>CM066597.1:7024507-7349507 GCA_033816785.1 Picus viridis | reverse complement strand
CTCCCAGCAAACCCCAGCAGCTCAAACGGCAACAGGCTTTGGGACTTGGCTTTTATCAGTGGCTGAGGATTGTAACTTTAGAGACACCAGGGCCAAAATGTCATCCCCTGAGGAGCAGGTGATGAGGAACATTCTCAAGCCACAAGCTGTAATGCCACAGCTACTTCATCATTACTGCAGGTCCTGAGTATCCAGCCCATAACCTGTGAATAATCAGAGCTGACAGAGATCGGCTACCAGGCATGGGGTTGGCTTTGAGAGCCAACTGCCCCCCTCTCTTCCTCCCACGGTCTGCTCAGTCCTGCAAGACACCCGGCTCCGAAACCTTGATGAATTCATGTTTGTGCACAAAGAAGTTACTGAAACTCCAGAATTTCTTAAGGTTGTCAGTGTCCAAGTGCTTTATGAGCTCTGGATATAAAACTTGGTACTTTGCATGACTGCTTCAAGGAGTTAGAAGCCAGCTCCTCCAAGAGCAGAATGATTTCTTGGATGCCAGAGCATCCCTTTGCTGTTGAGTACCTTCATTCCTGGGAGCTACACCAACAGCTTGGCAGGGAAGGAAGGATCAGAGCAGGGTTTTGGCTGCTTGACCAGGTACCTAACAAAGAGGAGCAGCCAGTCTCTGGAGGCCAGGTGCCTTCAGAGAACCATAAAATTGTCTTGGGATGGAAAAGCTCTCTAAGAACATCCAGTCCAGCCATCAACTCAACCCCACCATGGCCACTAAACCCTGGCACCAAGCACCATGGCCACAGGTTTCTTCAACACCTCCAGGGATGGGGACTCCACCACCTCCCTGGGCAGCCTGTGCCAGTCCCTGACCACTCTTGCAGCAAAGACATTTTTCCTCATCTCCAACCTCAGCCTCCCCTGGCACAGTTTCAGGCCATTTCTTCTCCTTCTATCACCTGATCCTAGGGAGAAGAGACCAACCCCATGGACTGTAAATTGAAGAACCTCTGCCAGAAGAAGAGCAGAAGGGTTTTTTCTCTCCCTGCTGATGGAAGAGCCAGGCTCTGCTTTTCCATTTGCAGTATGAAACCATTCCCTTGCAAGCCACAGCTCTGCAAAGCCTCCGTGAAGATCCAAACTCAGCCACCCCTGCAGCCCTCCTGGGACATAGATCAGGATTTATCCTCCCTGTTTTACGAAGGGAACAACACACCCACAGTGATGCCAAAAGCAGTGACCTCCAAGAAGCTTTCACCCGGTGGGAGGCAGGGAAGCCAACGGGTGCTGCGGAGCGGGAAGGCAGCCGCCGGGGCTGGCCGGGGCCCCAGCCCTGCTGTAAGCAACCCTGTGAAGGTCAGTGGGGCTGCACTGCTGTGCTCCTTGGCTGAGTACGAGGTGGGGGACACAGGATTCGCACAGGGTCATGCTCTGATTTCACAGCAGGGCTGGGGCTGCCCCTCGGGGACTCCGAGGCTGCCGCTCGGGGACTCCGAGGCTGCCGCTCGGGGACTCTCGCCCTGCCCGCAGACGGAGATGCTGGTGCCGGCGCGGAGGACATCCCTCCGCGGAGCTCTGAGCTGTCAGTGTGATAATTAGCCCTTAAAGAGTAATTGATCAGTGTGTGTGAGCCTTTTTGCCTGGCCAACAGGCCATATTGTGCCCCTTGGGCAGAGCACGAAGCACCATTTCAGCCCAGCCAGAGACTCCCTGCCGTGCCCGAGCCCCAACCGGGTGAAGGCTTGGGGCAGCCTGGGGGATTTCCCCCATCTCCTGAGTTTTCAGAGGTCCCATGGCTGCCAGGTGGTGGGTGTGGGATCCAAGCAAGACCACGACCCAGGAGCACTTCACTGTTGCGAGGACCTTTTCCTAAATGCCTCTCCCCACTTATTTTTGCCCAGGGGTGAAGGACATCTGGACGGTCGCACCACTCGCTGCCCCACTCAGGGCTGGCTGCCAGCCTGGGTGCTCTGCAGCAGAGCTGCTGAAAGCTTCAACTCATCTTCAGCTGCTGGAAAAGCTTTGCATAATAATAATAACAACAACAGCCACAAAATAAACCACCACAACAAAAGCAAGAAATCAATGTAATGACTTCTGGGGTCTGTTGGGCTTTTTTTCCCTTCTCCCTGTGTCTGGCTATAACAAAGGGAGAAAAAAAAACAAACCCAAACTTGCAAAGCATCACCAGGATTGAAACAGAGCTACAGAAAGAAGCCAAGCAAATTTGATCTAGCCTGAAGCTCATCTCAAATGCACCAAACAGGAGGCTGAGTGCACAACTGCTGCAATATTCTTCCTTTTATGTACAAATTTCAATCTCTCTCCCTCTCTCTCCACATAGAATATACAGATTCAACACAAAAAGCTATCTTGGAATAAATGTAAAGAGTGTGACAAGGGCAAGGGTGGGAGAAAGTGGTTGGAAGCCAGGAAGGTCAAAACTGTTGCTGAGATTTGGAAGGTGGCTTCCCACCAGGGGATGTTCACAAAGCAACCCTGGCTGAACAACCCACTGCCACTCAGCATCAGCTTAAAGCCGGAGCAGGATTGAAGCTGGTGCTGAGGTTTCACTGAATGGAGTTGCTCTGCTGAGCTGAACCCCACACACACACACCTCCAGCCCCTGCTCCTGCAATGGGACCTAGCTGGGTTTGGAAGCAGAACCAGGCCTGGGGCCAAAGAGAGGGGGAGATGGGGGTGAGGGGGAGGAGGGAAATGAGGGGAAACTTGATAAAAGTGCTAATTAAGGTAGAAAAGGGATCTGGAGGTCGTTTTTGGTCAGTGTCACAGCCTTAATGCTATTTCCATGATATCTCCTTCTGTACTTAATTCCCTTTACAAGAAAAGCCAAAACCAATAATCAACTACAATCAAATCACAGAAGAGGATGAACAAATGTCTGTTATTTGCCCATGAAAAGGGAACAGTTCACAGCTCATCAAGTCTGGCAAGGAAATAAGTTCTTATTCAGGGTTTTGATTTGATGATTTTTTTTTTGCCTTTATTTTTTGTCTTTTTTTCCCTTTTTTTTTCCCCTCTTTTTTTCCTCTTTTTTTTTGTATTTTTTCCTCGTTTTTTCCTTTTTTTGGTATTTTTTTCCTCTTTTTTGTTGTCTTTTTTTTCCACTTTTTTTCTTTTTTTCTTTTATTTTTTTTTTCTTTTATTTTTTCTTATCTTTTTTTTTTCCCCCCTTATATTTTCTTTTTTTTTTTTTCTTTTCTTTCTTTTCTTTTCCTTTTGTTTTGGTTCTTTATCTTTTTCTTAACAAAGTCTATCACATACCCGAGAAGCTGGAAGAGCTCTGAAAGGAAAAAAGGAAACTGCTCCACTGGTTAAAGATTTAATATTTAACTTTTTTTTTCCTTTCTTTTTCTTCTTTTTTTAATTTTTTTTTTTGGTTGTTGTTAAAATAAAACAAAGAAAAGAAAAGAAAAGAAAAGAAAACAGAGGTTTGTAGAGAGATGCTATAGACCAGCAAGCACCTCGGAAATGGTAAAGAGCCTGCTGCTGGCTGGGGCAAACAGCCCTGGAGGGAGGGGGGGGGTCTGGGGGGCTGTGTGTTTTAAGAAGTGGCCTTCCAGTATCTGAAGGGGGCTCCAAGAAAGCTGGGGAGGGGCTTCTGAGGGTGTCAGGGAGTGATAGGACTGGGGGATGGAGCAAAACTAGAAATGGGGAGATTGAGATTGGATGTCAGGAAGAAGTTGTTCCCCAGGAGGGTGGTGAGAGACTGGCACAGGTTGCCCAGGGAGGTGGTGGAAGCCTCCTGCCTGGAGGATTTTTCAGCCAGGCTGGATGTGTCTGTGAGCAACCTGCTGCAGTGTGAGGTGTCCCTGGCCATGGCAGGGGGGTTGGAACTGGCTGAGCCTTGAGGTTCTTTCCAGCCCTGACAATTCTGTGATGTTATGATTCTAAGTGTAACAAGGGGGCAGGGAGGAGTGCCCCCTCCCCACCTCCCTCCCTGCCCCCAGGTCTCTCTGTATTTGGTATCAGATCTCTTGGCAGTAGAGGACAGTGCTCTGCTAGGGGAGGGGCAGCCTTCAGAAGCCTCTCAGGGCAAAGCTGCTGCTGGTGCAGCAGAAGCTGATTGCAAACTCCAAGTGCTCAGCAGAATTTTTATTCTTTTCTTTTGATATGGCCAAAAATAAAATAAAAAACCCAATACGAAAAGCAGTAGGCCCCAGCTGCACAGTCACAGAGTCACAGAGTGGGGTGACTTAGGAGAGACCTTATAGCTCATCCAGTTCCTTCCCCCTGCCATGGGCAGGGATGCCTCCCACCAGCCCAGGTTGCTCAAGGCTTCATCCAGCCTGGCCCTGAACACCTCCAGGGAGGGGGCAACAAGGACAAGGACTGCAGAGCTCCACTTACATAAATACATTCACTTAAAGCAAGAAGCAGAGTCCCTGGTGAGCTGTGGAGCTGCAGGTGTGCACGGGAGCAGAGCTCAAACTGCCCCTGCATCCCTGGAGCTCAACCAAGGGTGAGATGGGATGGGATGTCTTCTCCTGGGAAGACAGTCTGAAGGGATGGGAGCTCTTCAACCTGGAGAAGGTTCTGGGGACACCTTAGAGCTACATTTCAATATCTGAAGGAGACCTACAGGAGAGCTGGGGAGTGACTGTTCAGAAGGGACTGTGGGGATAGGACAAGAGGCAATGGTTTGAAACTGGAGCCAGGCAGAGTGAGGTTGGACACCAGGAGGAAGTTCTGCACAGTGAGGGTAGGGAGACACTGGAACAGGTTGCCCGGGAGACACTCAGGATCAGACTTGATGTGGCCCTGGGCAGCCTGATCTAGTTGGAGGTGTTCCTGCCGACTGCAGGGAGGTTGGACAAGATGACCTTTGATGGTGCCTTCCAACCCAATGCAATCTGTGAAGCTGTGGGATGAAGGCAGGCTGTCTACAACTGAAAAATGTATGGAGGGGAAATGGCTGCAAGGTTGAGTTGACTTCTGCTTTGAAAGGAGCAATGACATGTCCTATGAGGAGCAGCTGAGGGAGCTGGGGGTGTTCAGGCTGGAGAAGAGGAGGCTGTGGGAGACCTTATTGCTCTCTACAACTCCCTGAAGGGAGGTTGGAGCAAGGAGGGGGCAGCCTCTCCTCCCTGGTGCATCAAGCAACAGGAGCAAAGGAAATGGTTCCACGCTGTACCAGGGGAGGCTCAGGCTGGATCTCAGGAAATATTTCTGCACTGGGAGGGTTCTCAAACATTGGAATGGTCTGCCCAGGGCAGTGCTGGAGTCACCATCCTTGGAGGTGTTTAAGCATCCTAAGGACCTGGGGCTTAAGGACATGGCTTAGTGGTGCCCCTGCAGTGCTGAGTCCAAGGTGGGACCGGATGAGCTTGGAGGTATCTTCCAGGTAAAGACATTCTGTGATTCTGTGCAGGTGAGGGAGGGGTGTTCAGAGAGGGCTCCCAACCCCTGGCACAGAAGGGCTGTGAGGCACAGGCATGACTTTGCCCGGGCAGCCAGCCGTGGGATGGAAGGACTAAAGCAAGCAGGGGGGCCGGCTCGTCCAGCCAGAGACACCAAGCCTGGCACTGGCTCTGCATTGGATACATTCCTGTGTTCTTGCAGATAAATCTCTGAAGGAAAAGAAAGAAAATCAACAACTTTTTTCCCCCTTTTTTAAAAAATATTTTTACCCTTTTTTTTTGTAAAAAAAAACCTTTTTTGTTTTGTTTTGTTTTGTTTTGTTTTGTTTTGTCTTGTCCCATTTTAGCAAAGTGCTTCGATGGGTTCTGCAGGAGGGAAGGAGGGATCCTCAAGATTCCTTTTCTCTTTCGAGCGCCAGCTCCTCTGGCTGCTTTCTCTGCTCTCTCCCCCACCGCCCCCTCCCACCCCCCCGCTCAAGGAAGTGCTCAGTTTTCGCCGACAAGTTCAGGGCAAACACAGCTTTGAAACGTAAAGCAGTCTCCACTGGTTTAAAGCACAACCACAGGCGATCTGAGGGACGCCGGAAGAAAACAAACCCACCCCCCCCCCCCCCAAAAAAAACCCCAAACCCAACCCCAAACACCGCACCAAACCCCGAGCAAACCAGAAAGCGACGACCGAGCGCTTGGCGGCAATTAAATAAAGCTTGTAATAAATACCGACCATCGACTTCTGTACGGGGGGGGGGGGGGGAGCCAGGAGGGTTTGGTTGTGTTCTCTCGCGGGGTGGGGTTTGGGTTTTGGTTGTTTCGTTTCGTTTTGAAAGCGTTTTATCGGTATTAAAACAACCAAAAAAAAAAAAAAAAAAAAAAAAAAAGAAAAGAAAGAAAGAAAAGGAAAAGTTTTTCTGCTTTGTTTTTTTTGTGTGTGTGTGTGTTTAGGGGTTCCCCCCCCCCCCTTCTTTGTTTTCAGTGCATCTTCGTCCTCTTCGAACGCTTCACCCCGCAACGGCAACTAAAAAAAAAAACACCCAACAAACCCCCAAACAACCAACGGCCCCGACCAGAAAAAAGAACTCCACGACCCCAACAACAACCAACAGAAAGAAACCCCCAAAAGAATAAAGACCGGGTCTAACAAACCCCTTTCCCCACCCCCCCCCCTCACACCCCCCCCCCCCCCAAAAAAAAAACACCTCTAAAAAAATATTCACAGCCTCGAACAGTTTGTTGTGGTTTGTGTTTGGTTTTTTTTTCTTTTTTTCTCTCTCTCTCTCTCTTTCTTTCTTTTGTACATTTCAAGCAACAAAAGGTCTAGAAAAAGGCACAAGTAACTGCATACATGTGGAGATAAATACCAGACTGGGGACAAAAGGAAAAAAAAACAAACAAAAAACCAGGAAATCTTCCGTGGGTTTGGTCATTCACGTCAAGAGTGCTGCTGATAGCCAGGATTATACCAAAGGAAATAGTGTTGAGAGTGTCTTGTGGATTTTACAGAGGAAGCCTAAAGGTGGAACTGACGGTGGAGGCTTAAGCACTTCCCGCGTTTTCGTCCACCTTTTGTTGAGTTTGACCTAAATCTGCCTGCTCTAGGTGTGGACTGCTCCTCCTGGAGGTTCCCCCGCTTGGCAGCTGGGCTCTCCGGAGAGGTTTCTCCTGCGGACGGAGAAGGGTTGGGCGTGCGGATGGCTGGGTGAGGGCTCTGAGAGGCAGCCGGTGCTGCTGCTTCGGTCCAACGGCTGCGGGGGAGATCTGAGATGAAAGTGCAGGATGATTCCAAAGAAGTGCTCGAGCTGCCAGATTGCTTCTTGCCCGTTTGGATCGAGGGTTCTTCCCCGCTCGTCGAAGGCTTTGGAGAGTGCTCGTGGGGTGTGCTGGGGCTGGCCGGGGACGCCGAGCAGCCGGCCCGCTCCGCGCCGCTGGGCTCAGCCAACGTTTTTACCCTGTGTTCCTCCTGCTCTGGCGTCTGCTGAAGCTCACTAGTCCTCGTGTTCTCTTCTAGGTAACCACCGCCGGCACGCTCCGGGGATAGGGTGTACTTAGAAACCTTTGCCACCGGGGAGACGGACGCCGAGGACGGCTCCCGCGGCGCTTGCGGTACCTCGTCCCGGCTGGCAGCCCAGCGGAGCTCCGTGACGCCGCTGCCCTCGGAGGCGAAGGATCCTGCTGGCAGGGACACGACCGAGCTGGACACCAAGCTCGGCCTCGCCTGGACCATCTGGATGCCCCCAATGGGAATCATGGGATACGGGGTCCTCGTGAGCTGCTGCGAATGCAACGGGAGATGGCTGAAGACGTTCTCCTCCCCCGGCTGGGAGCGTGGACGTGGATTTCGTGAGGTGCCTGCAAGGGTCTGGAGCAGACAGGCTGCGTGAGGCCAGGTGAGCACGTTGGGCTCCGTGGTTCTATCTTCTGCACCAGAGAGGGAAAAGAAAGAGCTGAATCAGTGCAACGCACAGGTTACAGCATTAGCATCATTAATGCTCCCTACAGAGACTGTGTCTGGTAATGCTTAGTTCGAGTTTGAGAGAGGTTGATCAAGTGAAGAGGATTTGGACCCCAAAAGCTTTAAGGTAAGGAGCAGCACAACCCAGACTATTGGCCTTCTGGGTGTAAATATGCCCATGGTCTGTTGGGGCACACATCCAGGGCTTTGGTCCAGGCTTGGATCATTATAAAAGCATTGACTGGCTTGAGTGGGGAGGGACCTTTAGAGGTCTCCAGTCCAATTCCCCTGCAGTCAGCAGGGACATCTGCAACTAGAGCAGGTTGCTCAGAGCCTCAAACAACCTGAGTTGGAATGATTCCAGGGAGGGGAAATCTGCCACCTATCTGGGCAACCTGGACCAGTATCTCACTACCCTTGTCACACAAAAAAAAGTCTTCCTTCTGTCTAGCCTGGATCTCCCTCTTTTAGTTTAAACCATCACCCCTTGTCCTATTATCAGGACCGCTTTTGAAGCCCTGGCAGAGGCTGTCAGTGCTTCCTGCCATCTGAGCTGTTTTGGATCCCTTTCAGTTTCTGAGAGCCCAAAATGATGTTGTTTATTTTCACTGTGCTTTCCTACAGCAGGATCACATCCCTACAGCTGCTGACTGCAAGGAAGCTTTGGATGGAGTGAGAGTTCCTCAACCCTCCTGTGACACAAAGCACACCCAGCAGCGTGGTCCCCACCACCACCCTCATGGTGTGGTCTGTAGAAATCAAGGGTTAAATCCCTACCATGTTACCTTTTCCTCTTTCTCTCCTGGTGCTTCCCATAGTTTCCTAATGTACATCATGGAGAGATATGTGGCTAAACAGAAATGGAGCAATTAGTGATGAGGTTAGAACTAAACCCCTACACAGGGCTCCCAAGAAGAGGAAGCAACAGAAACTGATACCACCTTTCCGTGGTGGTAGGGCTAGGGCTAGCTATAAAATCTGAGGATTCACTGGGGGTAAATTTCTTTGTAGGGCTGTGGAGAATTGCCTGACCCTGCTAGCTGGATCTTTAGGAAGAGATGACAGAGGAAAGCAGCAAAAGAGAAGAGAAGAGAAGAGAAGACAGTGAAAGCAAGAGCCACTGAGGATGGTGTCTACTTGGTCAGCAGTTAGAAGATCAAAACCTCACTAAATCACACTTAGCCACGTGGAGTCTTGCTAGAATCAGTATAGGGGTGCTAGGAAACCCCTAAACAAAATATCTCAATGCTGCAACAGCCACCAGAAGGAGAAATCATCTATTGCAAGAGCCAGTGGGAAGGGAGACATCATGGTGTGGCCTGATGCACAGAGCTAAGCTAAGATGGTCTCCAAGTTTCCTAGCAATGCACCAAGCTCTGGTTGGAATCTGCTAAAGCCACCTCTGAGCTTTCTGTTTCTTGTAGCCTTACCAGCAATGTAATTGTTCAGTGAAAGCCCAGCTGCCCATCTGACTGATAAATGAGAAGTGCCCCATTCAGGTCTCCATTGTGGCTTTGGAGGCGCAGGAGAAAAGCAACAGTGGAGACTTTGGGTGCAGAAAAGAAGCAGAAAATGGAGCAAAAAGGGAAGTGTGTCAGAGTGTCAGTTCAAAGGGGGAATGGGCAGATAAGCAGAGGAGCACAATTGTCTCCTACTGTGGAGTAGGAAGCTTGGGGGCCTTGCTCCAAGGTGTGGCAGTGGGCAGTGTTCCTGACAGCGATGCTTCAGAGCCGAAGGGTTGGGGGTTTCCACAGCCCAGAGAGTCACCCCAAGAAGTTAATTGACAGGAGAGGGAAATAGCATGAAGGTAAGCAAAAGTTTGGACCTAAAGCAAAAGGTCTGAGAAGGCAGAACAAAGACTCATAGTGGGGGAGCAGAAGGAAGGGAGCACCAAAAGGTGTCACATCATCATAGACGTGGAAGAAACGCACACTGGGCAGCGCGGCTCTGCTGGAGAAGACCTGGGTCAGCATCTGCCGTGGCAAGTTCTCCAGGGCTTGTACAAAGGCCTCTCTCTCTTCCCAGTGCAGTCCCTAAGGGCTCGGGGTCTCTCCTCACACCAGTCTCACAGCAGAGGAACTCCAGCAACTGAATCTCATGGTCATCAGCACAAAATACAGGAGAGCCAGGCACTTCAGGAGGAATGGGAAACGTTCCACCAAACCCGACGTCTAATTTGCCTGCAGCAGTGGGAGGAACATGCAATTTTCCTTTACCCATAGGATTGGATATGTCCAGCAGAGAGATTAAATAACTTTCTGGACCCAGTGGGAAACACCTCTCTGTGCTGAAGAGAGAAGCGAGATGAAATCAGAGATGTCCAAACAAACATTTCTCAGCAGTCAATTGAACAGAGCTGGCCGTGCCTGGACCTTAGCCAGGAGCCAGCAGTGGAGTGCAGCGGCCAAGGCAGATCTGCTTCAGGTCACTGAGCAGGGAAAGCTGATCACAGCTTCACCCCAGATGGTGAGATCCCTCAGATGGGAACAAGCATCCCAGGAAAACACACAGCTCTTAGTGACAGCTCCGTCATTGCCGGGCGGTCACCCCTACTGCTTGCGTCGGCGGGAGACTGCTTGGGGGCGGGAGTAGGAACGACCCCTCGGAGAAGGGACAAACTTCTCTTCAGCTGAGAAGGGCAGGACCAAAATGGGTGCAAAAGCCATTGCTGCCCACTGGCACTTTTCTCTGGGGGACCTGTGGTGCCCGGCACAGAGTCAGTCGGGGTACCCGTGCCACTGGTGACAGAGTCACTCGGGGTACCCGTGCCACTGGTCACAGAGTCACTCGGGGTACCCGTGCCACTGGTGACAGAGTCACTCGGGTTACCCGTGCCACTGGTGACAGAGTCACTCGGGGTACCCGTGCCACTGGTCACAGAGTCACTCGGGGTACCCGTGCCACTGCTCACAGAGTCACTCGGGTTACCCGTGCCACTGGTCACAGAGTCACTCGGGGTACCCGTGCCACTGCTCACAGAGTCACTCGGGTTACCCATGCCACTGGTGACAGAGTCACTCGGGGTACCCGTGCCACTGCTCACAGAGTCACTCGGGGTACCCGTGCCACTGGTCACAGAGTCACTCGGGGTACCCGTGCCACTGGTCACAGAGTCACTCGACCCGTGCCACTGCTCACAGAGTCACTCGGGGTACCCGTGCCACTGCTCACAGAGTCACTCGGGTTACCCGTGCCACTGGTCACAGAGTCACTCGGGTTGCCTGTGCCACTGCTCACAGAGTCACTCGGGGGACCCGTGCCACTGGTCACAGAGTCACTCGGGGTACCCGTGCCACTGCTCACTCGACCCGTGCCACTGGTGACAGAGTCACTCGGGGTACCCGTGCCACTGGTCACAGAGTCACTCGGGGTACCCGTGCCACTGCTCACAGAGTCACTCGGGTTACCCGTGCCACTGGTCTCACTCGGGGTACCCGACTGCTCACAGAGTCACTCGGGTTACCCATGCCACTGGTGACAGAGTCACTCGGGGTACCCGCTGCTCACAGAGTCACTCGCCACTGGTCACAGAGTCCACTGGTCACAGAGTCACTGGGGTACCCGTGCCACTGCTCACAGAGTCACCCGAGTCACAGAGTCACTCGGGTTGCCTGTGCCACTGCTCACAGAGTCACTCGGGGGACCCGTGCCACTGGTCACAGAGTCACTCGGGGTACCCGTGCCACTGCTCACAGAGTCACTCGGGGTACCCGTGCCACTGCTCACAGAGTCACTCGGGTTGCCCGTGCCACTGGTCACAGAGTCACTCGGGGTACCCGTGCCACTGGTCACAGAGTCACTCGGGGTACCCGTGCCACTGCTCACAGAGTCACTCGGGTTGCCCGTGCCACTGGTCACAGAGTCACTCGGGGTACCCGTGCCACTGCTCACAGAGTCACTCGGGGTACCCGTGCCACTGCTCACAGAGTCACTCGGGTTGCCCGTGCCACTGGTCACAGAGTCACTCGGGTTACCCGTGCCACTGCTCACAGAGTCACTCGGGTTGCCCGTGCCACTGGTCACAGAGTCACTCGGGTTGCCCGTGCCACTGCTCACAGAGTCACTCGGGTTGCCCGTGCCACTGCTCACAGAGTCACTGTGCCTCTCTGCATGGCAACCTTCCCTAAGAAGGACACCAGAGAAGGGACTGCAGGGAGGAGGGGGCACGAGTGGCTTGAACTTACCAGCTTGGACTCGTAGAGCTGCACGTTTTTGCCAAAGAACCTGTGAGGTAGAGGCATCGAAGACAATATCCCCTGCTGGGCTTGATATGAGCTTTGAACTTGGTCATCTGCTGCTGATTTGCTAGTCCCAGGCAAGTCCTCTTTCCCAGGGGATGGATACCTGGATGACTCCAGACAGCCTGGGGACAAGACCTTCTTCAGTGACAAGTATCTGACCGATGAGATCTCGCTGCTCGGCGACGAGTGCCTCACAGGGGAGACTTCTTCTTCTGGTGGAAGGTATGGCCTTGGGGACAGCTCTCTTCTGGGGGAAAGATGCCTGCTGGGTGACAGCTCAAGTCTGGGTGACACACATCTCAGTGGAGATGCCTCCCTCCTGGGAGAGACACGCTGGCCAGGAGACAACCCTCGCCCTGGAGACAGGCACCTTAGAGAAGACAGCTCTGCAGTCGGTGAAAACCGTTTGGGGGAAGTTTCATTTTTGGTCAGGAGGTGCTTTCTCCCCAGCATTGCTCTGCTGCTGCCACCACCTCTGCCAGAGTCCTGGCTGGGAGACCACCTTTTCCTTGGGGAGGTGTCTTTGGGGGTTGACAGGTCCATGACTAAGGACATCTGTGGCCTTGTGACAGACTCTCTTTCAGCAGAAGCCAAGTGTTCAGTGGAGGTCAAAGCTGGTCTGTGGAGACTCAAGAAGCTGTGGCACACAGCAATGTCACTGCTGTCTGCTGACCACTTTGTTTCCAGCCCTGAGGCCGAGGCCTGCTGGCCTTCACCTACTTTTTGGCTGCTGGAAATAGTTTCTTGGGCTAAGGGCAATGCTTCAGTGCCTTCCTCTTGAGAAGATGGAGAGCCACCTGAGGAGTGCATGGAGAGGGTGGCCTGTTTGCCTTCAGGCAGCTTTAGAGGTGGCTCATCTTGGCTCTCCTCTTCCTCCTCATCTTCTTCATCTTCATTGTCATCATCCTCATCAGATTCCTC
Organism: Picus viridis; assembly: GCA_033816785.1. Classification (NCBI taxonomy): domain Eukaryota; kingdom Metazoa; phylum Chordata; class Aves; order Piciformes; family Picidae; genus Picus; species Picus viridis. Next base: position 7,336,563 of record CM066597.1, on the reverse strand, counting down.
TAGGTCTGAAAACTGGTGTTCCTCAATTGGCTCAGATCCCTCCCGCCCCTCAGAGTCCTGGAATAGGTCTTCACTGGTTCCTGAAGGAGCAAACACAAACAGGCTGTAAACCACTCACACAGAGACTGGGATAGCGCTGAACCTGCTCCAACCTTCTGTGGGGACAAGAGGAGAGGACCTGGCTGTTTCCTAGGTCTGATCAGCTCATGCTTTGAAGGCTGCAGTCTTGCCTTCTGTGCCAACTCCCCTCCTGATGATCCCAGTGAATCCCAGTGAATCCCAGTGAATCCCACCACCAGGACCTCTCACTCTACCCTAACTTTGGTTCCAACATTGCTGTGCCAACACACACAGCCATCTGTCCCCCTCTGCTCCACTCTGACGAGACCCCATCTGGAGCACTGTGTCCAGTTCTGGAGCCTCTATTACAGGAAGGATCTGGAGGTGCTGGAAGGTGTCCAGAGCAGGGCCATGAGGATGAGCAGAGGGCTGGAGCTGCTCTGCTATGAGGACAGACTGAGAGAGTTGGGGTTGTGCAGTCTGGAGAAGAGAAGGCTCTGAGGAGACCTCATTGTGGCCTTCCAGTATCTGAAGGGGACTGCAGGAAAGCTGGGGAGGGACTTTTGAGGGTGTTAGGGAGTGATAGGACTGGGGGGGGATGGAGCAAAACTAGAAATGGGTAGATTGAGATTGGATGTCAGGAAGAAGTTTTTCCCCATGAGGGTGGTGAGAGCCTGGCACAGGCTGCCCAGGGAGGTGGTGGAAGCCTCCTGCCTGGAGGTTTTTGCAGCCAGGCTGGATGTGGCTGTGAGCAACCTGCTGCAGTGTGAGGTGTCCCTGCCCATGGCAGGGGGGTTGGAACTGGCTGATCCTTGAGGTCCCTTCCAGCCCTGACAATTCTCTGATTCTATGCTTCTGCTCTGGCCCTTCCACACCCTGCCTAACCTTCTCATGCAAGCAAGGCTCTTGCCAGACAAGGAGGACACCAGCACTGCCATCCCTTGGTGGGTTTTTTATGACTACCTGTTGCAATGGTGCCTGCAAAGTATCTACAGCTGCCAAAGGATGGGGAAGTTGCTGGGGTGGCTGCTCCCATCCTCCCCCTGTTGGGACTTTTGCTGCCTAGAGGATGTGGCAGTGAAGCAGGAGCAGGACAGGACTTTTGTAGCTAGGCAAACAATGTGGTTGGAATGAACCTCTGTGGATTTGGGCCAATTTTGATAAATTCTGGCTATGATGCAGATGAGTCTTGACTGATGGCTGAAGATGAGCCAGGGTGTGCCCAGGTGGCCAAGAAGGCCACCAGCATCCTGGCCTGGATCAGCAATAGTGTGACCAGCAGGAGCAGGGCAGTGATGGTGCCCCTGGACTGGCCACTGGTGAGGCTACACCTCGAGTATTGGGTTCAGGTTTGGGCTCCTCGCTGCCAAGAAGGACACTGAGGAGCTGGAGTGTGTCCAGAGAAGGGCACAGAAGTTGGTGAAGAGTCTGGAGGAAATACCTGTGGTTGTCCAGCCTGGAGAAGAGGAGGCTGAGGGGAGACCTCCTGGCTCCCTACAGCTCCCTGAAAGGAGGCTGGAACCAGGTGGAAGTTGGGCTCTTCTCTCAAGGAACAACTGACAGGATGAGAGGGAATGGACTTAAAGTGCACCAGGGGAGGTTTAGGTCTGACATTAGGAAAAACTTCTTCACTGGTCAGGCATTGGAACAGGCTGTCCAGGGCAGTGGTTTAATCTCTGTCCCTGGAAGCGCTCCCGAAACTTGCAGGTGTGGAGCTTAGGGACATGGTTCAGTGGTGGACTTGGCAGTGTTGGGTTAACAGAGGGATGATGATGATGATCTTGAAGGCCTTTTCCATCTTTCTGCCTCCTTGTGGCAGAGGGCTGTGCTGCCTGCCTGGGGAAGGCCTTGCACAGGGACACTGTGAGGATGAGTTTGTGAACAGTGAGGAACAGGCAGAGAAGAAGTGCTGAAAGTGGCTCTAAAGGTATAAACAGAGCCCCTGCCTACTGCAGGGCCCGGCAGAAGCGTCCCGAGGTCAGCCCCAAGCTGCCAAGCAGACGACTGCTAGCTCACCCTCTGCCCTGCACTGAGGCCAAGCTGCCTTGCCCCACTCGGATCCTGGCCGAAGTAGAAGCTCAGGCTGCAGAGACCCATCGGGAGCAGCCGCTGGATGTCACTGCAGCTCAACAGAACTGCGCCGTCAGGAGGCTTCCCGGCAAGTCCCCCCCGCTCTGCAGCGGACAGCAAAGCGCCCAGCTTGTGCCCAGCGCCCTGCTTGTGCCCAGCGCCCAGGCGAAGGGTGGACACACAACCAGGACATCAAGGGTGGCGACCAGGAGGAGGGAGGCTTCCCTTGTACAAGGAGTACCACGGAAAAGCCGAGGGGTGATGGGGACAAGCTCCTGCTGGGGACATTCTCATTGCACTCCAGAAGGAATTGATTGCCACGAGAGCAGGCAGAGACTGGAATCACCTCCCAAGGGCAGCAGTGGAGTCCCCTGCACTGGGCAGTGTCAGACTCAGCTTGCCAGGGTGCTGAGCCAGCTCATGGCAACTGCACCATCACCTGGAGAGGCTGGAGCAGATGATCCTTGGGGTCCCTTCCAAGCTGGCATTCTGGGACTCTGTGTAGCACATGGTCCCTGGCTTTGAAAGGAGAGCTCTTGGATGCTGCTTTGACCCCTGTGTGGAGCCAGGTAACTGCTGGCAGCACCAGTGGCCTCTTCCCACCATCAGTTCAGCCTAGGACACAGCTCCTCCACTGAACAGGTTTTCTGTTCAGAGCTACCATCTGCCAGCAGAATGAGCCCAAGGAGGGGAACTCAGCAGAGCTAACCCTGAGGCTGGACCACACCTGCCTGGCAGCAAGCAGGGTGGCTTTCAGAAGGGGACATGGCCACACAGTGAGAAGTCTCTGTGAGCTAGGGAGGAAAAGCACAATGTTGTTTACTTTGAATGGTGCATGCTCATGAAGTGTTTGTCCTTAGCACTCACAAAGGGCTTGGGATCCAACCAAGGGTCAGCCTGAAATGCAGATCATTTGCTCCCCCATCCCAGCTCACAAAGCTGGGGAGGGGTCTGGAGAACAGGGCTGGGGAGGAGCAGCTGAGGGAGCTGGGGGTGTTCAGCCTGGAGATGAGGAGTCTGAGGGGAGACCTCATTGCTCTCTACAGCTCCCTGAGAGGAGGCTGGAGCCTGGTGGGGGTTGATCTGTTCAATCAGGTAACCAGCAATAGGACCTCAGGCTGCACCAGGGGAGGGTAAGGTCAGAGATGAGGAAAAATTTCTTTACTGCAAAGGGATTGGCACAGGCTGCCCAGGGAGGTGGTGGAGTCCCCGTCCCCAGGTGTGGCCATGGCCCCTGGGGCCATGGTTTAGTGGCCATGGTGGTGCTGGGTTAATGGTTAGACTGGGTGATCTCAGAGGGCTTTTCCAACTGAAACAATTCTGTATTTGTATGACTCACAGAACCACAGAATCAACCAGGTTGGAAAAGACTTTTGACATCATCAAGTCCAACCTATCACCCAACACCATCCAAACAGCTAAACCATGAGCGCTTCATCCAGGCTCTTTTACACACTTCGAGTGATGGTGACTCCAACACATCCCTGGGCAGAACATCCCAATGGACTAAACCTCCCCTGGCACAGCTTGAGACCGTGTCCTCTTGTTCTGGTGCTGGCTGCCTGGGAGAAGAGACCAACCCCCCCTTGGCTACAACCTCCCTTCAGGTAGTTGTAGAGAGCAAGAAGGTCTCCCTGAGCCTCCTCTTCTCCAGGCTAAGCAACCCCAGCTCCCTCAGCCTCTCCTCACAGGGCTGTGCTCCAGACCCCTCCCCAGCTTTGTTGCCCTTCTCTGGACAAGTTTGAGCAACTCAACATCTTTTCTTAAACTGAGATTCTCTCAGTTAGTTAGTCCAGGAAGCAAGACCTAGGCAGGACTTGTACAGCATCCTGTTGAAGTCAGCAGCTCTTCAGCAGGACACTGAGTTGCCTTGGGAAATGTTTGCCTGATGATGGTTTTTGCTGGACTGAGGCTCCAGCAATGGGTTGTTTGCAAAATTCCCAAAGGAGCTGAGCTCAGAACAAATATTATTCCAAACCACCATCTGTAGGGTGAGCTGTGCATATTTCCTGCTTGGAGAAGGAATGCATTGCACTACCAGAGCTCTGAGCTGCTCCCTGCCTCTGGTTTTGAGGTTTGACATCTCTGAGCTCCGGGACGGACGCAGAGCTTCAGCTTCAGAATCGACCACGTGGCTCTCAGAGCCTTGTCCTGTGTGGTCTCCTTGTTTGGCCCCCAGTGACACAACAGACAGGCTCTGGCCAGGACAGAAAGCAAGGTCAGAAGTATGGAGTGAGGGAAAAGTGAAGCCAGCCCCACACTGGGGAGCTGTTTGCATTTGCCACCGAGAGAAACGTTCCAGTGAGTGCTGGGACAGCCCAAAGGGAGTTTGCTTTGGCCTCCTAACGTGGTCCTTGCAGGCAGAAAGAGAGCTCAGACCTGAGCCCTGGTTTCTTGCAACTGAAAGGCATTTTGCTGAGCTCATGGGCAGAGAAAGGGCAAGTCAGGAGAAGACACAAGAGGGAGGGAGATAGGGAGGGAGGAAAGGAGAGAGGGAGCCGGTGCAAATAGGCCCTGTCTGAGGGCTGCATTTCATTACATGTTATTCTAAGGCTGTTCCACCACAGAGCTGCAGTCACACCAAGTAAAACCTCTGCAGGAGACGAGAATTTGACTCCAATCTCCTTTTATAGTCACACCCTACACTTTCTGCTGCCTCTTAAACAGAAAGCAAAACAAGCAAGAGAAACACAGCTCCAGCTTTAAATCATCTGGGAGCTTCAGGGACTGCTGCTCCCTCCTGCCTGCCTCCAGGGGAAAGCACAACCATCTGAGGGGAGACCTTCTCACTGCAAGGAGGCCAGAGTGAGGTTGTTGAGGGTTGATTTGTTCAACCAAGTGGCTGGCAATAGGGGGAACCTGCAGGAAGGTTTGCCCACCTTTTTTGGTTTGGTCATGTTTAGCTTACATTGGCCACTTCTTGGTTCCACTCTGCAGATCAGTGTCAGTAAGTGGGTCCAGTTTGGGCACTGCAGTCTAAGAAGGACACTGAGGGGCTGGAGTGGGTCCAGAGAAGGGCAACCAAGCTGGTGAGGGGTTTGGAGAGCAGGGCTGGAGAGGAGAGGCTGAGGGAGCTGGGGGTGTTTAGCCTGAAGAAGAGGAGGCTGAGGGGAGAGCTCATTGCTCTCTACAGCTCCCTGAAAGGACACTGGAGTGAGGCTGCTGTTGGCCTCCTCTGCTGAGTAACTAATGACAGGACAAGAGCTGCACCAGAGGAGGTTTAAGTTGGAGATGGGGAAAAAAGTCTTTGCTGCAAGGGTGGTCAGGGACTGGCACAGGCTGCCCAGGGAGGTGGAGGAGTCACCATGCCTGGAGCTGTTCCAGAAAGGTGTGGCCATGGCCCTTGGGGCCAGGGTTTGGTGGCCATGGTGGGGTTGGGTTGATCTTGGAGGTCTTCTCCGACCTTCATGATTCTGTCCCATTCTTTGATCTTCCTGTGCTGGTTTCTGTCACATGGAAACATTATATTGCTTTTTAAGTTAGTTTTCTTGTTTAATTCCAATAGTCCTTGCTGGGCTCTGTCCTGAGCCTCTTTGCAAAGGAGAGAGAAGACTCTGTGGCTGCAGAGGGAAAGGCTCTTTGCAATCCCCTGCTCTGGGGATGTGTGATGCAGCTCTGCTCCCTGATGGCTCATGAACCTCTCTGCCATTCTTAATGTTATTTCCTCATCCATCCAAACAGCCCCAACCATTCTGGGAGAAACCACAATTTTCTGACCATCTTCTGGGCTGCTTTATTTAGCATTTATTTGTCCTTTGTGAGCAATGGCCCTGCTGAGGCTGGAAGGGCAGCAGAGCTCCAGCATTCCCTTCAACCAGGTGAAAAAGAAACTGGGAGGACAGGAGGAAGCCTCCTCTGACACCACACCTGCCTCTTCTCACCTTCCTGCAGGCCTTCCTGGCAGACCATCCCCTTTACACAAGATCAGACACTCCTCATCCATGGGAGGAGAGGGAGAGTGGAGATTCTGGGGAATTCTAAAGTTGTAGAGATTGCTTCATCATGCACTAAAGCCCAGAGAGGGCAACGCAGAGAGAGGCCACAGAGCCAACAGCAACCACAGGAGTCCCTTCTGCAAGCTCATGTGCTCCTGTCCTCTGCACTCACAGATCCCAGCATGGTGTGGGCTTGGAAGGGACCTCCGGAGATCATCCAGTCCAACCCCCTGCTAAAGCAGGGCACCCACAGCCAATCAGCTATTTTAAGTGAGTTCCCAGGCTGAAGGAGTTCTCCAGCATTCCCACACAGGAGCAGGGCTGAAGGTCTCTAGCATTCCCACATGGGAGCAGGGCTGGAGAAGTTCTCCAGCATTCCCACACAGGAGCAGTCTCCTGCTGCTCACACCACAGCAACACTGTTCCCTTGGGACAGCTACAGCACAATCCCTGCCTGGGCTTTCTTCTGGCCATGCCCTCCTCTGGCAAGGCCATGGCCAGGCAGGGCATTTCTCTGCCTGAGGTTGCTCTGAAGGGATGGAGAAAAGCCGAGAGCTGCAGCTGAAAGAGAAGGAAGCCATCATCCCTCAAGGCAGAGCAGCAGGCTGCTGGCCAGCTCAGATGTCCTCACCCTTGGGCTGAGGTTTGTTCTGAATGGCCTGGGACAGCCCTTGGTCCTTCTCTGTACCTGTTAGGAAGGGCTCTGTAAGTTAGCAGCAGTCTGCAGATGGCACCAAGCTGGGGGGTTGTATCCATCTGCTGGAGGGTAAGGAGGCTTTGCAGTGGGACCTGGACAGGTGAGAGCCATGGGCCAAGGCTCAGTGTGTGAAGTTCAACAAGACCAAGTGCCAGGTCCTGCACCTGGGTCACAACAACCCCATGGGGAGCTCCAGACCTGGGGATGTGTGATTAGAAAGCTGCAGCTGGGAGAGGGCCCTGGGGTGTTGGCTGGCAGTCACTGACCATCAGCCAGCAGTGCCCAGGTGGCCGAGAAGGCCAGTGGCATCCTGGCTTGGATCAGGACCAGGGTGGGCAGCAGGGACAGGAGGTGCCCATCCCCCTGTGCTCAGCACTGGGGAGGCCACACCTCGAGTGCTGTGCTCAGCTCTGGGCCCTCACTCTAGGAAGGACAGTGAGGGGCTGGAGCCTGTCCAGAGAAGGGCAATGAGGCTGGAGAAGGTCCTGGAGCTCCTGGGCTAGAGGAGGGGCTGAGGGAGCCGGGGTGTTCAGGCGGAGAAGAGGAGGCTGAGGAACACCTCATTGCTCTCTGCAGCTCCCTGAGGGGAGGCTGGAGTGAGGAGGGGGGCAGCCTCTGCTCCTTGGTGGCAAGGGACAGGAGCAGAGGAAGTGGTTCCAAGCTGCACCAGGGAGGCTCAGGCTGGATGCTAGGAAAGATTTCTGCACTGAAAGGTCCTCAAACATTGGAATGGTCTGCCCAGGGCAGTGCTGGAGTCACCTTCCCTGGGGCTGTTTAAGCAGTGTGAGAACCTGGTGCTTAGGGACCTGGTTTGGTGACCCTGCAGTGCTGGGTGGAGGGTTGGACTGGATGAGCTTGGAGGGCTCTGCCAACCAGAGACATTCTGTGACTCTGTGAAGCAGGACGTGGGTATTGGTAATGCCACCAGGCTCTTTCCTTGTCCCCTGCTCACCTGGGTAACTAGACCTGGCCTGAACCAGAATCCAGCCTTGGAAGGGCACAGCACCACTGCACTGGGGGTTGGGACTGGTTAACTCCTGGGACTACTCAGCTACCTCCTACAGCTTCTCTGCTGGCAAGTTGAGCCATGGTCTGTTCAGGTCAAGGACAACCACATCAGCCCTCCAAGCCACATTTGTCCCAAGACAGTGGCACAAGCCCTGCAGCCTCATCAGATTGCTCTGCACCTCTGCTTCCAAACCTCCTCTGCAGGCATGGCAATTCCCAGCCTGTGCTCGAGGGGGTTGTGGATGTGTGGTAGATGCCGTGAGCCACAGAGGTCTTGCTGATGACTCCTGCAATTTCAGCTCAGACAGTGGCATGCCAGTGCCTGCAGATGTCAGAGAGTCACAGAACTGCAGAGGTTGGAAGAGTCCTTTGGGATCCCCAAGCCCAGCCACTCGCCCAGAGCTCACATCCCATCGCCACTGCTGAGCCACTGCCACTAACCCACCTCCCTCAGCACCACATCCACGCAGCTTTAAGACACCTCCAGGGCTGGTGACTCCAGCACCTCCCTGGGCAGCCTGGGACAGTGCCTGAGAGCCTTTGCTGGGAAGAAATTGTTCCTAATGTCCAACCTGAACCTCCCTTGGCACAACTTGAGGCTGTTTCCTCTTGTCCTGGCACTTGCTGCAGTGTAAGTAGCCAGCATGGAGATACCCCAAGGACACAGCACAGTGCAGGGGACATCATTTCTGAGCTTCACCATCCAAAACCTGAGACATCAAGCACCTGGGAGGGTCCCTGGGCTGCCCAATGGGCACAGCCTCCCCAGCCTTGTGAACAATCTGGGTCTGTTTAGATTAGAGAAGAGGAGGCTGAGTGGGATCTGATCAATGCTTATAAATACCTAAGGGGTGGGTGCCAGGAAGGTGGGGCCAGACTCTTCTCAGTGGTGCCCTAGTGGCAGGACAAGAGGCAATGGACATTAACTTGACCATAGGAAGTTCCATCTAATCATGAGGAGGAACTTCATGACTTTGAGAGTGGCAGAGCCCTGGAGCAAGCTGCCCACACAGGTCGTGGAGCCTCCTTCTCTGGAGACTTTCAAGGCCCTCCTGGATGTGCTTCTGTGTGACCCTGCTCTGGCAGAGGCTTTGGACTCAATGATCTTCAGAAGCCCCTTCCAGCCACTACCCTTCTTTGACCCTGCACCAGTCTGCAGCAGAGCAAACTGCGTCCCACCAGGGGCTGCAGAGGGGAGCAGGCTCAGCGGGTTTGAATTCCCTGTGCAGCAGGAAGCCTGGGACACTGCCCACGGCCCCGGAACCAGCCCCTGCCCCACAGAGCCTCCGATGGGCGTGACCCCAGCAGGGGAGCAGGGCGATGAGCGCTGTTTGTTGTTCCTGCCGACTTCACATTCCCTGGCTCCCGGCTCCAGGACTTGCTCGGCTGCTGTTCACTGGACAAAAATAGCCCCGGAGCTTTGTGAGGTTCACTTTAAGCCATCACCAGCGAAGCCCTGCGGGCTGGGGCAGCACCAGCCCCAGCCATGGGGGGAACAAAATGGCTTGGGGTGAGACAGGAAACTGGGGGGAACAAAAAGTGCTGAAGGCAGCCACAAGGGCTGCTTTCATACTGGCATTGGCTGGGGTGGCAGCCAGGAAGGGTCAGTGGTATCCTGACCAGTCTGCAAGGCAATGCAAACAGAAAGCACCACCCTGAGCTGTGGCTGTCAGCGTTTTCTCCAGGAACAGACACAGAGCCAGAGCTGTGCTCCCAGAGGCTCTCTGCCCTCTAGGGCTGCTGTCTGCAGGGTCTCACAGATTCACAGATTGCATCAGGTTGGAAGGGACCCTCCAAGGTCATCTTGTCTAGCCCCCTGCAGTCAGCAGGGGCAACTCCAGCTAGATCAGGCTGTCCAGGAAGACACTGAGTCTGATCCTGAATGTCTCCAGGGATGAGACCTCCACCATATTTCTGTGCAGCCTGTTCCAGTGTCTCCCCAGCCTCACTGTGCAGAACTTCCTCCTGAGGTCCAACCTAACTCTGCCCTGCTCCAGTTCCAAACCATTGCCTCTCATCCTATCCCCACAGCCCCTTCTGAACAGTCCCTCCCCAGCCTGCCTGCAGGTCCCTTGCAGATACTGAAACACAGCTCTAAGGTCTCCCTGGAGCCTTCTCTTCTCCAGCCTGAACAGCCCCAACTCTCTCAGCCTGTCCCCATAGCAGAGGTTTTCCATCCCTCTGATCATCTTTGTGGCCTCCTCTGGACCCTCTCCAGCAGCTCCAGCTCTCTCTTGTGTCAGGGACCCCAGAGCTGGCCACAGCACTCAAGCAACCCACTGAACACACATGCAGATGACACAAAATTTGATGAGGATTTGAGATCTGCTGCCCCTAAGGCTTCTTCTCCATCACTGCAGCACTGAGGCTCCAGCCCTGAATTCTCAAGGGTTTTGCTAAAGGAAACAGAATAATAATGGTAAAAAAACCATCTAAGTGCTCCCTGGGGACACATAACCCAACCCTCCACAGCTGCTGGAGCACAGCCTCCAATAACTTGGCTAAAATATCTCTTTCTAGCTCAAACAGCTAAGTACAGAGGGGACTTCCCCATGTTCCTTCATCTCCCAGCTGAAAGATCTTAAAGCTTGGGCCAGAAGATCCTTCAGGTCCCTTCCAACCTGGTGTTCTATCCATCTATCAATCTGTGACTCTTCCTCAGCATTTCTGATGGAGAGAATTCAACCCAACCTCCCAGGAGGAGATCTGCTTCCTGGGATGACTTCAGGAAAGTCATGCAGTCATAGAACTGTTAGGGTTGGAAGAGATCTCAAAGATAGAATATATAGAATAAACCAGGTTGGAAGAGACTTTTAAGATCATCATGCCCAACCTATCACCCAGCACCACCTAATCAACTAACCCATGGCACCAAGCACCCCATCCAGTCTCCTCCTGAACACCTCCAGTGACGGCAACTCCACCACCTCCCTGGGCAGCCCATTCCAATGGCCAATCACTCTCTCTGTGTAAAACTTCCTCCTCACCTCCAGCCTAAACCTCCCCTGGTGCAGCCTGAGACTGTGACCTCTTGTTCTGGTGCTGGCTGCCTGGGAGAAGAGACCAACCTCTGCCTGGCTACAACCTCCCTTCAGGGAGTTGTAGAGAGCAAGAAGGTCACCCCTCAGTCTCCTCCTCTCCAGGCTAAGCAACCCCAGCTCCCTCAGCCTCTCCTCACAGGGCTTGTGTTCCAAACCCCTCACCAACCTTGTTGCCCTTCTCTGGACATGTTCCAGCAAGTCAACATCCTTCCTAAACTGAGGGGCCCAAAACTGGACACAGCACTCAAGGTGTGGCCTAACCAGTGCAGCGTACAGGGGCAGAATGACCTCCCTGCTCCTGCTGGCCACACTGTTCCTGATGCAGGCCAGGATGCCATTGGCCCTCTTGGCTGCCTGGGCACACTGCAGGCTCATGTTCAGCCTCCCATCAACCAGTACCCCCAGGTCCCTCTCTGCCTGGCCGCTCTCCAGCCACTCTGCCCCCAGCCTGTAGCGCTGCCTGGGGTTGCTGTGGCCAGTGTGCAGAACCCGGCACTTGGATGTGTTCAGTCTTGCCCTCTCTGCCCATCTGTCCAGCCTGTGAGGTCCCTCTGCAAAGCCTCTCTGCCCTCCAGCAGATCAACTCCTGCCCCCAGCTTGGTGTCAGCCAGTTCCAGCCCCCGGATGGATTCTTCCCTCCATCTGTCTGCTGCACCACACAGCTTGGTGTTGACAGCAAATCTGCTGAGGGTGCACTCAGTGCCACTGTCCAGACAGTGGCCAGACTCTGTGGGTGTGGTTGTCCTTAAGCAGATGAAAGAAATCAGCAACAGAATCAGGGGGAGGTATCTCCTTGAGATGCCCTCAGGATGATGCCCTCGGATGGCACAGCACCACCTTATTTTAGCTTTGCTGGCTCTTCCCCTACTGAAAAACCACCCAGGTCTTTCCTGACCAGGGTGATTCACCTTTATCCTACACATGGGAAAGACCCACGAGAGGGAGGGCTGAGGGAAGCAGCTGTCCTCCTGCTGCTCACATCCCATCCCGGCACGCTGAGGTCTCCAGCTGCGGTGCAGGGGCCAGGCTGGGTCTGCCTGCAGAGCTGAGAGCAGCTCATGCATGCAGCAGTCCCCCAGGCACAGCCCAGGTTTGCACTGGGGATTTGGAGTCTCCTGGGGTCAGGCAGCCACAGTAAGATGGGCAGGCCCCTAGGAAAAGATCCTTATGGAAAAATCCTTCTCTAGAGGTCATTTCAGGAGGTGGCTGCTCACTGAATCCCAGCATGGTGGGGTTGGAAGGGGCCTCTGGAGCTCATCCAGTCCAACTCCCCTGCTGAAGCAGGGCACTCACAGCAAAACTGGAACAAAACTAGAATAGGTAGATTGAGATTGGATGTTAGGAAGAAGTTGCTCCCCATGAGGGTGGTGAGAGCCTGGCACAGGTTGCCCAGGGAGGTGGTGGAAGCCTCCTGCCTGGAGGTTGTTTGCAGCCAGGCTGGATGTGGCTGTGAGCAACCTGCTGCAGTGTGAGGTGTCCCTGGCCATGGCAGGGGGTTGGAACTGGCTGAGCCTTGAGGTCCCTTCCAGCCCTAACTGTTCTCTGATTCTATGATCTTGCTCTCTCAGCATGAAGAGCACCTTCATGGGGTGGAAGAGTTTACCTTCTTCGGCTTCCAGCTCCACCAGTGAAGATCCCAACACGCCCATCTCCTGACATTTTTTGCTGTGGGCCTTTGACTTCATGTGTTTAGTCAGATTCCCTGGGGGAAAAGAAAAAGGCAGAAAACACATTTGGGTCAACGCGGATCTTCTTTTTTCTTTCATTTTGTGTTTCCCTGAGCAAGCTCAGCAGTAACAAGTTCCAGCAGCTGGCTCTGAGCTGGACAAAGGAGGCCTCTGATTCTCCCCAGACCACCATCCATGACACAAGGCTAAGTCACAGGAGCACAGGATCACAAGAGCACAGGTTGTCAGGGTTTGGAAGGGACCCAAAGAGACGATCAAGTGAAACCCCCTGCCAGAGCAGGACCATAGAATCCAGCACAGGTCACACAGGAACACATCCAGACAGGGCTGGAAAGGCTCCAGAGAAGGAGACTCCACAACCTCTCTGGGCAGCCTGCTCCAGGGCACTGTGACCCTTACAGCGAAGTTCCCCCTTGTGTTGAGGTGGAAGCTCCTGTGCTGCAGCTTACATCCATTGCCCCTTGTCCTATCCCAGGGCACAACTGAGCAGAGCCTGTCCCCTCCCTCCTGACCCCCAGCCCTCAGATATTGATAGACATTGATCAGATCCCCTCTAAGTCTTCTCTTTTCAGGACTAAAAAGCCCCAGGTCCCTCAGCCTCTTCTCACCAGGCAGTGCTCCAGTCCCCTAATCATCCTTGTAGCCCTCCACTGGACCCTCTCCAGCAGATCCCTGTTCCTCTTAAACTGGGGAGCCCCAAACTGAATGCAGTACCCTCCCTCTCCTTCCTTTGCTGCTGCTCTGGAGGTGCTGCAACCTTTCAGGTGTGCTGCAACCTGAAATAAAACAGCTGGGGGGACACAGGTTTGCCTCTGGAGGGAAGAAAAGTCCTGGATTCCTTTCAGCTGTGATGGTGCAGCAATGAAAAGTGGTAGCAAAGCAGGAAAGAGAAACCTCTCAACCTAGCATCCACCTCCCAGCTCATCCCAGCACCTGCCTGGAGGTGAGGAGCTCCTTAGCACCATGGGGTAGAGTGGTACTACCAAATGAGTGCTCCAGGTGCCAGCAACAGGATAATAATGGTAAAAAACATCTAAGTGCTCCCTGGGGACACATAACCCAACCCTCCACAGCTGCCGGAGCACAGCCTCCAGTAACATGACTAAAATATCTCTTTCTAGCTCAAACAGCTAAGTGCACAGGAGACTTCCCCATGTTCCTTCGTCCCCTAGCTTAAAGGTTGGACTGGATGATCCTTGAGGTCCCTTCCAACCTGGTCTTCCATGAATCTCTCTCTCAATCATCCTACCCCCACAGCAGCATGCTGCAGGTGCTCTGCTCTGGCATGCACTGAAGTGCCAGGCAAAAGTCCTCAGCTCCCCTGGAGCAGGGCTCGTGGAGCTCCTGTAGCCCTGTGCACCAGGGTCTGGCAGCACTGAGGAAACCTGCTGAGCACTGATGAGGCTTAACTGGGACCAGGATGGAAGGAGCAGCCCCTGTAAGGGGGAGTCTGGGATGGGGGCCATGGACTACTGGCCTGAGACAGCGTGATGGGATGACTCGTGGGCACGGTGGCCTCGTAGGGCACCTCTCTAATTGTAACTCCCAAATTACAGGCAGGTTAATTAGACACTTATTAACCTGACTGAGATCCAAGGGAAATGCTGAACAAAGGGAAACCTCTTTCTGAGATGGAGAAGGCAGGGAGGTGGAATGAAGGCAAAAATAAAGGGCAGGAGCAGAAAAGCAAAAAATGGCATCCTAGAGTCATGGAGTCAGAGAGTGGTGTGGCTTGGAAGAGACCTTGAAGAGCATCCAGTTCCAACCTTCAGCTGAGGACTGAGGTCCCTCCACTGGTATCCTGCAATGCACAGAGCCCCCTGGTCCCTGAGCTGGGTGGGAGTACAGAGGGGCCTCCATCAATGTCTCTCTGGGTAGTATAAATGAATCAATAAGCAACTATTAATTGGAGCAGAGGGTTGCCTGTGATGCCTTCACATCCCAGAAGAGCTCCATAACCACCCAGCCACCAATTTCTTCTCTCTTCAGAATCACAGAATCATAGAACTGTCAGGGCTGGAAGGGACCTCAAGGCTCAGCCAGTTCCAACCCCCTGCCGGGGCCAGGGACACCTCACACTGCAGCAGGTTGCTCACAGCCACATCCAGCCTGGCTGCAACAACCTCCAGGCAGGAGGCTTCCACCACCTCCCTGGGCAACCTGTGCCAGGCTCTCACTACCATCATGGGGAACAACTTCTTCCTAACATCCAATCTCAATCTACCCACTTCTAGTTTTGTTCCATCCCCCCCCAGTCTTATCACTCTCTGACACCCTCAAAACTCCCTCCCCAGCTTTCTTGGAGCCCCCTTCAGAAACTGGAAGGCCACAATTAGGTCTCCTCAGAACCTTCTCCTCTCCAGACTGCACAACCCCAACTCTCTCAGTCTGTCCTCAGAGCAGAGCAGCTCCAGCCCTCTGCTCATCCTCGTGGCCCTTCTCTGGACACCTTCCAGCACCTCCAGATCCTTCCTGGAACAGAGGCTCCAGAACTGGACACAGTAGCTCCAGCTGTGGTCTCAGCAGAGTGGAGCAGAGGGGCAGAATCCCCTCCCTGGCCCTGATGGCCACACTTCTCGTGCTGCAGCCCAGGCTCTGCTTGGCTCTCTGGGCTGCAAGTGCTGACTGCTGGCTCCTGTTGAGCTTCTCCTCCCCCAGCACCCCCAAGGCCTTTCCTTCAGGGCTGCTCGCAAGCCTGACCCTGCCCAGCCTGTCTTGGTGCCTGGATTGCCCATCAACTATTGCCTGAGCCCACTTTATGCAGAATGGAATAGCTCCAAGCAGGAAAGAGCAGGAGAGATGAAGGCTGACTATACAGCCTGGTGTATCCCCAGCTAGGATGTGGATTCCAAGGATATTTAATAATTGCAGTGCCCAAGGGTATTTAATCATTGCAACTGAGCAAACCAGCCCAAATAAAAGATATTTATTGTTGGTTTTTTTTTCACCTTCATGCCTAAACCCTCTTAGCCCCATGGTCAGGATGCACAGGCATGAGGATGAGGCCAGCCTGGCTCAGGTCCTTGCTCCAAAGCAAACCTTTCTTTCTCCACTTTGGAGCATGAGCTTTGTTGTGCAGCCCAAGGCACTCGGTCTCGTGCTCTCATGGACACCTCTGGTTCCAGTGAATCATTTGTTTTAGAGTCAAAGACCCTAAAGCATTCAACAAGTCCAAATTGTGGCCTCATGGAACTGGAATTTAATTTTGGACCAAATTAGCAAAGAGATAAAACTGCCTCAGGCTGTTGAAATCAAGCCCTGCTGCTGCTGCTGCTGCTGCCCGTCCAGCAGGGCACATCACGTCTCAGCTGGCAGAAGTGCCCCAGCTTTGCTTGGCTGCCACAGCAAAAGCCTTCTCTGGTGTCCCTCCAGCAGTAACCAACACAGGAAATCAGCCCAAGCAAAGGCCTGGTGTGGGCTGGGGGTTGCTGGTTGACCCAGACTCTGTGGCACCTCGGGAACTCGGCTGTGATCCCCATGGTGTGGGAGGAAAGGTCCAGCAGGAGTTCTGGTGCTACCACACGGCCCAAACCAGCTCACAAATTCTCTGTGCTACACAAGCATGGCCTGGGTTGAACTGGGAGGTGGGAGGTGGGGTCACACACTGTTCAGAGCAATCTTTGGGGTAAGACTGCAGCCACCTCGTGCTGGAGGGAAGGGCTCTGGTTCTCAGAGGCACACGACGGCCACCTTGGCCTCTTCAGGTGTCCAAAGGCTGGCTGTACGCACAGGACCTCCTGCTGCCTTAGCTCCAGGGCTGTCCACCTTGTACTTTACTCTCCCTTTACTGCTGCAGGGTCTGGGTGGGCCTGGAGATGCCCAGCCAGCCGCTCCTGCAGCTCTCCACTCATCACTCCACTGCCCCTCTGCTCGGCTCCACCTCCACCCCGGCCAGCAGCTGGGGCTGAGAAGCTCTGCATGAAGCCATCACTGTCGCTTCTGCTTTTTCATTTTCCTTCACTGGGTGCCACTGTCCTTGAGCAAGGCAACACCACAGCTTCTCCTCTTCCTCCCCCACCCAGGCTCGAGCTGAAGTCATGGCAGGAACAATGCCAACTCCCCCTGGGAAAAGGAGTTTATGCAAAACACCCAAGGGCCAACTCACAGCACCTGTTGCTCTCTTTCCCCTTCTGTTTTCTCCTGCCCTTTCCACTTTCCTTCATTCTCATTTGCTTAGATAAGGGAATACCCACACTGATGAACAAGATAAGCCTGCAGTGCTCACCCCCTGGCAATGGTCACAGGATCAGAGGATGTTAGGGGTTGGAAGGGACCTCCAGAGATCATCGAGTCCATCCCCCTGCCAGAGCAGGACCATAGAATCCAGCACAGGTCACACAGGAACACATCCAGACAGGGCTGGAAAGGCTCTAGAGAAGGAGACTCCACAACCTCTCTGGGCAGTCTGCTCCAGTGCTCTGTGACCCTCACAGTGAAGAAGTTCCTCCTCATGTTGAGGTGGAACCTCCTGTGCTGGAGTTTCTATCCATTGCTCCTTGTCCTACCCCAGGGTGCAACTGAGCAGAGCCTGTCCCCTCCCTCCTGACCCCCAGCCCTCAGATATTTATAACCAGTTATTAAATCCCCTCTCAGTCTTATCCAGACCAAACAGCCCCAGGGCTCTCAGCCTCTCCTCCCCAGGCAGTGCTGCAGTCTCTTCAGCATCCTTGTAGCCTTCCCTCGGACTCTCTCCAGCAGATCCCTGTCCCCCCTAAACTGGGGAGCCCAGAACTGGATGCAATATTCCAGGTGAGGTCTCACCAGGGCAGTGTAGAGGGTCTGTCTATGCACAGCACCCTGCATGCACCTCAGGAAGAAATCCCAAACACAATGGGATGCTGTTAGCCTGTTGGGGAAGGGAGACTCTGCACCACTTCAAGGAAGTCAAAAGCACCAGGCTTCTTCACACCAGTTGAGAAGCTGAGTTCTCATCTTGGGAGCTATTTGGAGGCCAGTGATATTTATCTCATCAGGGTTCTTCTTACACTTTGTGTTTTTAGACCCCCTTGATTAATGCTGCCAGGATTAAATGCTGAAGTCCTCTCAGTAAAGTCAAGACCACTGTGTCTAAGACAAAGCTGGATGTGACTCCTGTGAGGAAGGACTCACAGCTGCTTCTTGCCTCACAGAGTTCTGGCTCCCAGCTTCATAAAAATCAGCAAAACCCACATGGCCTTGGGGAAAGTATATTTGAAGGAGCAAGACAGAAAGGAGCAGGCAGAGAGGGAGGGTGGATGGCAATAGCTGAGCAGTTGGATTGAATCCTAGGTGGGAAGTGGTCCTCACTAGGGACTGTCTACCAAAGCCTGCCCAGATCTGAAACCATAGAATCACAGAACCACAGAATGGTTTGGGTTGGGAGAAGCTTTCAGGATCATCCAGTGCCAACCCCCTGCCATGGGCAGGGACACCTCCCACCAGCCCAGGTTGCTCAAGGCCTCATCCAACTTGGCGGTGGACACCTCCAGGGAGGAGGCAGCCACAGCCTCCCTGGGCAGCCTGTGCCAGTCTCTCCCCACCCTCACTCTACACAATTTCTTCCTCATCTCCACTCTCCATCTCCCCTCTCCCAGCTCAAAGCCATTGTCCCTCATCCTGGCACTCCCAGCCCTTGTCAAAAGTCCCTCCCCAGCTCTTCTGCAGCCCCTTCAGGTACTGGAAGACTGGTCTAAGGTCTCCCTGGAGCCTTCTCACCTGCAGGCTGAACAGCTCCAACTCTCCCAGCCTGTCCCCATCTGGGAGGCTCTCCATCCTCTGATCATAGAACGATAGAATCATAAATGTTTTGGGTTGGAAGGGACCTCATGATCATCCAGCTCCAAAGCCCTGCCATGGGCAGGGACACCTCCCACTAGCCCAGGTTGCTCGAAGCTTCACCCAGCTTGGGCTTAAACATTTCCAGGGATGAGGTGTCCACACCTCCTGGGGGCAACCCCTTCCAGTGTCTCACCATCCTCAGAGCAAAGAACTTCCTCACATCTCCATGCTGTGGCTGTATCTACACTCTGGAGCTGGTGGAAGTTGTGACCCCACCCCAGCTACTGCTGCCTTGGAAGATCACACGTGGTATCAGCACAGCTCTCTCTCTGCTTACAAGTGTCTATTATGGGCTGCTTAAGCTCTTCTGATGTTCTAAGGTCTTATTCTGGACTGAAAGCAGCTTAAATACTTGTGTTGTTTTGAGAAAGCTAAAAGTCTCCTGTTCCAAAAGCACTCAAAGCAGCTTAAGTGGGACAAAAGTGATTTCCCAGTGTCACTGGCAGAGGGGAATTAATTCCTCAGAATAGCCATTATTGGGAGGTGGCAGGGTTGAAGCAAAATGTAGGAAACACACTGGAGGGAAGGGATCTATCCAGAGGGACCTGGACAGGCTGCAGAGCTGGGCCCAAGCCAACCTCGTCAGGCTCAACAAGACCAAGTGCAAGGTTCCTGCAGCTGGGGGATGGAGCAAAACTAGAAGTGGGGAGATTGAGATTGGATGTTAGGAAGAAGTTGCTCCCCATGAGGGTGGTGAGAGCCTGGCACAGGTTGCCCAGAGAGGTGGTGGAAGCCTCCTGCCTGGAGGTGTTTGCAGCCAGGCTGGATGTGGCTGTGAGCAACCTGCTGCAGTGTGAGGTGTCCCTGGCCATGGCAGGGGGTTGGAACTGGCTGAGCCTTGAGGTCCCTTCCAGCCCTGACAGTTCTGTGATTCTACAAAGATTCTGGGGAAATGCTCCTGTCTGTGCTGGCCATCCCCCTCCTTTCATTTCTATTAAATGGGAACAAATGGACAACTCCACGTGGCCCTGAGCAGCCTGCTCCAGCTGGAGGAGTCCCTGCTGACTGCAGGGGAGCTTGGACAAGATGTCCTTTGAGGGTCTCTTCCAACCTGATGCAATCTGTGCCTCTGTGAAAAACAAACCCACAAGTTTGTGACCATCTGCATGACCTCAGTGTCCAAGGCCACAGAAGCATTTGCAGCTCTCCAGGAGCATTTTCAGATTGCTCTTGAAGGTGAGCATGCAAGGGGAGCAGCAGCTGCTCTGGAAGCAGCAGGCTCCTGTGCTGCTGCGAGACACACACAGAGAGAGCAGGCACTGGCCAAGGCTCCTCATCCCACATAAACCTTCAGAGCAGGTGTTCTGTGTGGCTTCAGTGCTGCACATCCCCTTCTTTTAGGTCTGAGCAAGGAGTTAATGCCTCAGGAAGATAAAGTCTCTCCTGGTGAGACTCATTAGTAACAAAATTAGAGTTAATAGTCCAAATTCTTTCAAATTGTTCTTTTTTATATAAGTTTTGAGCTAAAGATTAAAGGAGGGAATTTCAACCTCATGCTGTTCAGCAAGGACAAGTGTAGGCTCTTGCACCTGGGGAGCAATAACCTCCTGCAGCACTACAGGGGAGGGGTGACCTGCTGGGGAGCAGCTCCAAGAAGGACCCAGGAGTGCTGGTGGGCAATGAGCTCACCACGAGGCAGCAATGTGCCCTTGTGGCCAAGAAGGCCAATGGTGTCCTGGGGTGCATGAAAAAGAGTGTGGGCAGCAGGTCAAGGGAGGTTCTTCTCCCCCTCTACTCTGTCCCAGTGAAGCCACAGCTGAAGTCCTGGGTCCATCCTGGGCTCCCCAGTCCAAGAGGGACAGGGATATACTGGAGAGTGTCCAAGGGAGGCTGCAAAGATGCTGAGGGATCAGCAGCATCTCTGTGAGGAGGAAAGGCTGAGAGCCCTGGGGCTGTTGAGCAGCCCCAGAGAGGATCTGAGTAATGCCAGGTAAGAGCTAAAGGGTGAGGGGCAAGAGGCTGGGGCCAGACCCTTGTCAGTGGTACCCAGAGACAGGCCAAGGAGCAAGGGGCACAAAATAGAAGCCAGGAGGTCCTATGTGAATAGGAGGAGAAACTTTTTGGTGTGAGGGTGCTGGAGGCCTGGAGCAGGCTGCCCAGAGAGGTTGTGGAGTCTCCTTCTCTGGAGAGACTCCAACCCCCCCCTGGCCATTGTGCTCCTGGGCAAGCTGCTGTGGGTGCCCTGCTGGAGCAGGGGGATTCAGCTGGATGATCTCCAGAGGTCCCTTCCAATCCCCACCACTCACTTGATTCCGTGATTCAGTGACTTAAACAGCCAGCCAGCCTGCATCACTGCAGGCTATAAAATATTTACCATGCTCTGGACCAAGCCTATCAGTTTGTATTTAGTCTAAAATTAATCTTCCAGAAAGGGCCCTGGGTTGGATTTGCAGATTTCCAAACAGAGAATTAGCAGATTTCCCACTGAGGTTTGTGCTGAGATTTACTAGCTGCACTGTGGAAAAAAAATAACAGCTAGCATTCCACTTGAATTTGCCACTCTTGTGCTTCCAGCCCTGAGTGTTCTGGTTTCAACCTTTCCCTGGTACCTTTGCTCACCACGTGTCACCTCCTGGCTGGAGCACTGAGGCTTTATGTGTTCCCAGCACCACGTCTCAAGCTATACTATCTAAGGGAGCAGGCAGCAAGTTCATGAGGATCACAGAATCAGAGAATGGGCTGGGTTGGAAGGGACCTTAAAGCTCATCCAGTGCCAACCCCCTGCCATGGGCAGGGACACCTCCCACCAGCCCAGGTTGCTCAAGGCCTCATCCAGCCTGGCCTGGAACACCTCCAGGGAGGGGACAGCCACAGCCTCCCTGGGCAACCTGTGCCAGTGTCTCCCCAGCCTCACTCTCAACAATTTCTTCCTCATCTCCCCTCTCCATCTCCCCTCTCCCAGCTCAAAGCCATTGCCCCTCATCCTGGCACTCCCAGCCCTTGTCAAAAGTCCCTCCCCAGCTCTCCTGGAGCCCTTCAGGTACTGGAAGGCTGCTCTAAGGTTTCCCTGGAGCCTTCTCTTCTCCAGGCTGAACAGCCCCAGCTCTCTCAGCCTGTCAAGATAACTTTGTCCTCATGGGATGACTCTGCCAGGATAACTCTGTCCTCATCCCATTGGAGGTTGGCAACATCCTGAGGAGTTGGGGACACCAAAGCCTCCTCTCAGTAGCGGCTCCACAGGGATCCTCAGACCCTTTCCCTCTTCCCCACCTCTAAGGAGGGGCCCCAGCACTGCCAGGCTGCAGGGACATTCTGCAGATCCCCATCTCAGGCCGCCCTGCTCCCACAGCAGTTAATTCTTTCGGAGCTTTCCTCCAGTTGGACCTGCTGCGGAGTTTCCAGAGGAGGCTTTAGCAGGGAGCTGAGTCTGCTGGAGCAGTAATAACAACAATAAACTCTGCAGCCATAACCTTGCCTGTAAGGGCTGAAGGAGGGGGCGATGCATTTAATACATTAACATGTTCAGCAACCCCAGTGCCTGTCGTGTGCTGATTTAAGGAACTGCAAACTAATTTATTAAAGGAAGACCGTGGCAGAGGACGTGAAGGAGTCTGGTGTCTGGAAACTGCGAGTGGAGTAGACTACCAAAAGGAGATCTTCAGCCAACAGGCAGTGGTGTCCTCTCCACAAGCACCTTTTAAATGAAGATGAAGCTCTGTGTCCCTCCTGACCTCCAAGCACAGGCAGCAGCAGCAGCAGCAGCAGCAGCAGCAGCAGCGCCGCCGCCTGCAGCTCCACTTTGCTCAGACACTTGGAGAAACCGTAATGACTCAGGACGGGAGAGCCTGGGAGAGCCTGAACCAGAGCAGAAAAGAGCTGTGGCAGGGAAAATGTCTGCACAGGAGGGCAGTTCATGTGCCAGCACTGACCCACAGCCCATTTCCTTCCCAGTCTTCCAACTGATTTTCTCCTCTTTGTTTTTCTTGTTCTTTTCTGTTTGTTTCTCTGGTTTGGTGGTGGGTTTGGTTTGGTTTGGTTTTGGGGGGTTTGTTTGGGTTGGGGCTTTTGTTTCTTTGGGTTTTCTTGGGTATCTTTGCTTGTTTGTTTTGTTTCATTGTTTTGTTCAGAGGATCACAGGATGTCAGGGGTTGGAAGGGACCCAAAGAGATCATCGAGTTCACCCCCCTGCCAGAGCAGGACCATACAATCCAGCTCAGGTCACACAGGAACACATCCAGACAGGCCTTGAAAGGCTCCAGAGAAGGAGACTCCACAACCTCTCTGGGCAGCCTGCTCCAGTGCTCTGTGACCCTCACAGTAAAGAAGTTCCTCCTTGTGTTGAGGTGGAAGCTCCTGTGCTGCAGCTTACATCATAGTATCAGTCAAGGTTGGAAGGGACCACAAGGATCATCTAGTTCCAATCCTTCTGCCGTGGGCAGGGACACCCCACACTAGATCAGGCTGGCCAGAGCCATCCATTGCCCCTTGTCCTATCCCAAGGAGCAAGTGAGCAGAGCCTGTCCTTGTTTGCTTGTTTGGTTTGGTGGTTTGTTTTGGGGTTTTTTCTTTTGGTTGTTTGGGGTTTGTTTTGATTTGTTTTTCCAAGGAGGATGAAGCCAAACTCTTCTCAGTGGTGCCCAGTGACAGGACGAGGGGTGATGGACACAAACTGGAACCCAGGAGGTTCCACCTAATCGTAGGGAAAACCTCCAGAGGGGACCTGATTAATGCTCAGCAAGAGCTAAAAGGTGGGGCTGGGGGCCAGACTCTTCTCATTTGTGCCCAGGGACAGGACACAATGGGCACAAACTGGAAGCCAGGAGGTTCTAGCTGAACAGGAGGAGAAACTTCTTTGGTGTGAGGCTGCTGGAGGCCTGAAGCAGGCTGCTCAGAGAGGTTGTGGAGTCTCCTTCTCTGGAGGCATTGCAAAACCTCCCGGTTGTGTTCTGGGGTGATTTACTCCAGGTGATTCCGCTCTAGCTGGGGGCTGGACTGGATGATCTTCAGAGGTCCCTTCCAACTCCCAGCAGTGTGGGATTCTGTGATTCTGTGAAGTCACCCATGAGAAGGAGGGGACAAAGGGGCTGCACTTCCCGGGAGAGTCTGGAGATGAGCGGCAAGGGAAAGCTCTGCCAGGTTGGCCGAAGGAAAAGCTCGCCCTGACCTTCCTGAAAGGGAAAATTATTAGGCTGCAACATTTCCTTCATTTCCTTCCTGGGAAGAAAACAACGAAGCAGCTGCTTAGCTTCTTTTAAACAACCTCTTGGAGGCCACAGTAACAAAACCCCATAGGAGAGCACTGGTGCAGTGGAGGGGACGAGGCCTGGGGACAGAGGCACTTCTAGACCTGGTCCAGAGGCAGAAACTCAAAGCAGAGCTTTACAAAGCACAGCTCCAAGGCTGCTGCTTCCATCAGCTGAGTAAGCACACACACTCAAAAATGTCTCATGGATTTGCTTTAAAGTAATAATAACAATAGGAAGAGTAATGGTAATGGTAAAAGTAATAATAATAATATAATAATTGATAAAATTAAAATAAAAATAGAATTGACCATAAAATAATAAAGTAATAAAGTAATAAAATAGTAATAATAGCATGATAATTAATAAAAATAAAGTAAAAAATAAAATTAATCATAAAATAATAAAATAGTAATAATAAAGTAATAAAATAGAAATGATAATAATAGAATACTTAATAAAATTAAAATAAAAATAGAATTAACCATAAAATAATAAAGTAATAAAATAGTAATAATAGCATGGTAATTAATAAAAATAAAGTAAAAAATAAAATTAATCATAAAATAATAAAATAGTAATGGTAATAATAAAGTAATAAAATAGAAATAATAATAATATAATACTTAATAAAATTAAAATAAAAATAGAATTAACCATAAAATAATAAAGTAATAAAAAAGTAATAATAGCATGGTAATTAATAAAAATAAAATGAAAATAAAATGAATCATAAAACAATAAAATAATAATGGTAATAATGAAGTAATAAAATAGCAATAAGCATGTAATAATTAATAAAATTAAAAATAGAATTAGCCATAAAATAATAAAGTAATAAAATAGCAATAAAAATATAATCATTAATAAAAAACAAATAAAAATAAAATAAAAATAATAAAATAACATAAATAATAAAATAATAAAGTAGTGATAATAATATAATAATTAATATAACAAAAATATATTTAATAATAAAATAATATAAATGAAAAATTTATAATAATAATAATGATAATTACTATGACCATAATAATTAATGATAATAAACATTAGATAATAATAATTTAAATTAAACAAAAAAAATCCCAATAAAAGTAAACTAATAGCAAATAGTAAAAAATATTAAAATGCTATAATAATAATTAAGAATAAACATAAAAATGACCTTAATAATAAAATAATACTAAACCAGAAAAAAGAATAAAAATGAAAATATAATAACGATAATAATGATGATGATGATGATGAAGAACAAATAATTAATAATAGTAATAGCACTATATTGGTAATAATAAAGTAGTCCCTTCTGTAACCCAAAGGAACAGCAACACCCAAAAAGCAGTCAGACAACAGCGTCAGTCAAAAGGGGAAACCAGGGAAAGCTCTTTCTCTTGTAGAGGTTTTCCCAGCTCTTGGCACATGGATATGGGTTTTCTGGGATGGGAAGGGGCAGGGAGGGACATTTTAACCAGATAAAGATCCTCATTAAACAGCATAATAATAATAACCTCCCCTTCCCCCTCCCTCCCCCTCCTTGAACTGCTTCCAGCCCACATGAGAGTTTCGAGCATGAGGTCATGCTGGAGAGATCTCCCAGAGGCAGAATGAAGGCAGCTCCCCGGATACCCCCGGGAGCTGGCGCTGAAGGCTAAAATTCCCTTTGGAAAGCTGATGTCTGAGAGAGCTTTGGCTCCGCTCCTTCTTGCAAGAGCAGCCCTGAGCTGCACCTTCTCCATCCTGCAGCCCACTGCAGCTGCGGAACTGCACACCAGGAGGGAGGCTCCAGATGAAGCAGGGCACAAACAATCCCACTCAGGTGGCTGCAAACTGAACTGGGAACCCTCCTCCCTCTGCCCCCTCCCCCTGCCCCGAGTTCTGCCAGCTTCCTGGACCTCTGTATCACACTCCAGCACCACCAGCAAGGACTCTGAAACTGGACTTTTAACTGCTCACTTTCTCAGCACACGAGGCTGATCTTTTCCTCTTTCATAGACTCATAGAATCAACCAGGTTGGAAAAGACCTCAGAGATCATCAAGTCCAACCTATTACCTAATACCTAACACCTCCTGACAACTAAACCATGGCTCCAAGTGCCACATCCAAGCCTTTTCCCAACACCTCCAGGGACAGGGACTCCACCACCTCCCTGGGCAGCACATTCCACTGGGCTTTCTTCAGTAACTCTCTTCAATAACTCTTCCAAAGGCCCTCATGACTCCATCAGCAAAGCTTTTACCCCAGTGGGATGCAACCATGCCCACAGGACTGCGTCACCCCCTTCCAGCAGAGAGCCATTTCCATGCAGTTCCATATTGCCATCATGCAACTCCTCCTGTAATGCTGCTGTGGGGAAGTTCTGTCCCCTCATGCATCCAGAGGCAAACAGAGAGTTTTGCATTCAAATCCCAGCACTGGGTTGGGTTTGGTTTGTTTTTTTTTTTTTATTGAAGGAAGCATTTCCATGCTTCCTTCCTCATGCAAGTTTCCTGCAAAGCTGAAGAAGGGAAGGCCCTTGGAGGCGAGGGAGTGCTTGCAGCACGCAGTCAGCACAGTCAGCGCTGATGGTTCCTGTGCTTCAAGGGAGCAGAGATGAAAAGCAAAGCAGCTAGAGAGATGGTGAGGAGGATGGTTTGATCACAGCATCCTGAACAAAAGCCCTCCAGAAGCATGGTGGATAGCAAGGTGAAGGGAGGGAAGAGGCGGAATGGATTCACCTCCGGAAGGCAAACCTCAGAACAAAGTGACACAAGTGAGAGGAAAAGAGCAAGAAAATTAATCAGAGAGCGCTCCAGGCTGGGGGAGGGGGGAAGAAGAACCATCACTCAGATTTGCTGCATGTGTCTGACAAGAATTTGGCCTCAAATTCAGTGTCCCTTCCCCATGCTCCCATATGCCAGTGATTACCAACAGGTCCTTATCCAGAAGTCACCACCAGCTAAGCTCTCATCCAGCAACTGCCAGCCTGAACCACCCAGCATCAGGGGCACTTGTCTGGCACGGACATGCCCTGGCTAAGTATATGTGCCATGGTCCACACAGCACCCAGTGCCTCCTCCCCACACCCATGCTGCACCAATTCCTTGGGCAGCACTGGGGTGTTTTGGCGGGGTGATGCTCTTCTTGAGCAGCCAGCTCTCCCCATCTGCTGAGATGGAGCTACAGACCACAGCCATTTCCCTATTCATGTCACACTCGAATCAAGAAACTCAGCTCGACATCTTTATTGCAAGGCTTGATGCAAGCAAAGATGGAGAGGAGCTCTGTCAAACCCATGGTGCCAGACTCTTCTGAGTAGTTAAAGGGACCTGGGCATGTCTGGCACTCCTGAAAACTCTCCCCACAGTCTCTTGGAAGAGACTTCTCCTTTGCAGGCAGTTTGCTAGAGCTCACTCGCGCACGCAGTGAGGCAACGGTGGAGGTGTCCTGCAATGAACACCAGGGAGTGGTGAGGCTATGGGTCATTCATGACTAGATGTCCCGGCATGGAGATCTTAGGAGAAAAGCCCTACTGATGTGATCTAGAAAATGTGGAAGCTACATGCAACTACGAGGGATGAGAATGTGCAGCGCAAACAGGTTTTGAGAGCACCAGAACCAAAACGCCACCCAAAGCCTGTCCTGCAGGTGCTCCGAGACATTTGCCTGAAGCCAGGAGCTCCTGCTGTCACTTTGGGGGTGCTTTGGTCTATAAATCCCTAGATGTGAAGCCGTATCTCAGGATCATTCCCTTTAAGAAGCACAAATAGGATGGCACAGATTCAGAGTCAGACATTCGCAGAATGGGTTGGGTTGGAAGGGACCTCAACGATCATCCAGCTCCAACCCCCTGCCATGGGCAGGGACACCTCCCACCAGCCCAGGTTGCTCAAGGCTTCATTCAGCCTGGCCTTGAACACCTCCAGGGAGGAGGCATCCAGAACCTCCCTGAGCAACCTGTGCCAGTGTCTCCCCACCCTCACTCTGAAGAATTTAATCCTAATCTCCAGCCTCAATCTCCCCTCCACCTGTCCCAGCGCCTCAACCACCCTCACTGCGAGTGATGCTCTGCTGCACGCTCTTCACCACAACCCTTATCCAAAACCTCATCCCCCTCCCTCCAACTCCTGGGGAAAACAAACAAAAACCAAAGCAAAACAAAGAAAAACAAAACACCCAAACAAAACAAAAAACCCAAACCAAACAAAACCCCAAACTAAACCCAACCCAAACAGAACAAACCAAGCCAAACCAAAAAACCAAACCAAAACCCCAAACTAAAACAAACCAAAACAAACCAGAACAAGCTGAACCCAAAACCAAAACCAAGCAAAAAGCCAAACCAACAAACCAAACTAAAAACAAACCAAACAAAAAAAACCCAAACCAAAATAAAATGAAGCCAAAATAAAACCAAACCAAACCAAAACCAAAAGCTAACCAAACCATACCAAAAAACCCAAACCAAACCAAAATAAAGCCAAACCACAATAAAACCAAATCAAAATAAAACCAAACCAAACCCAAAACAGAACAAACCATGCCTAAAAAACCTAACCAAAGCAAAACAAAAACCCCAAACCAAAATAAAACCAAACCCAAACCCAAACCAAGCCAAACCATACCAAAAAACCCAAACCAAACCAAAAAGCCCAAAACAAAACAAAACCCTAACAAAAACCCCAAACTAAAATAAAAGCAAACCCAAACCCAAACCAAACCAAACCATACCAAAAAAAACAAACCAAACCAAAATGAAATCCAAACCCAAAACAAACCAAAACCCAAAACCAAACCAAACCAAAACCCAAACCCAAACCCAAACCAAACCAAGACCAAACCAAACCAAAACCCGAACCCAAAACAAAACCCAAACCAAAAGCAAACCAAAGCCAAAACCAAACCAAATCAAACCAAAACCCAACTGAACTAAAGCAAAACCTGAACCCAGAACAAAACCCAAACCAAAAGCAAGCCAAAGTCAAAACCAAACCAAGCCAAACCCAAAGCAAACCAAACAAACAAACCAAACCAAACCAAACCAAACCAAACCAAACCAAACCAAACCAAGACCAAAACAAACCCAACCCAAACCAAGACCAAACCAAAACCAAACCAAACCCAAACCAAACCAAAATCAAACCAAACCCAAACCTAACCAAGACCAAACCAAACCCAACCCAAACCAAACCCAAATCAAACCAACACCAAACTGAACCAAACCAAACCGAACCAAGAGCGAACCGAACCGAACTGAACCAAACCGAAGCAAACCCAACCGAACTGAACCAAACCGAAGCGAACCAAGCCAAAAGAACCCCACAGGCTTTCCCTTCCCCTTTTCACCAGCGCCCCCGAGAAGCCTGGGAAGTGAGTGCACTAAGGAGAGGAGCTAGGAGCTGGCTGTCTCTTACCTTTGGTTTTAAAAGCAAAGTTACAGTACTTGCAGACGTACGGCCTGACGTCTGTGTGCGTGCGAATGTGCTTCTTCAGCATGCTGGGTTTCTTGCAGCGAATTCCACACTCCTCACATACATACTTCCCTCTTCCACGGCCTCGCACATACACATACTCTTCGTTTGATTTGTACCTATGAGCAACAGGGGGCAGGATAACATAAAAAAAAAAAAAAAAAAAAAAAAAAAAAAAAAAAGATTCCCACCTTCCAAAAGTCAGCCACAGCTTAGCTTCCCTGCGGGCACGCCAGCACCTGCGGCGCCACCGCGGCTCCGCCGAGCCTTGGCGCAGGGCTGCGCAACGTCATACAGCCGGGGGAAACGCAGAATGCCGTGGGTTGGAAGGGACCTCCGAAGGTCATCCTGTCCAAACCCCTCTGCACTCAGCAGGAGCGTCCTCCACTAGATCAGGCTACCCAGAGCCCTGTCCAGCCTCACCTTGGATATCTGGAACACATCTGGAACACACTGGATATTTGGAACACAAGGCCTATGAAGAGAGGCTGAGGGAGCTGGGGTTGCTTAGCCTGGAGAAGAGGAGACTGAGGGGTGACCTTATTGCTCTCTGCAACTACCTGAAGGGAGGTTGTGGCCAGGCAGAGGTTGGTCTCTTCTCCCAGGCAGCCAGCACCAGAACAAGAGGACACAGTCTCAAGCTGCGCCAGGGCAGGTTTACACTGGACGTTAGGAGGAAGTTCTATACAGAGAGAGTGATTGCCCATTGGAATGGGCTGCCTGGGGAGGTGGTGGGGTCACCGTCATTGGAGATGTTCAGGAGGAGACTTGATGGGGTGCTTGGTGCCATGATCTAGTTGTTTGGTGGGTTGGACGTGATGATCTTGAAGGTCTCTTCCAACCTGGTTTATTGTATTGTATTATTGTATTGTATTATCTCCAGGGATGGGGACTCAACGTGTTCCAGGGATGGGGACTCAACGTGTTCCAGGGATGGGGACTCAACATGTTCCAGGGATGGGGACCCAACGTGTTCCAGGGATGGGGATCCAACGTGTTCCAGTGCTCCACTACCCTCATGGTAAAGAAGCTGCTCCGAGCAACCAATCGAAATCAGCTCTTCTCTAGTTGGAAGCCATTTTCACTTTTCCTGCCCCTGCAAGCCTTTGTAAACTTTCCCTCTGCAGCCTTACTGCTGCCCTTCAGGTACTGGACGGCTGCTCTAAGGTCTCCCTGGAGCCTCTTTCTCTCCAGGCTGAACACCCCCAGCTTCCTCAACCTGTCCCCATGGCAGAGATGCTCCAACCCCCTGATCAATTTTGTGGCCCTCCTCTGGACCTGCTCCATCAGGTCCATGTAATTTCCTGTACTGAGGGCTCCAGATCTGATTGCAGCACTGCAGGTGAGGTCTCCCCAGAGCAGAGCAGAGGGGCAGGATCCCCTCTCTCCATCTCTGGCCACACTGCTTTGGATGCAGCCCAGGCTGCCATTGGCCTTCTGGGCTGTAAGTTCACCCTGGCTACATTCAAAACATCTTCACAAGCTTTTTGCCCAGATGCCCGTTTCCTCTTCTGGAGCATGGCCTGCAGCTGTCTCTCTGTACATACAAATAGCCCAAAGGCTGAGGTAAGTCACTGGGCCACTCAAATGTCCTGGTTTGCCCTGCCCTCAAACACCAGATGAGGTGCTTGGAATAGTCTGAGTCAGATGTGTAACAGTGCAGCCTGGCTGCCTGAATCATCTCTCACTCAGCCTCTGCTGTGTTTTAAAATAAGCCCAGTCTGGAGCTGTGCTGTACAAAGCACTGAGGAAATCCATCCCAGCTAAACCTCTTGTGATCCAACCTTACCCACCCACTGGGACAACAGCAGATGCCATCTGAGAAGACTGTGATGCCACACTGCGGGTTGTGTTCCCTGCACAGACATGAGACACACAGAATCACCACAAAGGGAAGAGAACAGCCACTTTTCAAAGAAGTTGTGGCTACCTCTACTTGTAAACACCACCAGGCACATTAACAGGATTTAGGTTTCTCCAAGGGAATCATGGAATTGTCAGGGCTGGAAGGGACCTTAAGGATCAGCCAGTTACAACCCCCCTGCCAAGGCCAGGGACACCTCACACTGCAGCAGGCTGCTCACAGCCACATCCAGCCTGGCTGCAAAAACCTCCAAGCAGGAGGCTTCCACCACCTCCCTGGGCAACCTGTGCCAGTCTCTCACCACCCTCATGGGGAGCAACTTCTTCCTGACATCCAATCTCAATCTCCCCATTTCTAGTTTTGCTCCATCCCCCTAGTCCTATCCCTCCCTGACACCCTCAAAAGTTCCTCCCCAGCTCTCTTGTAGCCCCCTTCAGATACTGGAAGGCCACAATTAGGTCTCCTGGGAGCCTTCTCCTCTCCAGACTGAACAGCCCCAACTCTCTCAGTCTGTCCTCATAGCAGAGCAGCTCCAGCCCTCTGCTCATCCTCGTGGCCCTTCTCGGACACCTTCCAGCACCTCCAGATCCTTCCTGGCACAGAGGCTCCAGAACTGGACACAGAGCTCCAGGTGTGGTCTCAGCAGAGTGGAGCAGAGGGGGAGAATCCCCTCCCTGGCCCTGCTGGCCACACTTCTCGTGCTGCAGCCCAGGCTCTGCTTGGCTCTCTGGGCTGCAAGGGCTCACTGCTGGCTCCTGCTGAGCTTCTCCTCCCCCAGCACCCCCAAGGCCTTTTCTTGAGGGCTGCTCTCAGTGCCTGGGATTGCCCTGACCCATTGCTCAGCCTCCCTCACCATTTCTTTTCTGTGCACACATCAGTGCACAGGGAAGGCTACATGATGGGGGGAGAGCGTTGAAAATATTTGTGAGCCTGAAACAAATCATTCAACCTCCTGCTGCTTAACAAATGGAGGCTGCAATTTCCTGTGCTTGCAGCACAAGAAGAATACGGTAACACCAAATTGGTCCCCTCAGGTCTTTCAGGGGCCAGGTTTTTGAAGCAGGAGGCTTCTGGCAACTCATTTCCACCCCCTCTCCAGTCAGAATTATGTGTGGGCTTCAGAAATCTCCAAACATCCACCTTTGAGAATCAGACCTTTCCAAGCATCTTAACAGGGGAGCCAAAAGCACACACCACCATCACACACCTTTCAATAGCTTCCCAATAAAACCTCTTCCAACCATGAATGGTGAGAAAACAGCAGCCAGACCAGAGAGAGACAGCAGTACCAGGAACAGCTTGAGAGCTTAAATAAGGGAAGGGTTAGAAAATCCTGAGAAGCTCTCTATTGATGATGAGAGAAAAGAAATCCCTTAAAACTGAGTGAAAATACACAAAGAGCATGAGTCCAGCCCTGAAATGCTAGGATGCCAATGGTGTGGTCCTCACGGGATGCATCCCAAACACATCCCAGTTACCCACCGGTGTGGATATGGAAGCAGGTAAGTCACACTGCCTGAGTCCCTTGATCATACAGTCATAGAATGGTTTGGGTTGGAAAACCCCTCTGAGAGCATCCAGTCCACACAGCAACCCAACACTGCCACGGCCATCAAACCATGGCCCTAAGTGCCATGGCCACAGGTTTCTTATACACCTCCAGGGATGGGGACTCCACCTCCTCCCTGGGCAGCCTGTGCCGGTCCCTGACCACTCTTGCAACGAAGAATTTTTTCCTCCTCTCCAACCTAGGTCTACCCTGGCACAATTCAGGCCATTTCCTCTCCTTCTATCATGTGATCCTAGGGAGAAGAGGCCAACCCCCACCTGGCTTCAACCTCCTTTCATGGAGTTGTAGAGAGCAATGAGGTCTCCCCTCAGCCTCCTCTTCTCCAGGCAGGATGCACAAGGCCTGGGCTCCAGTGTCTTTCATTCCTTTAGGCAATTTCAGTCCCTGGTGGGACCTGGTACAGTAATCTTCCTAGGTGCCATCTGGACTGAGCCCTTTCTTTCCTGCCAAGTCCTGGTCTCTCTGTCTCAAGATCTCATCTGTAAGAAGCAGCTGAGCCACTTATTTGCTTCATAGGAGAGATGTGAGCAGCTGCTTGAAAGATGATGAGCTGCTCATGCATGAAGGTAAAGTCACAGATCCCCTCTGCAAGTTCAGTCACAGAGAAGAGAGAGGAGAAATGGGTGTCTAGATAGCCCCAACCCAGCCGGAAGTACCAGTAGCAGCACCACCATTACCAGGTCTTGGTGGGAATGAATACCTTGTTGGTTTTGTCCTTCAGCATCAGCAGAAGTTCTCCAGACCATAACCAGGGTCACCTGGCAGCCCAGATAGTCTGTTCCATCTGTAACTGGAGGCACAGCAAAGCCACCTTCTCCATGGCTTTCCTTCTAAACAAACCCCAGCATCAAAACTCCTTCCTCACAAGGTTCTCCAGAGGGGACAGTTTAGGTTGGGCATCAAGAGGAAGTTCTTCACAATGAGAGGTGGGGAAACCCTGGAACAGGGTGTCCAGTGGGTTGGTTGGAGTGCTGTGTCCAGCTCTGGGGCTCCCAACGTGAGAGACATGTGGACCTGCTGGAGAGGGTCCAGAGGAGGCCACAAAGATGATCACAGGGCTGGAGAACCTCTGCTGTGGGGACAGGCTGGGAGAGTCGGGGCTGTTCAGCCTGGAGAAGAGAAGGCTTCAGGAAGACCTTAGAGCAGCCTTCCAGTACCTGAAGGGGACCTCCAGGCAGGCTGGGGAGAGACTGTTCAGAAGGGGCTGTGGGGATAGGATGAGAGGCAATGGTTTGGAACTGGATCAGGGCAGAGTTAGGCTGGACATCAGGAGGAAGTTCTGCACAGTGGGGGTGGTGAGACATTGGAATAGGTTACCCAGAGAGATGGTGGAGGCCTCATCCCTGGAGACAATCAAGACCAGACTCAGTGTCTTCCTGGACAGCCTGCTCTAGTTGGAGTTGTCCCTGCTGACTGCAGGGGGATCGGACAAGATGGCTTTGGAGGCTCCTTTCCAACCCGATGCATTCCGTGGGCTGGTGTCTGAAGAGCGCAGCCTCCACCCCGGCGTGTCCAGTGACCTCCATTTAACCACACAGACACCAGGGCGCACATCATGAGTTGCCAGGGGTGGCCAATTTCCCATCCTCATCTACTCAGTGACTTCACTCTAAAGGAGCAGAAGGAGCACAGGGAGCCCAGCAGCGCTGATTTCTCTTCTCCTCAAATCTGTGTTGGAAGCTTCCTCCTCGCCCTCCTTTCTTCTCCCTTCCTGGCATTGTGCTGGTAATCACCTTGCCATTTAAACACTGAAACTGCTCCTTTATCAGCCTGGTACTTGCACTACTCTTAATTACACTCACACACGGAAATCTCGAAGCAAGCTCTTTGTGCCCGACAGTCCCTTCATCAGCCTCATTAGAGCTATCAGGAGCTGCCTTTTGCAGGATGAAAAAGGACACTTGATGTAAGCCCAAATGAGACCCTGCCGCTGATCCGACGCTGTGAGCCTCAGCCCTCCATCAGCACTGAGACTTCTCTACAGCTCCCTGAGACGGTGTGGAAAACACGGAGAGAATCACACAATGACAGCATCACACCCTGGTGAGGGGTTGGAAGGGACCTCTGGAGATCATCCAGGCTAACCCCCCTGCCATAGCTGGGTCACATAAGGCAGGTCACACAGGGACTCATCCGAGTGGGTTTTGAAAGTCTCTAGTGGAGACTCCACACCCTCTCTGGGCAGCCTGCTCCAGGGCTCCCACATCCTCACACCCAAGAAGTTCCTCCTCCCCTTCAGGTGGAACCTCAGGGGTTCCAGCTTGTCCTATCACTGGGCACCAATGCAAAGAGCCTGGCAGCTTCATCTTGATCCCCACCCCTCAGATATTACAGACATTGATCAGATTTCCTCTCAGCCTTCTCCTCTCCAGACTAACCACCCCCCGGGCTCTCAGCCTCTCCTCATCACACAGATCTTCCAGTCCCACAATCATCCTCGTAGCTCTCCACTGGACTCCCTCCAGCAGATCCCTGTCTCTCTTGAACTGGGGAGCCCAAAACAGTGTTCCAGGTGTGGTCTCACCAGGGCAGAGTAGAGAGGTAGGAGAACCTCTCCAGACACACTTTTCTGGAGAAGCAGAAAGAGAAAGGTAATAAAAAAAAACCACCAAACCAAGCAAGAAGAAGGAAGTGAGGGAGGTGAAACTGCCACACCACAGAGAAGGCTGCTGGAAATGCCATCTGCCTCTGCTGAAGGCCAAAGCAGCAGACACTGAGGTCCTGGAACATGTTCAGAGAAGGGCAACAAAGCTGGGGAAGGGTCCAGAGAACAGGGCTGGGGAGGAGCAGCTGAGAGACCTGGGGGTGTTCAGCCTGGAGAAGAGAAGGCTGAGGGGAGAGCTCATTGCTCTCTACAGCTCCCTGAGAGGAGGCTGAAGCCAGGTGGGTGTTGGGCTCTTCTCCCAAGTCTCAGGTGATAGAAGGAAAGGAAATAGTCTGAAACTGTGCCAAGGGAGGGTTAGGTTGGAGATGAGGAAAAATTTCTTTGTGCAAGAGTGGTCAGGGATTGGCACAGGCTGCCCGGGGAGGTGGTGGAGTCCTCCTCCATGGAGGTGTTCAAGAACTGTGTGGCCATGGCACCTGGGGACAGGGTTTGATGGTCATGGTGGTGGTGTGTTGAAGGTAGCACTGGATAATCCCAGAGGTCTCTTCCAACTAAAGCAGTTCTAAGGTTCTATGTTTATGTAGATCATTGCTTCAAGAGGACCCTGGCTTCTCTGTGGATCTAATCAACTTGCATGATTTGCATCCCAATGACAAACCAGCACCAGCTCACTTCACCTGGAGACTGACCCTGGACAAAGGATCTTCCTGCTCTGTAAGGTTGGATGCAAGGGGATGCTTAGGGCACTGGAGCACTGCCTGGTGAGGAGAGGCTGAGGGACCTGGGGCTTTTCAGTCTGGAAAAGACTTAGAGGGGATTTAATCAATGTTTATCAATATCTGAGGGCCGGGGGCAGGAGGGAGGGGACAGGCTCTGCTCACTTGTGCCCTGGGATAGGACCAGGGGCAATGGATGTAAGCTGCAGCACAGGAGCTTCCACCTCAACACAAGGGGGAACTTCTTTACTGTAAGGGTCACAGAGCCCTGGAGCAGGCTGCCCAGAGAGGTTGTGGAGTCTCCTTCTCTGGAGCCTTTCAAGGCCTGTCAGGATGTGTTCCTGTGTACCCTGAGCTAGACTGTATGGTCCTGCTCTGGCAGCGGCTTGGACTCAATGATCTCTTTGGGTCCCTTCCAACCCCTGACATCCTGTGATCCTGTAAGCAGATCCCTCTAATATCCACAGCTGGAGTCTGTGTCAGCAAATCTGGGCTTCTCCTCCAGAGCACTGTGGAATTCATCACCCTGCAGTTAGCAGCTTCCACACCTCCTGCAGTGTCACAGTCCCCATCTGACACCGAGATGCTTTGAAACCCAGGAGGCTAAGTGGTTGTGATGAGCTCAGAGGCTAATTTAGGAAATGATCCTTTCAAACAGACTCACCAATAAAACCACAACCAACCCAAAACAACAAAAAAGGCACAAATTCAGTTATTTTCTGCATTCTTGGATGGTTGTTTGCTGTGTTCTGCTGCAAGTGCATCCATTTGGAGTAATTCTGATGAATTCTGTGCAACCTCTACAAGCACAAGAGGAACTGGCAGGGCCATGGCAGCATCAGTGCTGCCAAAGGCAGTGTCAGGTTCAATGATAGGATGGGTTGGAAGGGAGCCTAAAGATCACTTAGTTCCACCCCAACCTCCCACCAGCCCAGGTTGCTCAAGGCCTCATCCAGCTTGGCCTTGAACACCTCTAGGGAGGGGGCAGCCACAGCCTCCCTGGGCAACCTGTTTCAGTGTCTCTCCACCCTCAGTCTAAAGAACTTTTTCCTAGTGTCTGGTCTAAATCTATCCTCCTGAAGCTTCAATAAGTTCTCTGGATTGAATGAATGAAGACTGAGGGATTTGATGGTCCCAAACCAGGCCATCACTGTCAGGAGTCACAAGAAACCCAACAATGAGCCAACATGAACCTGGAGAAAGCTTTGTCTCAGTTCTTTCCCTTAAACTGAGTTGAAACTTAAACCATGAACCATTTATTCCTTTGCAGGCTTTAGGAGGCTTAGCTCTTAATATTTGCTGTTGCAAATATCTGAGTCTCCTTTTTTAGCCACAGACACAACTTCTTTCTTTCCCCCAGCACTGTGAGCCACAGCCAAAATCTTTATGTGGCTGAAAACCACACAATAAAACCTTGGAGAGCAGAGAGGGGAGGAAGTTTGGTGGTTCACAGGCAGGAAAGGAGAGCAGGTTTCTGGGGGACTCATTGCTTCACTATGAGACATGGTTGGGCTGAACTGCCACTTTGCTCTGCTCTGCTAAGAACTCATCTGGACTACCATGTCCAGCTCTGGAGACCTCAATACAGCAAGGACAGGGACCTGCTGGAGCGGGTCCAGAGGAGGACACAAAGATTGTCAGGGGCTGGAGCAGTTCTGCCAGTGGGGACAGGCTGAGGGAGCTGGGTGTGTTCAGCCTGGAGAAGAGAAGGTTCCAGAGAGAACTCAGAGCAACCTTCCAGTGTCTGAAGGGGCTACAGGAGAGCTGGACAGGAACTGTTTGCAAAGGCCTGGAGTACTAGGATGAGGAGCAATGGTTTGAAATGAGAGAAGAGCAGATCTAGATTGGATGTGAGGAGGAAGTTCTTCCCCATGAGGTTGGTGGAACCCTGCAACAGGTTGCCCAGGGAGGTAGTTGAAGCCCCATCCCTGGAGATATTCAAGGTCAGGCTCGACAAGGCTCTGAACACCCTGATCTAGTGGAGGATGTCCCTGCTGAGTGCAGAGGGGTTGGACCTTTGGAGGTCCCTTCCAACCCAAGCCATTCTATGATTCTCTGAATCACTCCATCTCTCCTGCTTTCTGCAACCCCCAAGAGTTCACCTTGTCTGACCAGGCCACTGCTGCTGTGACCTTGCTGCTCACAGCCCCAGCACAGCAGCTCCACTTCCCTTGTTTGCAGGTCACACGTAGGCAGCCAGATTTTGTGCATCCCCAGCATCTGCAGCTCCACAATGTGCCATGGTGAAGCTCACACCCCTGCCGAGTTTTGCAGCAAGTGCAGAAGTATTTCCTGGGCTGGTTTTGACATTTGTTAGTCACTTGTTTGCTTTTTGGCATTTCTGGTGCCTGGGCCCAGCAGTCAGACATCCGATCCCTGCGCCTCGCTCCCCGTCGAGGGAAGAGAGCAGCTCCAGTTGCTGGCCTGGGTGGAAGTCCTCTGGTTTCACTGATGGCACATTTGATCTGCCATTCAGGCTGCCCACTCACCTGGCCTGCCTGAAGCCTTCAGAACTTCCTGACGGCCTGCCCTGCTATTAACAGCTCTGATTTATGGGTTCAACACCGCCTGCAGGATTTGCCAGATCGCTGCCATCCCAGAATGGCTCCTTGCTAGGCAGTTTGTGGCCCCTCCTCACAGCCCCCCACTGCATAATCAGACAACTTCCTCCATGGTGGCACCTGCAATCCCAGCCTGAAATTGCATGTGCAGAAGTCCTCAGCCTCACTCATCCCACAGCCAAAGGAAGCGCAGGGTGGGAGAGCTGCAGCCCGTGTCAAGGATCAGCACGCACAGAGGTGTGTCCTGAAGAGCAGACAGTTACTGTGAACTTTCCCTTAACTCAGGCCAAGCTACAGCAGAACAAAACAGATTCATTTCCTTCCAAATCCAGACCAGA
This sequence comes from Picus viridis, assembly GCA_033816785.1. Classification (NCBI taxonomy): domain Eukaryota; kingdom Metazoa; phylum Chordata; class Aves; order Piciformes; family Picidae; genus Picus; species Picus viridis. Next base: position 7,297,958 of record CM066597.1, on the reverse strand, counting down.
CAATGTCATTTCCAGGTTTCTAAAAGCATCGCCAAACCTTCTAGCATCCCAGACAGGGACATGGCACCCAAGACAAACAAGGAACGACAGCAAGCCACAGAGCAAGAGCTGGGTATGGTATGGGAGAACCTGGCAGACTCTGCCCTGTTCCAGAGTCTCACCTCCCTCACACTGAGGAACTCAGTTCCAATCTAACCCTGCTCTCCCTCAGCTTCAAACCATTCCCCCTTGGCCTGACTCCAGACACCCTCACGAGAAGTTCCTCTCCTGTGGGATCCCTTCAGGCACTGGGGTGCGGGTGGACTCGCACCCACAGCCTGCCCCACGCTGTCAGCCACATCAGCGGAAGAAACAGAATTCAAAGTGCTGCTCAGGTTTTCAGGGCCAGGTCCCAGGTGTGGCTCAGGTCTTTGCAGAGCAAGCAGCCACTAGATCCAGCAAACCAAAGCCAGGCTTTGCTGCTTTCCCCTCATGAACCACTTGCAGCTGGGGCTAACAACACTGAAAGCCATCCTGCAGAGATCATGAGCCCTCTTGATCATCTTAAAGGTCTTTTCCAACCTTAATGATTCTGTGGTTCTGTGGTTTGTGTGGAACAAGGCACGGTGTAAATAAATGTGGCTGTGAACCTCTCCTGTCCATCCTCCCCAGGACATCAGTGGGGCTTAGAGGACCTGCTGAAAAATGAAGGACTTGCCAGGAGGGCAGGAGCAAGGAGGCATCCCTCTGCTTTTGCAGATGCTCTGGATGATGCCCTGGCAGTGAGAGAGCCAAGCAGCACTGACACCAGAGAGCAGCTCTCGCTCCCCCACTGGGTGGGACCTGGCAGCTCTGCACAGAGTGAGCCTCACTTTGTGGCACCCCCAGCCGTGGGGCACAGGGTTACGACTCGCCTGCATTTTTTTCCCCTCACAATGAGGATCATCTCTAAACCAAGCCCTTTGTGAAGATGCCATGACAAGCCCAGGAAAGGAACTTTTGTTCCAAGCCCAGAGCTGCTTTCCGAGCCCTAGGCTCTTTGAAACTACTCATGACGCAGCAACAAATGCTGCTAGAAATGCATAGGTCAGGAACTCATCTTCACAGAATCACAGAATGGTGCACTTTGGAAAGGACCTCTGGAGATCTTCCAGTCCAACCCCTGCTCCAGCAGGGCACCCACAGCAGCTTGCCCAGGAGCACAATGGCCAGGGGGGTTGGAAGCACTCCAGAGAAGGAGACTCCACAACGTCTCTGGGCAGCCTGCTCCAGGCCTCGAGCACCCTCACAACAAAGAAGCTTCTCCTCCTATTCACATAGAACCTCCTGGCTTCCAGTTTGTGCCCACTGCCCCTTGTCCTGTCCCTGGGCAACACTGACAAGAGTCTGGCCCCAGCCTCTTGCCCCCAACCCTTTTGCAGGTTTCCTTTACTGCATGGTGTGGGAACCCCTTCACAAACTCGCTTCTGGGATCTTCTCTGGGTCATCACTTCTGGACTTGCTGACATTTCATATTCACAGCCCAGCCACACACACAGCTGCTCAGCAGCTCTCTGCCACTTCTCAGGAGCCATGAAGCAGCTGGAGAGCACTGCAGAAGGTGTTCTTAGTGGATGGAAACCCAACCTGCCCATGTCAGGAGAGGCCCCAGTCAAGGACATTCATAGATGATTCATAGAATGGGTTGGGTTGGGAGGGACCACAAAGATCATCCAATGCCAACCCCCTGCCATGGGCAGGGACACCTCCCACCAGCTCAGGTTGATCAAGGCATCATCCAGCCTGGCCTGGAACACCTCCAGGGAGGAGGTAGCCACAGCTTCCCTGGACAGCCTGTGCCAGTGCCTCCTCACCCTCATTCTCAACAATTTCTTCCTTATCTCCAGTCTCAATCTCCCTCTCCCAGCTCAAAGCCATTCTCCCTCATCTTGTCACTCCCAGGCCTTGTCCAAAGTCCCTCCCCAGCTTTCCTGGAGCCCTTCAGGTACTGGAGGGTTGCTCTAAGGTGTCCCTGGAGCCTTCTCTTCTCCAGACTGAACAGCCCCAACTGTCTCAGCCTGTCCCCTTGGGGGAGGTTCTTCAGCCCTCTGATCACCAGATGAAGATGTTGCTTATGATCCTCCAGTCCATTCAGGTCAAGAGAGGTGATGATCAAAGATCCATCAAGTTTCATGCCTGTGAATCCCCTGTGTGCTGTGCCATTGTCTGGAGGACAGGCAGACCACTGGCACAGCCCCTGGCACACATGAAGCACAGGACAGCACATGTGTTTAGGCTGGAGAGTAGAGAAAATTCTCTGCTGCAGGAGTGGTCAGGCACTGGCACAGGCTGCCCAGGGAGGTGCTGCAGTCCCCATCCCTGGAGCTGTTCATGGAACCTGTGGCCATGGCACTTGGGGCCAGGGTTTGATGGCCATGGTGGTGTTGGGCTGATGTTGGACTGGATGATCTTGGAGAGCTTTTCCAATCCATGATTCTGTGATCTGCTTGCATGGACACCAGCTCTCCTTGGCAGAGTGCTGGTGTCCCACAAAGCAAAACATCCCCTTGGCTTGCCAGCATTGCTGATCATCACCACTGCAAAACACAGGAGGATTCAGCAAGAAGCTCTACAGGCACCTTCAGGAACCAAGGATCCTGCTCATTCCCTCTCTGTGGGAATCTAAGCATCATTAGGGGGAGCAGGAATTTCCTGGCACTGCCAAAGAAGCCTTGATCACACAGAACAGCTCAGGCCTAAGTTACCCTTTCTGCTTTTTCTGCTATCCCTGGTGGGTCCTCACAGCTTTCATTTTACTTTCACCTAAGGCCATTTTCCACATCTCTCTGAATGGGAAACAATGAAGTGGGTGTATCCCCACAGGGTGCTCCCTGGGATCACAGCTCTGGCAGCACGACCTTGGTGGCACTGGGGCTGTGTGGGACATGCCAGCTGCTTCAGAAGTGCTGCTAGCACCCTGGGTGGTCAAGGCAGTGGCCAAAAGCAGACCAGTGTCCCTCCCCAGCTTGCCTGCAAACAAAACATCACTGCAAGAAGCCACAGGAGCCGTTTCCTATAGCACTGCCTTGTGCCACGGCAGCCAGGCCAGCAGGACGAGGGGAGGTGAATGCGGAAACACCAAGGCAAAGGAAACCTCTCTTGATGTGGAATCACAAAGTTGTTAGGGTCGGGAGGGACCTCAAGGATCATCCAGTTCATTCCCAGGCTTATCTGACAGCCAGAACTCAGCATCCCACAGCACACAGTGGGCTCATACAATCATAGAATTGTCAGAGCTCAAAGGAACCTCAAGGCTCAGCCAGTTACAACCCCCCTGCCAGGGCCAGGGACACCTCACACTACAGCAGGTTGCTCACAGCCACATCCAGCCTGGCTGCAACAACCTCCAGGCAGGAGGCTTCCACCACCTCCCTGGGCAACCTGTGCCAGGCTCTCACCACCCTCATGGGGAACAACTTCTTCATAACATCCAACCTGAATCTCCCCACTTCCAGTTTTGCTCCATCCTCCCCAGTCCTATCACTCCCTGACACCCTCAAAAGTCCCTCCCCAGCTTTCCTGGAGCCCCCTTCAGATACTGGAAGGCCACAAGAAGGTCTCCTGGGAGCCTTCTCCTCCCCAGACTGCACAACCCCAACTCTCTCAGTCTGTCCTCATAGCAGAGCAGCTCCAGCCCTCTGCTCATCCTCGTGGCCCTTCTCTGGACACCTTCCAGCACCTCCAGATCCTTCCTGGAACAGAGGCTCCAGAACTGGACACAGAGCTCCAGGTGTGGTCTCAGCAGAGTGGAGCAGAGGGGGAGAATCCCCTCCCTGGCCCTGCTGGCCACACTTCTCTTGCTGCAGCCCAGGCTCTGCTTGGCTCTCTGGGCTGCAAGTGCTCACTGCTGGCTCCTGTTGAGCTTCTCCTCCCCCAGCACCCTCAAGGCCTTTTCTCCAGGGCTGCTCTCCAGCCAGTCCCTGCCCAGCCTATATCAGTGCCTAGGATTGTCCTGACCCAGCTTCAGGACCTTGCCCTTGGTCTTGTTGAAGATCATGAGGTTGTCCTGGGCTCACCTCTGCAGCCTGTGCAGGCCCCTCTCGATGGATCCTTCCCTCCAGCTGTCTGCTGCACCACACAGCTTGGTGACATCAGCAAGCCTGCTGAGGGTGCACTCAATGCCACTGTCCATGGCACCAACCAGATGTTAAACAACACTGGTCCAGTCCTGATCCCTGAGGGACTCCACTTGACTCTGGCCTCCAGCTGGCCATGGACCACTGACAGCCACCCTTTGGGTGCAGCCATCAAGCCAGTTCTGTATCCACTGAATGCTCCATCCATGGAACCCATCCTGCACCAGCTTGGAGACCAGGATGTGGTGTGGGACAGTGTTGAAGGCATAGCTCAGGTCCAGGTCAATGACCTCAGTGTGGATGTGATCACATCCAGGATACTGTGCCCAGGATTGTGTGGTAATCACACCTAGAACACTGCATCCAGGTGTTTGAGTTTCCAAACTGAAATGGTGCCAGCAAACAAGGGAAAAATGGAAGGAGAAGAACATCTCTGGTGAAAGGGAGGGACTCAAAGATGGGTTGGGGAGGAAAGAACACACAAAGTGTGCTTCAAACATTGTGCTGAGCCACAGGCAGCAAAGGGTCTAGGGGCAAGCAAATGACCTGGAAAGATGTGCATGATGGTCAGGCTGGAGAGACATTTATTGGGATCACTCAATCAGTGAATTGTTTCAGTTGGAAAAGACCTCTAAGATCATCTAGTCCAATCTTCCACCTGACACCTCCATGGCCCCTAGGCAATGTCCCCAAGTGCCACATCTGCTCTTTTTCTGAGCACCTCCCGGGATGGGGACTCCACCACCTCCCTGGGCAGCCTGCTCCAATCCCTGACCACTCTTGCAGCAAAGACATTTTTCCTCATCTCCAACTTAAACCTCCTCTGGCACAATTTGAGGCCATTTCCTTTTGTCCTCTTGCTAGTCACTGGGGAGAAGAGCCCAACCCCCACCTCACTGCTACCTCCTTCCAGGGAGCTGTAGAGAGCAATGAGTTCTCCTCTTAGCCTCTTCTTCAGGCCAAACAACCTCAACTGCCTCAGCTGCTGCTCCCCAGCCCTGCTCTCCAAACCCCTCACCAGCTCTGTTGCCCTTTTTTGGACCCACTCCAGCCCCTCAATGTCTTTCTTAGACTGCAGTGCCCAAACTGAAGACAGCTACTGACAGTGATCCTAGGAACCACAGAGTGAGACCAAGAAGTGGCCAATTGAAGCTAAGAATGGAAACAGCTGGGCAAATCTGCCTGCAGGTTCACCCTGCCCAAGACCATTCCATGGATGTAAGCAGTTTAACACCTCCTGCACGTTCAGCCTCTAAAGGCCCTTTCACTGGACACAGCTTCTTGCTTTCACTGGAAGAGCTGACACAAGAGTGCTGACACCTCTGCAACACACACCCAGAGGTCTCCAGAGGTGGGCAAGCAGCCAGGGTGAAGGCAAGACAGAAAATAGGCAGAAACGACCCAAACCCACACAAGAAGCTTTTACTGCCATAAAAGCACAGGCCAGAGATTGGCTTTTAATGGCATTGCTCCGTCAGCAAAAGCAAATCCTCTTGACATGAGAGTCTGATTTGATTGAAGCAGTGTTGTGGGCTGCAGGCACGAGAAGATCTGCAGTTGCATGAGGTGGTCTGACAGGACTGCTCCACCAGCAGCCATATCTGAGCCCTGATCCTGATGCTGGCCCTTGAGCAGTGTGGTATGGGCAAGAGAGAGCGTGGGACTTCATTCCATTAAAGTACACAGAACCACAGAATATATCTGGTTGGAACAGACCCTCAAAGCCTTCTCGTCACCAGACTTGCTCTCCAAACCCCTCACCAATTTCATTGCCCTTCTCTGGACACACTCCAGCCTCTCAATGTCCTTCTTGGAATCAGGGCCCCAAAACTGAAGCCAGGTTTGATGGTTCAGCTTCACCAGATCAGAGCACTCCTGCTGGCCACACCATTGCTGATGCTTCACCTGCCCCCGCCAGCCAGCAAAGACACCAAGGTCACCAATGAATTAGCCCAGAGAAGTCCCCAGGGGAAGGCAGACACAGTGTTCCCAGGGCACTGCTCCAACAGCACCTTTGCCTTCTGGAGATCAAATACACTTCACAGAATCACAGAATGTTAGGGACCTTGAAAGCTCATCCAGTCCAACCCCCTGCCAGAGCAGGGTCACCCACACTAGATCACACAGGAGCACATCCAGGCAGCTTTTGAATATCTCCGTAGAGGAGACTCCACAACCCCTCTGGGCAGCCTGCTCCAGGGCTCTGTCACCCTCACAGGGGGAAAAAAAGTTTCCTCCTGTTTGCATGGAACTTCCTCTGCCTCAGCTTCCACCACTGCCCCTTGTGCTGGCACTGGACACCACCCAGCAGAGCCTGGCTCCAACCTCCGGGCACTCACCCTGCACATCTTTACCAACAGCCATGAGGCCACCCTCAGGCTCCTCTGCTCCAACCTATAGAGCCCTCAGCTCCCTCAGGCTCTCCCCATAAGGAAGATGTTCCACTCCCCTAACCATCTTTGTGCTGGGCTCTCTCAAGCAGTTCCCTGAGGTCCTTCTGGACCTGAGGGGCCCAGAACTGGACACAATATTCCAGATGTGGCCTCAGCAGGGCAGAGTAGAGGGGGAGGAGAACCCTTCTCGACCTGCTAACCACAGCCCTCACAATCCAGCCCAGGATGCCCTTGGCCTTCTTGGGCACGAGGGCACATTGCTGGCTCATGGTCAACCTCCCATCCACCAGGACCCCCGAACCTTTTCCCCTTCACTGCTCTCCAGCAGGTCAGTCCTCAACCTACACCACACACAGTAAAATACCAGACTGAAAACCCAATCTCCACAACCCCATCCAGCTGGCTCATAAAATATTCATGGCCAAAGTCTCCCATGGAAAGCCCCACAGAGGAGCTGTCTCAGTCCCACTCCTTCCTCCTCTGCCTCCATCAGAATTGATTAAGCAGTTTCAGGATTAATGACTCTGTCTGACTCCAAGTGACTCCCACCTGACACAGATTGCTCTTGCTCTCAGAAAAGCTTCTTCTGCAACTGTTTTGCAAAGTGCTGGGCAGGACTCTGGGTGCCATGGCTGCTTCAATTACAGGCTGTCACCTCCTCCTTCTGCTGCTTGTCACAGCCAGGAGGAAGGACTCTGCTTAATGGCTTCTCTCCAATCTGTTATTGCTGACTCCCTGCAAGACAAGCTGGAGGGCTGGAGAGGGTCCAGAACAGGGCCAAGAAGATGATCAGAGGACTGGAGAAACTCCCCTGTGGGGGCAGGCTGAGACAGTTGGGGCTTGTCAGTCTGGAGAAGAGAAGGCTCCAGGGAGACCTTAGAGCAGCCTTCCAGTACCTGAAGGGCTCCAGGAGAGCTGGGGAGGGACTTGTGACAAAGTCTGGGAGTGCCAGGATGAGGGACAATGGCTTTGAGCTGGGAGAGGGCAGATTGAGAGTGGAGATGAGGAAGAAATTCTACAGAGTGAGGCTGGGGAGACACTGGCACAGGTTGCCCAGGGAGGCTGTGGATGTCTTCTCCCTGGAGGTGTTCCAAGCCAGGCTGGATGAGGCCTTGAGCACCCTGGGCTGCTGGGAGGTGTCCTTGCCCATGGCAGGGGGTTGGCATTGGATGACCTTTATGGTCCCTCCCAACCCAAACCATTCTATGAATCATCTATGAGAGTTTGGAGATGTTACGTGTCTGCTGTGCTTGTTTGTCCAAAGCAGAGCATCAAATTCTTGATGACAGTGTTCTGGCTTGAGGTCAGCTACAGCTCAAGAACTACTTCAAACTGTGCTGAGGATGTCAAATGGAAATAGCCAATGTAAGGAGCAAGTGCCTATGTCAGTGGCCAAGAAGGTCAACGGTCTACTAAGGTGCATGAGGAAGAATGCAGCTGGCAGGTCGAGGAGGCTCTTATCCCACTCAACTCTGCCTCAGTGAGGATCCATCTGGAGTACTTGTTCAGTTCTGCATTCCACAGTCCATGAGAGACAGGAAAACACTGGAGAGTCCAGCAGAGGCTACAAAGACACTGAGGGGCTTGGAGCATCTCTGTGAGGAGCAAAGGCTGAAAGTCCTGAGGGTGTTGAGCCTGGAGAAGAGCAGCCCCAGAGGGGATCTGAGCAATGCTCAGCAAGAGCTGAAGGGTGAGGGGCAAGAGGCTGGGGCCAGACTCTTGTCAGTGGTGCCCAGGGACAGGACAAGGGGCAATGGGCACAAACTGGAAGCCAGGGGGTTCTGTGTGAATAGGAGGAGAAGCTTCTTTGTTGTGAGGGTGCTGGAGGCCTGGAGCAGGCTGCCCAGAGAGGTTGTGGAGTCTCCTTGTGATGAGAGCTTCCAACTGCCCCTGGCCCTTGTGCTCCCAGGCAAGCTGCTGTGGGTGCCCTGCTGGAGCAGGGGGGGTGGACTGGATGCTCTCCAGAGCTCCCTTCCAATCCCTGCCATGCTGGGATTCTGTGCACACATTCTGCCCACTACTTTTGTTGTGTGCTCTGTCAGTTCCAGCATCTCTCCCCCTCTCCATTCTGCTGCTGCAACTCTAAAGTTTATCTTAACACAGCCCCAAATATTGCAAGAACTGTTCATTGTGAGGTTCTGGCTCCTGAGATGGACAAACACAAATGTATTTAGGTGGTTAATTTCCACGGGCCTGGATGAAAACACCACCCAGCTTGGACAGCCTTAGGCTCTTGGGGCACGCAGGGGACCTCAGCATTCAGGTTGGATACCAGCACCTTGTATCTGCCTCCACATTGAGCTTTTTGTCTACATCATTTCCTGACAGGCTGATGCTGTTTGTTAGCATTTTTTCAGATGTGGTGGCTTCTTTCACCTGAGAGGCTGAACTTCCAGCAGCCCAGCAGAAATCCACTCCTTTGGAAGGTCAGGTCCGTTCCTTACAGTAGTCCTGAGCTGAGCCAGTTATTAGTTACGTGGGTAAATAGAACTAATGCCTCAGCCTCTAATTAGTCTATTTATTAGCTGCTGAAGTGCACACACTACAGGTTCAAGCAGCTCTGGGATGTGAAAGTCTCTCAGCAGCAATATTCTGGCACAAAAATCTGCTTTCTGGCATGATGCTTTCCAGTGACTCAAAGTTTATTCCATTCACGGATGAATTTTGGATGAAACTTGGCTTTCAATCCCCTCCTGCTCCAAGTGGGATGTGCAGAGGATGCTCAACACCGTTGGGTCTGCCGCAGGGATGGTCCAGAAGATTCCACCTGTCAGGATTTCCTTCTGTCTCCCAGACAGGGCTGTCTCGCCCTTGAGCCCTCTGCGCGGTGCCTGCGCATGCGGAGGGCTTCACGGGGCTCTGCTTGCTCCGTGTGCCACCCAGGTCTGCCCTCAGCTGGCCACGATGGCACAGCACTGCCGGGACCGGCCTGGCCCCAGCTGCCGAACAGGAGTCAAGGTGAGAAAAGGTTTAGCACTCCTGCCACGGGGAGAGGTGAGAAAGCGCTGCCTCCAGTGCCTCCGCTCCAGAAGTGCACCTTCTCTGCTGCCACCGCATCCGGCACAGCCTTCCTCCCCTCCAGCCCATTAGACAGGAATAAAACGGCCCATCGCCAGCTTACACCTCCTGAGGACACAGCAGTGGGTCTTGAGGACAAGGTCAGGCAAAACCACCACTGCCTCTGTGTGCTCTCCATAGCTACATCACAGAGTGGTTTGGGTTGGGAGGGACCTTAAAGATCATCCAGTGCCAACCCCTGCCATGGGCAGGGACACCTCCCACCAGCCCAGGTCCCATCCAGCCTGGCCTTGAACATCTCCAGGGAGGAGACATCCACAGCCTCCTGGGCAACCTGTGCCAGTGTCTCCCCACCCTCATTCTCAACAATTTCTTCCTCATCTCCAGTCTCAGTCTCCCCTCTCCCAGCTCAAAGCCATTGTCCCTCATCCTGTCACTCCCAGCCCTTGTCACAAGTCCCTCCCCAGCTCTCCTGGAGCTCCTTCAGGTACTGGAAGGCTGCTCTGAGGTTTCACTGGAGTCTTCTCTTCTCAGGCTGAACAGCCCTAACTCTCCCAGCCTGTCCTCACAGAGGAGGTTCTCCAGCCCTCTGATCATCTTCTTGGCCCTCCTCTGGACCCTCTTCAATAGTTCCAGGTCCTTATGCTGGGGGCCCCAGAACTGGAGGCAGTGCTGCAGGTGGGGTCAGAGCAGAGCAGAGGGGCAGAATCCCCTCCCTGTGCTGCTGCTCTCCCTCCTTTGGCTGCATGACTTAGGTTGAAATTATGAACCAGTGGAATTTCACCATTTCAGCTGAGAGACAAATTCAGCTGACACTTATCAGAAGGCTGTGCTGGCTTTTTGGTGGTGGATTTCTTTTCCTTAGCATTCTGCCCAAACTCATCTTTGCATTGCCTTGTCCAATCACTGCTCAACCTCCGGCAAGTAATTCCTCTGCTCACAGAGATCGCTGCCCTCCAAATGGAGCTGTCCCATCCACAGGCACTGCAATTGCTGGTAGGCAGGCAGGGAGAGGGGGGAGGAAAAAAGGCAAAACAAGAGCTATCTGCTGGCTGTTACAATACATCTGTGGGGTAGCAGCCAATCTTGCAAGGTCTTTAACCACTGGAATCATATTTTATGCTCAGCCTGACTGCTGCTTGCTTTCGTGGTGAGACTGCTCAAGCTGGTTGCCTGATGAGGTTGGTTGGGTCTTTGTTACAAACCCCCAGCCCCCAGCAACAACCCCCAGTAACCCAACCCAAAATAACCAAGCAGAAGCCATGCTGCACAGCTTCAGACTAAACCTCTCTGGGGTGAAAAATGCATAAATAAATAAATAAATAAATAAATATAAAGAGCCCAAATTTCTGCACAGAAGGCAAAACAGTAGTTAAGAGGAACACAGCTCAAGGGAACTCTTGCTGTGGTGTTTTGCTCCTGCTCTGGAGTGAGGCACTCTGAGCCTGCCTCTCCTGTCCCCTGTCCTCAGGATCACAGGATCAGAGGATGTTAGGGGTTGGAAGGCAGCTCTGGAGATCATCCAGTCCAACCCTCCTGCCAGAGCAGCATCACCCAGGGCAGGTCACACAGCAACAGTCTACTGAGGAGACTCCACAACCTCTCTGGGGTCCAGTGCTCTGTGACCCTCACAGTGAAGAAGAACCTCTTGTGCTGTAGTTTATATCCATTGCCACTTGTCCTATCACAGGGTGTGACTAAGCAGAGCCTGTCCCCTCCCTCCTGACCCCCAAGCCCCCAGATATTGATAGACATTGATCAGATCCCTCTCAGTCTTCTCCTCTCCAGGCTAAACAGCCCCAGGGCTCTCAGCCTCTCCTCACCAGGCAGTGCTTCAGACCCTTCAGCATCTCTCTCCAGCAGATCCCTGTCCCTATGGAACAGGGGAGCCCAGAACTGGATGCAATATTGCAGGTGAGGTCTCACCAGGGCAGAGTGGAGGGGAAGAAGAACCTCCCTGGATCTGCTGGACACACTCTTAATGCACCCCAGGATCCCATTGGCCTGCTTGGCCACCAGGGCACATTGCTGTCCCATGCTGAACTGGCTGTCCACCAGCACTCCCAGGTCCTTCTCCACAGGGCTGCTCTCCAGCAGATCACCTCCCAACCCGTAGTGGGTATCTGATGTTCACTCCTCTGCAGTGGGGGCATGTGGGGGGACACATGGTGCTGGAACTGAATGGGGCATCTGAAACCACCACATCCCTCACAAAGTGGGGCAAGAAGCAGCAAAGAAAACTGAGGTTGAGATCAACAACACCCACTCTGAATTTGTAGTTCCTAAGCACTAGAAGTACCCTGCTGGGCAGCACTGCTGCAGAGCTGCACCAGGCAGTCAGGTAGTGGCAAAGATCATCTCAGGAATGGCAAAGATCATCTCAGGAATGGCAAAGAATGCTCTAGAGTTAAGAATTCATAGAATTCATGGAAGGGCTCCCTGGAGCCTTCCCTTCTCCAGGCTGAACAACCCCAACTTTCCCAACCTGCCCCCACAGGGGAGGTTCTCCACCCCTCTGATCATCTTTGTGGTCTCTTCTGGACCTGCTCCATCAGTTCCATGTCCTTCTTGATTAAGGGACCCCAGAGCTGGACACAGTACTCCAGGTGAGGTCTCACCAGAGCAGAGCAGAGCAGAGTCTGCTTTGTCTCATCTGTTCTCCTCTTGTTGTCTCAAGGCCTTCATCCTCCTCACATGTAAGCTTATTTATGGAAGACTTTGACAGTGACCTCCTACATTCCCACTGCTCGGTCAGTGATAGACATTGGGACCATCACAGGAGGAATCTGTAAGAACAACAGGAATGGTGAAAGCAAAGTAAACTTCCTCTCCAGTTCCTCCACCTCCACACTGGAGATGCTCTCCCTGGGGCACACAATCTCCTTCTCCAGCCTACACCAAGAGACTGCAGCAGGCAGCCCTCGGTGGAAGTGCAGTGGGGCTCCGGAGGGGATGCTGTTCAGGAACTGTTTTTATCCCCATCCTTTTGTTACTTAGCAATAGAAACCCAAACACTTCTCCTCCAACTGCAGAAGGCTTCCAGCAGCTCCAGGAAGAGCCCTGCAGGGAGTATTGGATTTCACTCACTTCTTCACCAGCTACACGAATACCCGTCCCATGAACTGTTGGCACAACACAAGTGGAATATCTAAGCCTGCCTGCCATGAACAATGAGGCCAACCCTGGCCAAGCAAGTGGCTGCTTCCACTCTGAAATAACAGGAAGTGCCTCGAGTTCAAAGAATCTTGGACCTGAACCTGGTATCTTGCACATTATGGAATAACTTCATCAAGGCAAACACTTCGCTTCCAAGTGTCTTCACGAGGCAGCCCAGACAACCCTCCTGTCAACGCCATGCAGAGCTTCAGCAGAAGGCAGGTTGCTGGTTGGGTGTTGTAGCAGCAGAACCGGGTCCCTGTGCTGTGTCAAGCCCTTCAGAAAGGCTCAGGCAAGGAGGCACTATGGATGGGCTGGCAGCATCAGCTGAGTCATTCGAGGTTCCCTGTGCTTCCCTGGGCTGCCCTCTGGCTGACCTCAGGATGTGGGAGCACCTCTCCTTACTAGCAGGACCCTGGGGCTTTCCTGCCAGCTGACTCGTCTGAGTTACACACCTTGGCTCTGACAGCCCCTGGCAGGTGGGACTAGACCCAGTTCCACCAAGTCTGACATCTCCCTAAGGGAGGTCCAGCTCCCCAGCAAAAGCTTTGAGTAAGTCATAACAATCAATGACAACAACAGAGGAGAGTCAGCTGTAGAGCATGGAAGCCAAAAGCCTCGGGGTTCATTCAAAGGTAGGAAGACACTGAGCTGTTGGAGCAGGTCCAGAGAAGAGAAGTGAAGCAGGTGAAGGGTCTGGAGTACAGGGCTGGGGAGGAACAGCTGAGGGAGCTGGAGGTGTTCAGCCTGAAGAGGAGGCTCAGGGGAGACCTCATTGCTCTCTACAAGTACCTGAAAGGTGGTTGTAGCCAGGAAGAGGTTGGTCTCTTCTCTCTGGCAACCAGCACCAGAACAAGAGGACACAGTCTCAAGCTGTGCCAGGGGAGGTTTAGGCTGGAGGTGAGGAGAAAGTTCTTCCCAGAGAGAGTTGTTACTGTTGGAATGTGCTGCCCAGGGAGGTGGTGGAGTCACCATCCCTGGAGGTGTTCAAGAGGGGATTGGACGTGGCACTTGGTGCCATGGTCTAGTCATGGGGTCTGTGGTGACAGGTTGGACTCAATGATCTCTGAGGTCTCTTCCAACCTTGGCACAGGCTGCCCAGGGAAGTGGTGGAGTCCCCAGCCCTGGAGGTGTTCCAGAAACCTGTGGCCATGGCACACAGGGTTTGGTGGCCGTGGTGGGGTTGGGTTGATGGGTGGACTGGGCGGTCACAGAGAGCTTTTCCAACCTTAGTAATTCTCTAAGTCCAGTTGCCTGGTCCCTTTTTCCCCCAGAGGTAACACAACTGCATAGGAAAGCAGAGCAAAGACAATCTGAGAACCACTGGCACCAAAAGTACTCAGTCAGGATCGCTTCCTGGTCTGCTCTTGCCCTCATCACCACTGGGGACTGACAGTGAATGAATGTCTGCTCTCCAGATATAAATACCACTGACAAAATACCCAAAGCCACTTAGGTTATTATGACATCTCAGCACCCCAGAGGACCCAATGGATTGGGCTGAGATTATCACCAGAGGGAGAGCATCCTGTCAAGCCTCATCTTGCTCTGCAGGACCTAGGGGTTGGAATTGTTAATGGAATTCTGTCCATGGTTCTGGGGGACAGGGAAATGCCGTGAGGAAATGAGCCTCAGAGTCACCCCAGGCCTTCACCCGCCCTTCGAAGTGCATCCAAGTCAAACCCACTTGTAGGAACTGACTCAATTATTTCTCATTTCCTGTGCAAGGCCAAGCAAGGAAATGAGGACTAATCCCAAGGAGCCCTGAGATACCATCAGTCCAAGTGGACAGCAGAAGTATCAGGAACTGCTTCAGAAGGCTTTGTCCTACCCAATTGCAGACCAGTCCCAGACAGGTAAGAGAATCCAGATGGGCTGGAGGGTCTTGACCCACAGGCACCCATCTGGCCTGGTGGGATGAGAAGATCTTAAGCCCTGCTTGCCTAAGGAGGAGGAGGAGGTCCTGTGTTGTGGAGCCTTGGCAAGAAGCAGTAAGACTTGAGTCCCATTGAATCTAGGAGCAGCAGAAGGCTCTCTTAGTGTTTCTCCAGCCAACATATGGGCCCCAGTCCAACCTGTCCTCAAGTCAGTGTGAGGACCTGGCCATGGGCTGCAGGCAGGGTCAGGCAGAGGTTTGTTTCAGATTTGTTTCAGACAGCACAAACTGGGTCCATGTGTCACAAATCCATCACTGACCAAGCTGCTGAATTCCTGCCAGCTAGGCAGCCCAGGCACTCTGCAAGGGGTTTGGTGAGTGCCATTCCCACATCTGCACAAAATCACACATCCCTAAGGACCATCCCCTGTCAGGCACGTGGTCTTCGGCCAAGTCTCAACAGCCCTGGGGCTTTCCAAGGCCACACACCGCAGGGCGAGGAGTTCCTCTGGAGGTGCCCCTTCCCATCTCACTGCTCCTCCCCAGGGCATCTTCAGAGGCACAATTTCTGCCTGCAGCAGCTGAGGAAGGTTTGTGATTTCCCTCTCCTGCTCTTGCTGCAAAACCCAAGGCAGCCCAGAGAGAGGGGGCTGGATCCTGTTCTCTCTTGCACATCATCAGCCCAATGATTTAGGCAGCTCCATCCCACATGCAGAGCAGTGGAAGGAAGCAGGGCAGCACCAGGGTAAGTAGGGGCAGAGCCTTCATTACCCATGATGATGTGTGAGGAGCCGAGCAGAGCCAAAGTTGTGCTTGCAGGACCTACAGTTAACAAGAAAAACCAACCCCGAACCTCATCTTTTAACTTGGAACCAAAAAAGCACATCAGATACCACAATTATTGAGGGGGAAAGGGGGGGGAGGGGGGAACAAAAGGTCTGGAAAGCTCATAATGTTCTTTTCCAGCCATTTGCCTGCAACTGAGTTTAAAAGAATGAAGAAGGGGGGGGGGAGGGAGAAGAACAAACCCAACAACCCACCTCTCTCTCTCTTCAGCATCTGCTCTTAGTTGGCACATGAGATAATTGCTGTGCAGAAGTTTCAGTGCATAATGATTGTGATAATAACAAGAATAGGATCATGCCAAGAGCAGGCTCCTCTGGAGCTCAAGCAGGATCCGGGCATGCCCTGAGGAAGCTCTTTCAGAAGTCTGTTCTCCAGTCATGGATGATCTCAGTTACAGAATCCCCAAATCCCAGCGTGGCAGAGGTTGGAAGAGACCTCTGGAGCTCACCCAGTCCAACCCCTGCTAAAGCAGGGCACCCACAGCAGCTTGCTCAGGATCACAATGGCCGGGGGGTTCACAGTGCCACAGTCTCACAGCACATTAGAGGGTGGAAGGGACCTCGAGGGACCATCAAGTCCATACCCCTGCCAGAGGAGCATCACTTAGAGTAGTCTGCATCCAGATGGGATTTAAAAGTCTCCACAGAAGGAGCCTCCACAACCTCTCTGAGCAGCCTGCTCCAGTGTTGCATCACCCTCACTGTGAAGAAGTTTCTCCTCATGTGGAGGTGAAATCTTCTACGTTCAAGCTTGAACCTGTTGTTTCTTGTCTTGTTGTTTGGAAGCTCTCCGGAGAAGGAGACTCCACAACCTCTCTGGGCAGCCTGCTCCAGGCCTCCAGCACCCTCACAACAAAGAAGCTTCTCCTCCTATTCACATAGAACCTCCTGGCTTCCAGTTTGTGCCCACTGCCCCTTGTCCTGTCCCTGGGCAACACTGACAAGAGTCTGGCCCCAGCCTCTTGCCCCCAACCCTTTTGCAGGTTTCCTTTACTGCATGGTGTGGGAACCCCTTCACAAACTCGCTTCTGGGATCTTCTCTGGGTCATCACTTCTGGACTTGCTGACATTTCATATTCACAGCCCAGCCACACACACAGCTGCTCAGCAGCTCTCTGCCACTTCTCAGGAGCCATGAAGCAGCTGGAGAGCACTGCAGAAGGTGTTCTTAGTGGATGGAAACCCAACCTGCCCATGTCAGGAGAGGCCCCAGTCAAGGACATCCTGTTGCTGGTCTTGAAACCTGCCAGAACTGATTGATCTGGCTTAGAGAACTGAACAGGTGGGGTTACAGGAGCACCAAATATTGGTACTTGTAAATCAATAGCAGATCAAAGCCTCTTACAGAAACCCATTTTGCAGAGGAAGGTATTGAGCCTCACCAAAGTGCAGCACCTCGAATATCATACAGTCACAGAATGGTTTGGGTTGGAAGGGACCTTTAAGTTCATCCAGTGCCAACACCCTGCCATGGGCAAGGATACCTCCTACCAGCCCAGGTTGCTCAAGGTCTCATCCAACCCTGCCTTGAACACCTCCAGGGAGGGGACATCCACAGCCTCCCTGGACAAACTATTCCAGTGTCTCCCCATCCTCACTCTAAACAATTTCTTCCTCACTGAGGAGAGTCTGGCCTCAGCTTCTTGCCCCCAACCCTTCAGCTCTTGCTGAGCATTGCTCAGATCCCCTCTGAGGCTTCTCTTCTCCAGGCTCAACAGCCCCAGGGCTCTCGGCCTGTTTTCCTCACAGAGATGCTCCAGGCCCCTCAGCATCTTCCCAGCCTCTGCTGGACTCTCTCCAGTAGCTCCTCACACGCTGCTAGCTTTCGAACTGGTTTCATCCCCACAGACAGAGGTTTCCAGCAAGCAGCTCCATGACCCAGCAGTGTTTTCACAAGCCCCGGCAGCAGGGTGGTTCTCACGGGACCAGCGAACGGCCGCTGCAGGTCTCCCCACGCTGGTGGAGAGCTGCCACTGCCCAAGGATGCTGCACATCCCCCTGCGTTCCTGCAAGGGCCACGGGATCAAGCTGCTCCTGCCGTTCCCAGACGTTGTGCCACGCTCAGATCAGAGAGAGAAGCAGCAAAGCAGCTGGGAAATGAGTTGGGACGCAGTCCCCGGATCCCGGCACGGACACACACCGGCAGCATGGGGCTCCCTCCAAAGAATGTGGAGCTGGTGGGAGGAGGAGATCAGCTCCCAAGGCACCGCTGGAAAATGCCACGGCTCTGGCCACCTCCCCTGTGGGGTGAAAGGGGACTGTGAAAGAAGGCCTGCTTGGAAAGTTTCCCATGGACATCTCACAGAGGAAAACACGTCCGTGGCGCTGTGTGCACATGGGGGAAGGTCACAAGTACTGGGGGAGGAAAGAGAGCTTGAACAGGATGAGCTACATATGAGTCGATAGAAAATGTCCCCTGAGAGCCCCTGGGGCTGCTGCTGACATCGAAGGGCTTCCACTTCCAGAACTCAGTGCAAAATTCAGCCCAAAACAGTGGCTGAAAGCTGTCACAGCTTTCTGTTTTCTGTCACAGCCACAGCTTTCTGGTAGCTCCTGAGAGAAAGAAGCTACTGACTGCAGCTGAGCTCCTATGGAGCCTGTCCAGAGAAGGACAACCAGGCTGGGGAAGGGCCTGGAGCTCCTGGGCTAGAGGAGGGGCTGAGGGAGCTGGGGGTGTTCAGGCTGGAGAAGAGGAGGCTGAGGGGAGACCTTACTGCTCTCTACAGCTCCCTGAAAGGACATTGGAGTGAGGCTGCTGTTGGCCTCCTCTGCTGAGTTGGAGTGAGGAGGGGGCAGCCTCTGCTCCTTGGTGGCAAGGGATAGGAGCAGAGGCAATGGTTCCAAGCTGCAACAGGGGAGGCTCAGGCTAGATGCTAGGAAATATTTCTTCACTGGAAGGTTCTCAAACATTGGAAGAGGCTGCCCAGGGCAGTGCTGGAGTCACCTCCCCTGGGGGTGCTTATGTATCATAAGGACCTGGTGCTTAGGGACATGGTTTGGTGCTGACCCTGCAGTGCTGGGTTGAGGGTTGGACTGAATGAGCTTGGAGGTGTCTTCCAACCAGAGATATTCTCTGGGATTCTGTGTCCTGCACTGCAGACTGGCTGCTCTTGTTAGCTTCTCTTCATGGCTCAGAACAAGTCCTCTTTAGCCCTCATCATCACACAGTGACTCTGCTCCCCAGTGCTGCACACACAGAGGAGGAGAATCAAGGCAGGACCCCTGTAATTGTCTCAACATGGTGCCTTCAAGTCCTCTATGCAAGCACTGCACAGAGTGAAAAACAAAAACCAACTGGATTTTACCCTATGGAATTCCAGCCCCAGGGATGTATGGAGGCACAGCAGATGGACACTGCTGGATGGTATGGGACAACACCAGGACAGCTCTGGAGAGTGGGACGTGCTGGGATGTTCTGGCAGAGCAGCCTAAGTGCTGCCCCCTTTCTGTAGCCATCCCAGAGCAGAGATGAGTTGAAGGAGAGATAAGGTTGGTAGATGTTTTCAGGGAGCTCTTTCCAGTAGGAATTAAGGTTTGAAAACCTTAAACATGGGAAGAGGAGAGCGTGGTCACCATGCAGAGGCAGGAGATGATGGGTTTGTAATCCAAGAGAGACAACAGGCAGGGTGGTGCTGAGCTGTGGAGTGCCCTGCTAGTGTCAGCAGCTTGTGTCTGTGTGATACGGCTGAGCAGGCAGTGCAGGAGGAAGCAGAGGGCTCTGTGTGGACAAAGCACTAAGGAGATGACTTTTCCCTTCTGTCTCCAAACCAGACTGTGACAGATCCAGCTTGCCACTGTCAGCATTGCAGGACAGCACACAGGGAAGGAGCTGGATCAGCATCTGAATGAATTTTGCTTCTCTGTGTGGACAGGAAAGGGATCTGAGCATTGGTGAAGAGCAAACAGGATCTGGGCGTAGGAGGGAAAAGCCCTGCCCAGAGCAGGCAGCCCCAAGTACCAGCAGAGGATGCTGAGTGCAGCCATGTCCAGCTGCCAAGGATGGAGAGCTTGAAGCACAGCAGGTTCTTGCCAGGTTAGACTTGAACTGGTGCTTTGGGCAGCATTCCTCTCATTCCACCTCAATCACCTCCAGCCTGCCTGCCCAGGCTGGATTAGCCATGCAGACAGGAGTACTCCATGGGCAGGAATGCTCTGGTGGCCTCATTCTGATGCCAGCTCCTGGGTTTGCACAAGTTCATCAGAGACGCAGCAAGTCAGGCTGCATCATCCATGCTGGGTGAGCAGTGATGTGGAAACAAGGACAAGAAGCTTGCAGCCCCCTGCTGACACTAGAGAAGTTGGTGCCCACCCAGCAGACAGTCTGGAGTGCTGGGAGCCAGAATGACCCCCAGGGAGTGGGGCAAAGATCTCCAGTCCCTCCCTTGAGGTGAGCTGCCACCTGGCAGTGGATCATACAACCATAAAATTGTCAGGGTTGGAAGGGACCTCAAGGCTCAGCCAGTTCCAACCTACTGCCATGGCCAGGGACACCTCACACTACAGCAGGTCGCTCACAGCCACATCCAGCCTGGCTGCAAACACCTCCAGGCAGGAGGCTTCCACCACCTCCCTGGGCAACCTGTGCCAGGCTCTCACCACCCTCATGGGGAACAACTTCTTCCTAACATCCAATCTCAATCCATTTCTAGTTTTGCTCCACCCACCCCCAGTCCTATCCCTCCCTGACACCCTCAAAAGTCCCTCCCCAGCTTTCTTGGAGCCCCCTTCAGATTCTGGAAGGCCACAATTAGGTCTCCTGGGAGCCTTCTCCTCTCCAGACTGCACAACCCCAACTCCCTCAGTCTGTCCTCAGAGCAGAGCAGCTCCAGCCCTCTGCTCATCCTCGTGGCCCTTCTTTGGACACCTTCCAGCACCTCCAGATCCTTCCTGGCACAGAGGCTCCAGAACTGGACACAGAGCTCCAGGTGGGGTCTTGAGAAGCTCAGCAGCATATGGCTTGCAGACAAGACTCAGGCTCCTCAGAGCAGAGTATGCCCAGGGGAGTGAAGCTCATCCTGCAGGCACTTCAGGAAGCCACTCTCCCCTCTAGCATTTCAGGGTATTTCCCTTTACAAGAACCAGAGTGGAACAGCACAGAAATCCCTGCCCAGAGCTCTTCCTCTCTCTGTTTTGTCTGTGCAAGGAGCTTGTCAGAGCTTGCCTGCAGTTCTGCTGAGACCAAAATAAATTCACTTTTATCTCCAGGAAGTTACAGACCCAGTGACCCTTCCTTATCCTACGACTGTGGCACTTTTCCCAAGCCAGGGAGGGACAAGCAGGCTTCTGAGGGTCTCATGTCCATGTCTTCTTATGGGACAAGTGGGCTTGCTCCCAGCTAAGGCTCTGCTGGCAGGCATGCTGCAGTCTGAGGACAAGAGGACAGTAAACCCTGCAGGAATCCGAGGTGACTCCTCCTCAAAACCTCTCTTAGATAAACACCAAGTGGTAGCAGGCTGCCAACAACCACTAGCACTCCTGGGATCACCATCCAGCTGGGAGTTCCCTTGATGGGGCCATCTGCAGAGGAATTTGAAGCCATCTGATCCCAGGCACAGTTCATGAACCCTCTGCTCCAGATGCGACCTCAGCTGCTGGAGGCTTCAGCGGCTCTGGTGAGAGGGCTCACACTTCTGAAACCGTGGCAGGAAGGCTGCAGGCACTGTCTGTGCAAAAATAACTGGCTGCTGTTACTGCTGACATGGCCTCTGCTCTCCAGCATTCCTGGGCTGCACAGGCAGAGGAGGGCCATGGCCTGAAGTCCTCTTCTGAAGCAGGGAGGGGGTGAGGGGGCAGGGAGTCAGGGTTAGAAACTATTTTAACTTGTTGCTCTTCACTGCAAGGGACAAAACCTCCTTAAGTTTCATCAGGGAGAGGCAAAGGTGGCTATGCTAAGCTGCCCTGGGGAGCTGCTGTGCTGCACAACAGAGATCCACCTTGGCACTGCTGGAGGAGGAGCTGGGCGTGAGCCAGCAACGTGCACTGGCAGCCCAAAGAGCCAGCCCTGGCCTGGGCTCCACCAGAAGCTTGGCCAGCAGGTCAAGGGAGGGGATTCTGCCCCTCTGCAGCACTGCCTCCAGTTCTGGGGCCCCCAGCACAAGAAGGACCTGGAGCTGCTGGAGAGGGTCCAGAGGAGGACAAAAAGGTGTTCAGAGGGCTGGAGAACCTCCCACACAGGGATAGGCTGAGGGAGCTGGAGCTCTTCAGCCTGGAGAAGAGAAGGCTCCAGAGAGACCTGAGAGCTGCCTTCCAGTACCTGAAGGGGCTACAGGGGAGCTGGGGAGGGACTATTTCAAAGAGTCTGTGGTGATGGGAAGAGGGACAATGGTTTGAAATTTGAGCAGGGGAGATCCAGACTGGAGATGAGGAAGACATTCCTGAGAGGGAGGGTGGGGAGACACTGGCACAGGCTGCCCAGGGAGGCTGTGGCTGCCTCCTCCCTGGAGGTGTTCAAGGTCAGGCTGGATGAGGCCTTGAGCAACCTGGGCTGGTAGGAGGTGTCCTTGCCCATGGCAGGGGGTTGGCACTGGATGAACTTTAAGGTCCCTTCCAACTCAAACCACTCTATGATTCTGTGGCCCAGCACCACAGGGTCAGGAGGCACAGAGGCTTTCTCTGCTGGTAAAGTGGAGCTGCAGATTACAAATATTCCCAGCCCAGGACTGGCATCTCTCAGAGCTCTTCTATTTTTGTAGCCTGTTGCTGCCTGCAAGTATCCTTGGGGATGGATTAGCACCTTCTTAATTTACCAGCAGTGGCAGTGGTGCCACCACGCAGCAGGGCCACAGTTCTCTTTCTTGGATGCTCAGAGTGACCTTAGTAAACTCCTATGGTGACATCCCACAAAGGTCCCCTGTGCACCCACGGTGACCACAATGAGCTCTGCCCATTTCTCAGCACCTTGGAAGACCTTCTTTGGGTGATTGGCCATTGGGATGGGCTACCTAGGGAGCTGGTGTAGTTCCCATCCCTGGAGGTGTTCAGCAAAGGCTTGGATGTGGCACTTGGAGCCACGGCTTAGTTGTCAGGAGGTGTTAGGTGTTAGGTAATAGGTTGGACTTGATGATCTCTGGAGTCTTTTCCAACCTGGGTGATTCTGTGATTCTGTGATGATTCTATGATGATTCTATGATGATTCTATGATGATTCTATGAATATCCACAAACCAAGGCAGTAATAAGAGTCATACAAGAAATGTCTTCTCCCCTTACCTTGTGCCCCCCCTGAGCAAGCAGATGCCCAGCAGCACTTGGTCTTTTTGAGTTCCATGGAAAAATAAAAGGGATCAGACTTTAGCCTGAACTCCCCAAGGCTCTCCTTTACCTACTGCATTTCTCTAGCTACTCTCTAACCCCAGGACACTCAACACAGAGACCTCCCCAGTGACCAGCTCCAATTACCTGACAGCCTCCAGGTCCCTCACTCCACAGCAGGGTTGTGTTTTTATGAAGGTCTTTGCTCAGATCACGTGTAGGGAAGGTTTTTATTTGATCAGAAGCAGCTTGCAGGCACAGCAGCTGCTCTGACACACTTCAGCCCAATGCTTGGCAGGTAACTCCGTGCTGGTTGGTCTTGTAAGGAGGCTGAAGCTCACAGAGTTGAGTCTCAGCTGAGAGGGGGAAGTGCTCAGCCTCTTGCAGCCATGAAAACCACATCACTCTGCCACCAAGCAGTTTGTTTAAAGAAGAATGGCAAGAACCTCACAAACACTGAAGCCTGATGGGACCCATCTGCAAGCAATATTTGCTCTTTGAAAGGGCTGCTCCTGTGCTGCTTACCCAACCAACTGTTCCACAGAGCCGTTCAGTCACATCCAGGCTCTCCTAGAAGCCAAAGCACCCAACAAACAGAAAGGTTTGTCAAAATTTGGCTACATGCATCTGATCACTCCCTTGTGCTTGACATACCAAGTCCTGGACAAAGTTGGGAGGCAAAAGCATCCAAGGGTTCAGGACTTACCAGACAGCAACCCTCAGCAGCACATTCACACAGCATACAACCATAAAATTGCCAGGGTTGGGAGGGACCTCAAGGATCAGCCAGTTCCAACCCCCTGCCATTGGCAGGGACACCTCACACTACAGCAGGTTGCTCACAGCCACATCCAGCCTGGCTGCAAACACCTCCAGGCAGGAGGCTTCCACCACCTCCCTGGGCAACCTGTGCCAGTCTCTTACCACCCTCATGGGGAACAACTTCTTCCTAACATCCAATCTCAATCTCCCCATTTCTAGTTTTGCTCCATCCCCCCATGTCCTATCACTCCCTCACACCCTCAAAAGTCCCTCCCCAGCTTTCTTGGAGCCCCCTTCAGATCCTGGAAGGCCACAATTAGGTCTCCTGGGAGCCTTCTCCTCTCCAGACTGAACAACCCCAACTCTCTCAGTCTGTCCTCATAGCAGAGCAGCTCCAGCCCTCTGCTCATCCTCGTGGCCCTTCTCTGGACACTTTTCAGCACCTCCAGATACTTCCTGGCACAGAGGCTCCAGAACTGGACACAGTGCTCCAGGTGGGGTCTCAGCAGAGTGGAGTAGAGGGGAAGAATCATGACTCCACCACCTCTCTGGGCAGCCTGTGCCATTTCTGGAGGTGAACACCATCAGCAGAGTTTGCCAAGTCCCTGCCTGTAGTTTCTCTGCTTTAAAAATCTTCTAACCCTTTGCTTTTGTTTCTACACCAGCACTAGCAGCACAACAGAGCAGCAAAAATATACCTGACTGGGTCAGGTTAGACCTGACTGGGCCTGGTTAGACCTGACTGGGCCTTTGGTTCTGCACTGAAAGCAGCAGATGGTTAGGAGCAGTCTGGATTTGTGTTTTCCAACACTTATCATAAAACCACAGAATTGTTTTGGTTGGAAGAGACCTTCAAGATCATCAAGTCTGCCACTAACCAGCACTGCAGTGTCACCTCTATACCCAGCACTGCAGGGTCACCTCTAAACCATGGCCCCCAGGACCACATCTCCAAAGCTTTGAAACCCCTCCAGGGCTGGGGACTCTGCCACTCTCCTGGGTAGCCCGGGCCAGGGCTTGGCAACCCTTTTGGGGAAGACATTATGCCTCATGTCCAAGCTAAACCTTCCCTGGTGCAATTTGGGGCCATTTCCTCTTTTCTTATCACTTGTTACTGCAGAGAAGAAACCAACCCAGGGCTGGCTCCAACCTCCTTTCAGCCTCCTTTTCTCCAGGCTGAACAACCCCAGTTCCCTCAGCTGCTCTGCACAACACTTCTGCTTTAGACCCTTCCCCATCTTCGCTGCCCTTCTCTGGACCCACTCCATGGACTTCCCAGGTGGTCGTGAAGAAGGCCCCCACATCCCACCCTCCCTTTTGCTTCAGCTGTGATGTGTGCCAGCCTGAGCAGCAGCAGCAGGTCCTCCAGGACAAAGGAATGACTTGAAAGCCTTGCAGTGAGTAATCCCAGCTTTCCCCCCACTGCTCCATCCTGGAGAAACTGAGCTGGGCTGGCAGCTGCCTCGCAGCACTTCATGATCCAGGGATCATGGGACTCAGATTGGCTACAGCTTGAAGCTGCATCTGCCTGCACCAGGTCCCCAGTGAGCTTCTCCTCAAGAAAATAAAATAAAGGGAAAAGACTAAAGTAGACCTTGGGTAAACAGGTTTTATAATAAGCCCCCTGGAAGCACAACTTTTGAATAGTGAGAAGCAGCTTGGGAAGATTGAATATTAAACCACACAAAACATTGAAGTTTCTCTGCAGCCCTTCCCACCACATCCTTGCAGCTGGAGCCTTGCCTCCAGCAGACTCTGGTCCCATTGGTCTTCTTTCCATCTGCTCCTGCCACGTCCCACAGCCTCTCAAGCCTCTCCCCCTCCCCAAGCTTTGAGCAAGCCCAGTGGTGTCCCACGGGGAGGAATGATCTCACCTTCCTTCCATGGCATTGCACCACCCTCCCTGTGCAGATGAAGGATGATATTCAGAACCATCACAGCTCTGGTTACATCATGAGGCTATCTCAGGACAAAGCACACAAGCTGGGCTGCTCCCTTTCCAGCAACAAACCAGGAAGGGTTGGAAAATCTGTCCCAAATGCAGAGCCTGGCTCTCACAGTCCCACTGCTGGAGGATGGAGCAGGCTCTCCACAGCTCTTACAGCGCTCTCACCACCAGCATGACTCTGTGTGCTCACTTCCAAATCATGCAAGAAACCCCAACTTGGCCAAAAGTAAACATTCAGAGTCCAAACTGGGAGTGGGAAGTGCTTCACTCCCAGGCTCAGGGAGAAAGTCCCTCTCTAGGTGAAATAGTCAGTGGATGGATTTCATGGGATTCCTGATCCCAAATCCCAGAATGCCAGCATGCTGGGGGTTGGAAGGGACCCCTGGAGATCCCCCAGTCCAACCCCCTGCTAAAGCAGGTTTAGTGACAATCTGGCAGCTCTGTCATGCAGAATGTTCCCAAGAGTTTTCCATCCCATCAGGCAGCACCAGGATTCTGTGGTAGCTGATACTAAAGAGAACTGAAAATCAGGTTGGACTTGATGACCTTAGAAGTCTTTCCCAACCTTAATGATTCGATTCTAAGGTCTCAGGGAGACCTTCTTGCTCTCTACAACTACCTGAAGGGAGGTTGTAGCCAGGTAGGGGTTGGTCTCTTCTCCCAGGCAGCCAGCACCAGAGCAAGAGGACACAGTCTCAAGCTGTGCCAGGGGAAGTTTAGGCTGGAGGTGAGGAGAAAGTTCTTCCCAGAAAGAGTAATTGGCCATTGGAATGTGCTGCCCAGGGAGGTGGTGGAGTCCCTGTCCCTGGAGGTGTTCAGCAAAGGCTTGGATGTGGCACTTGGAGCCATGGTTTAGTTGCCAGGAGGTGTTAGGTATTAGGTAACAGGTTGGGCTTGATGATCTCTGAGGTCTTTTCCAGCCTGGTTGACTCTATGAAGACTGGGGGGGGGGGGGGGGGGGGAAACAAACAACAAGAAATCAAAGAGGACTGAGAGTGACATCTGCCTTGAGAAGAGCTCTGGCTCCTCCAAAGTCCTTTTTTTGTCATCATCAGAAAGGGACAGAAAAGGAAGCCCCCCAAAAGCCAGTCACAGTCATACCCTCAGAGTCATCTTGCAGCCATTCTTCCCTACTGGAATAGGGATTGAGTCAGAAGCAGT
The DNA here is from genome assembly GCA_033816785.1 of Picus viridis. Taxonomy (NCBI): domain Eukaryota; kingdom Metazoa; phylum Chordata; class Aves; order Piciformes; family Picidae; genus Picus; species Picus viridis. The sequence goes on along the minus strand of CM066597.1, from coordinate 7,271,455 downwards.
CAGGTCTGGCTCTGTTTGAACATCAGGTTTCTAATTGATTGCACAGCCCTTGGAATCTCTTAAAGGGCTTCTAAAAATTCCATTTCTGTGCAGGACAGGCTGCCTGCAGATGCAGATGTTCAGAACTGGCTAATCCTGAGCAAACCTGCTCAAAAAGTTTCCTTCTGCAGTTTTCCCACCAAATTAATTGCAGGGCTGGTGTCTCTGAAGCAATGAAGTGCAAAGCCTCTGGTCCTGCTGTTTGCCCACAAACAGTCTGCTCACAGGGAGACTTCATGGTTGCAGACGTTTGGCCCCCATCAGACAGCAGCTCAGAAGAAGACATTGAGTCATGCCTGGGAATCCACCAGGCAGAAGGACAGCCCAGGTGAGCCTGGACTGACAATCATAGACTCACAGAATCAACCAGGCTGGAAAAGATCTCAGAGATCATCAAGTCCAACCTGTTACCTAATACCTCCTGACAACTAAACCATGGCTCCAAGTGCCACATCCAAGCCTTTTGGAACACCTCCAGGGACAGGGACTCCACCACCTCCCTGGGCAGCACATCCCAGTGGCCAATTACTCCTTCTGTGAAGAACTTTCTCCTCACCTCCATCCCAAATTTCCCCTGGCACAGCTTGAGACTGTGTCCTCTTGTTCTGGTGCTGGCTGCCTGGGAGAAGACTTACTGCAGGGCTTCAAATGGATTGCTTTATGTTAGCATTTTGAAACCCCTGGCAAAGGAAAGTGTCCAGCTTGCCTTTCATTATACTGCCCCCAAAGGATCACTCTTAGGAAAGTGAGGACACAACCACCCCATGAAAGGCTACAGGCTTGGGGCAGAGTGGCTGGAGAGATGCCTGGTGGAGAAGGACCTGGAGGTGCTGATTGATGGTCAGTTGAAGATGAGCCAGCAGTGGGCTCAGGTGGCCAAGAAGGCCAATGGCATCCTGGCCTGGATCAGCAATGGTGTGGTCAGCAGGCCTAGGGATATGATTGTTCCCCTGCACTTGGAACTGGTGAGGCCACACCTTGGGTACTGGGGTCAGTTCTGGGGCCCAGTCTCCAAGAAGGACATTGAAGGGCTGGAGCAGGTCCAGAGAAGGGCAAGAAAGCTGGGGAAGGGCTTGTACACAGGTCCTGTGAGGATCAACTGAGGGAGCTGGGGTTGTTTAGTCTTCAGAAGAGGAGGCTGAGAGGAGACTTCTGACTGAGAGGTCAGAGAGACCATGGCTGAGAGACCACTGCTCTCCACAACTCCCTGAAAGGAGGTTGCAGTGAGGTGGGAGTTGGTCACATGCAACCAGTGACAGGACAAGAGGAAACAGCCTCAAGTTGCACCATAGGAGGTTTAGGTTGGAGATTAGGAACAATTTCTTCCCAGCAAGGGTTCTCAGGCACTGCCCCAGGCTGCCCAGGGAGGTGCTGGAGTCACCAGCCCTGGAGGGGTTAAAAGCGGTGTGGTCGTGATGCTGAGGGACATGAATTAGTGATGGTGGTTTAGCAGCAGTGGTGGGATTGTGAGCTCTGGGCAAGCAGTTGGACTCGATGATCTCAAAGGTCTCTTCTATCCCCAGCAGCTCTCAGGCTCTGTGATCCTGTGAGCAGCCCTGGAAATGCACAGACACAGGTGGGTGCTGTTAACCTGGTACCTGCACACAGCCACTCCTGGGGCTCCCTTTTTCCCTGTCCTGAGAGCATCTCTGACCCTCGTCCTATCCTCCTCACTTCTTTGCTGGCATCAGCTTGTACCACTTTAGTTTCCATCCCATACTCTCTCTCTTTGTTGCCAGCATTCAGATCCTCCATCCTGACCCCCTCCTGCTTGGATAATTGCAGTCTCTTACCTTCCAACCGACATCCGCCTCTCTTACTCCTGTTCAGCTGCAAGAACTGCACTCCTCCTGGCCACTGACTTCCCCTTACCTGTGTGCTCACAGTGCCTTCACTGTGTCCCTTCATCTGCTCTTAGATGTCACATTTTGTCCCATCCCATGCCTCTGCTTTGCCAACAGCCATGGACCCACACCACCTGCTGACACTTTGGGGCCCAGATGCTGTTTGTCCATTTTGGTTTGTGCATCCTCAGACCCCCCATCTGGGATGACAAAATCATCTTCTCCATGTTGTATAAGCTCCCTTCCAACCTCAGCCATTCTGTGACCCTACTCAGGCTGGACGAGTCCTTGAGCTGCTGACTTGGGAGGTGTCCCTCCCCATGGCAGGGTTGGGGTAGATGATCTCTGAGCTCCCCTCCAACCTAACCCATTCTGTGATTCTGTGTTTATCTCAAGCCTGCTCAGACCCCAAACACTCTGTGTCCTCACTAGAGAGAATGATTCCAGAGTAGGGAGTCATGGCCACACATTTCTTGCACACCTCCAGGGATGGTGACTCCACCACCTCCCTGGGCAACCTGTGCCAATCCCTGACCACTCTTCCAGCAAAGAAATTCTTACTCATCTCAAACCTTAGCCTCCCCTGGCACAATTTCAGGCCATTTCCTGCCTTCCTGATGCTAGGTAGAAGAGACCAACCCCAACCTGGCTCCAACCTCCTTTCAGGGAGCTGTAGAGAGCAATGAGGTCTCCCCTCAGCCTCCTGTCCTCCAGGACACCCCCGGATCCCTCAGCCGCTCCTCCCCAGCCCTGCTCTCCAGACCCTTCCCCAGCTCTGTTGCCCTTCTACCCTGGTTTGCCTCAGTCAGGTACCCCAGGCAGCTGTGCAAAGCATCAACGACATTTTCTTGCCCTATACTGCCCATGAGTTTGCATTTTCAATTATGTGAAGGGGAAGCAAGAGGGAATTCCTTGCTTTGTGTAACACAAAGAAGATGAAAGTCACACTGAGTGGAATAAGAAGCTGGGAAAACCCTCTTGGGAACGCTGGGCTTAGCAAGAGCAGCATCCTCCACCCAAGGACCACACTCAGCCTCATCATCACCATGTCACACTGGGGAAGGCCATGGGCTGGCTGGCAGGATGCTAACAGGGATCTTTGCTCAAGGAGGAAAGAAATTCCTGCAGAAAAGTTGAGCATCCCACACAAGGTCAGACAGGAAACTGGAGATAATGATTGCTAATAAGTGGCTGTGGGAAATTAGCATCAAGCTGCACTCCAAGTGCCTGCCAGCAGGAAGTGTCAAGGAAGTGGGCTGGAGAGAGAGGCAAAAAAACATTCAGGGACAAATAATAAGGAAGCCCAGACAACCACCTAGACTAAATCCTTCTGTGTTTGTCAGATCTCCTGAGAAAACTGCAATGAGGTGTGGAATGAGGCCAATTTGTCAAGAGAAGGAGCAGGAAACATTCACCATTGCCACTGAGGAGCATTAAGGCATTTTAAAGTTAAAGTATAATCAAGCTTAGCAGTGGGTGAGTTTGTGTGTCCCACGAGGAAACTGAAATGGAGAATCATAGAATTGCTTGGGTTGGAAAAGGCCTCTGAGATCATCCAGTCCAACCAGCAACCCAACCCCACCATGGCCACCACACCCTGTCCCCAAGTGCCATGGCCACAGGTTTCTGGAACACCTCCAGGCATGGTGGCTCGACCACCTCCCTGGGCAGCCTGTGCCAAGCCCTGACCACTCTTGCAGCAAACAAATTCTTCCTAATCTCTTAACCTTAGCCTCCCCTGCCATAATTTCAGGCCATTTCCTCTCCTTCTGTCACCCAGGAGAGGAGACCAACCCCCACCTGGCTCCAACCTCCTTTCAGGAAGCCGTAGAGAGCAATGAGGTCTCCCCTCAGCCTCCTTTTCTCCAGGCTAACCAAGCCCAGCTCCCTCAGCTGCTCTTCACCAGCCCTGTTCTCTTACCCAAACGTCATGGTGAGTCACAGGTCCCCAGCCCCAAGTGTCACTTCCCTGCTCCACCATCCAGGGGCTCCGGGATCTGTTCGGGAGCCCAGGGAACAGCATGTCCAGGAACTGCTCAGCACAAACACAGCTGGCATCAAAGGAAAGCTCTCAGCTGTGGGCTCATGGGGACATCTTGCATTTCAGAGCCAAGGTGGAGGTGGTGCAGGGCTGGCCAGTCACCACCATGCCCAAAGCATGAAGAGCACTGGGGCCATGCTTTGCCAAGATGCTTGCATCCAGCTGCATCAGGGCTAGGATGGGAGCTGAGAGTGGGACCATGGCTGAAAAGCGCAGGATTCCATGAGGTTATTTGTACCTGCATCCAAGGGGGAAACCAAAAGAGGGAGCAGGACCAGGGCAGGGATTGTTCCCCTGTCCTTGGTGCTGCTGAGGCCTCACCATGAGTAGCTGGTTCAGCCTGGGGCCACTCACTGCAAGGAGGTCATTTGAGGTCCATGTCCAAAGAAAAGCAATGAAGCTGTTGATGAGTCTTGAGCACAAGCTTGGTGAGGAGCAGCTGAGGGACCTGGGATTGTTCAGCCTGGAGAAAAGGAGGCTGAGGGGAGACCTCATTGCTCTCCTGAACTCCATGAAAGGAGGTTGGAGCCAGGTGAAGGTTGGGTTCTTCTCCCAAGGAAGCAGCCTCAAGTTGCATTAGGGGAGATTTAGGCTGGACATGAGGAACAATTTCTTTACTGAAGGAGTAGTCAAGGCATGGAACAGGCTGCCCTGGGCTGTGGTGGAGTCCCCATCCCTGAAGGAACTGAGGAACAGTGTGGGTGTGGTACTGAGGGACACGGTTTAGTGGTGGACCTGGCAGGGTTGGGTTAACAGCTGGATGAGATGATCATAAAGGACTCTTCCAACCAAAACAGTTCTGTGATTCTATGATTTGCACTGCACAGGCCCTGGAGAAAGGGTTCACAGAAGGTAGCCACTCCCAGGTTGCAGTCATAAAACCAAGGAAAAGAAAATGTGCTGAGCCCTGAGCTCTGTTCCACAGCCACAGCGTCTGCAGGATGCTCCCGTGGTGCTTATACAACCAGAAGCTGCTCCCAACACAAACTAATAACCTGCTTGAAAGTTAATAACCCCAGGTTACTTCTATATTATACAAGGTTACTTATACAAGAGCTCTTGGCACATGGCACCATCTGTTGAGTGGCAGGTCCAGGAACTGGCACTGTTACAGAGCCATCCCACTCTTTCCCTCTGAAAGGAAATCTGTCAGCTCTCCCAGACACACCAGCTCTTATCTAACACATCTCAGCAGGAGCTCCAAGCAAGCAGACAGGCTGAGGTGTTCAAAGACGGAGCCAAGAGAGTTACAACTCCGCTTTCCTGCTCTCTGCACTGCCACAGGAGTGAGCAGAGGCCTGGGGAAAGGCTGAGAGAGCTGAGTTTGTTCAGCCTGCAGAGGAGAAGGCTGAAGGGAGACCTTTTCACCATGGACCAGTACATAAAGGGTGGCTGCCAGGGGGTGGAGACTCCCTTTTCACAAGGAGTCCCATGGTGAAGCCAAGGGGTGATGGGGATGTATTACTGCTGAGGACATTCCCATTGGACTCCACAAGAAAATGTTTGCCACAAGAGCAGGCAGAGACTGGAATCACCTCCCAAGGGCAGCAGTGGAGTCCCCTGCACTGGGCAGTGTCAGACTCAGCTTGCCAGGGTGCTGAGCCAGCTCATGGCAACTGCACCATCACCTGGAGAGGCTGGAGCAGATGCTCCTTGGGGGCCCTTCCAAGCTGGCATTCTGGGATCCTGTGTGACTCTACCTGCAAACTTCTCACCCTTCTCCTCTTCCATACACTGCTTTGCTGCCCTTGACCCAAGAAAAGATGCCCTGAACAGAGAACCAAAGGGACTGGTGTTCAGTCTGGCTACTCCTTCAGTTACCAGGGGAAATTGCTTGTTTTACTCAAAGCCAAAATTACAAAGAAAGAAAAAAAAAATCCCAAACTTTCATGAAGACATTTTATGAGGAGAAAAAACATTTTCTTCAAGTCACAGAATGGGTTGGGTTGGAAGGGACCTTAAAGTTCATCCAGTTCCAATCCCCCTGCCATGGGCAGGGACACCTCCCACCAGCCCAGGTTGCTCAAGGCCTCATCAAACCTTGAAGACTTCCAAGGATGAAGTACCCACAGCCTCCCTGGGCAACCTGTGCCAGTGTCTCCCCACCCTCACTCTAAACTATTTCTTCCTCATCTCTACTCTCAATCTCCCCTCCTCTGGCTTCAGTCCATTCCCTTTCATCCTGTCCCTCCCAGCCCTTGTCACAAGTCCCTCTCCAGCTCTCCTGTGGCCCCCTTTAGTTACTGGAAGGCCTCTATGAGGTCCCCCACAGAGCCTCCTTTTCTCTCATCCTATCACTTGTTCCTAGGGAGTAGTTTTGGGATGCCTCTCTCTAACTGCTGGGACAAGCTGCTGTCACAGTGTCATTGATGGAGTGCTGTAGGCAGGGCCTGGGCACATAGCTCAAATCCATTGTCCCTCATCCTGCACCTCCAAGCCCTTGCCCAAAGTCCCTCCCAGGCTTTATTGTAGGCCCCAAATCAAACCTTATCTTTCTTATCTAACTTGTAAGTCTATTTTAGTGGAAGACTGCAATGGTTTTCAAAGCCAAAAGCTCATATTCCTTTAATGTGGAAAATATCTCTTCCCTAGTTCCTATTATTCTCTGCTGCTATTTCTGAATCTCTCTTCCAAGCAGCTTTGCTCCCTGCCTGCAAACCTGTCTGTTCAAACCATTGATTCCTTTCATCTTGTCAGCATCCCTGACATCCACAAACCCATCCTTCCTGAAATTGCCACCCTGGGCCTTGTCTCCTCTGGACTGTGAGCTGTTCAGGCTGAAAATGAGCTTTGCTTGTGCTATGGAAAGAAAAAAAAAACAGAGGGAGGTGGTGGAGTCACCATCCCTGGAGGTGTTCAAAAAGGGACTGGATGTGGCACTTGAAGCCATGGTTTAGTAGTCATGAGGTGCTGGGTGACAGGTTGGACTTGATGACCTCTGAGGTCTTTTCCAACCTTAATGATTCTATGATATGGTGCTCAAAAGAGACCTCAGCTTCAAGAGCCCTCAGATTCTTAGGGCCACTAAGATGCTGGGGGGACTGCAACATCTCTGCTATAAGGAGAGGCTGAGAGAGCTGGGGCTGGTTAGCCATAGAACCACAGAATGTTGGGGGTTGGAAGAGACCTCTGGAGATCATCCAGTCCAACCCCCTGCCAAGGCAGCCTCACCTAGGGCAGCTCACGCAGGAATACATCCAGGTAGGTTTTGAAAGCCTCCAGAGAAGGAGACTCCACAGCCTCTCTGGGCAGCCTGCTCCAGGTCTCCAGCACCCCCACAGCAAACAAGTTTCTCCTCATGTTGAGAAGAAGGAAGTTGAGGAGGAGAGAGATGCTGAGGCAAAGAGGAGGCTGATGTGGGATTTTGTCAGTTATGAACAAAAACTTCCCTTGGGAGACCATTTACAGAAGCAGGACCAATGCCTGTGCTGAAGCTGACACTGAGAATGTAAAACCCTCTTTCAGTAAGCAGCTTGACATGTGCAGGATCAGCTTCTAGGCTGGGCAGTGCAGCCACAGGGCTGTCCAAAGGGAGCACAGCAATGCCACAGAACCACAGAACCATTTGGGTTAGAAAAGATCTTTCAGCTCCTCCAGTCCAACCCTTAACCCAGCACTGCCAGTTCACCACTAAACCACATTCCTCAGTCCCACATCTCCACAGCTTTTAAACGCTTCCATGAATGGAGGCTCCAACGCTGCCCTGGGCTGCCTGCTCCAGGGCTTCACAACCCTTTTTGGGGGAGAAATTGCTCTTCATGTCCAACCTAAACCTCCCCTGGTGCAACTTGAGGCTGTTTCCTCTGGTCCTAGGGCTTGTTCCTTGGGAGAAGAGCCCACTCCCACCTCACTACACCAATGCCTGTTCAGCACTTCTCAAGTCAAGGAAAACCCAGCCACCAAGCCCCATGAGATGCTCAAACTAACACCAAGTGGTCAGTCTGGCACCACCAGCCCTAAGGGAAAGGTTTTAGCAGCAATTTCCCCTGAGCAGAGTCTCAGGAAAATCCCTTTCACTTGAAAATGGGAATGATAGGAATTTTTTTGCTTGCATCCAGGAACTGAGGATGCAGTAAAATCACAGAATGGTAGGGGCTGGAAGTGACCTCCAGGGATCATTGGGTCCAACCCCCCTGCCAAGGCAGGGCCACCGAGGGCAGGTCCCACAGGAACATGTCCAGGTTGGCAGATTGCTCTTCAACGCCAGCCCTGCTTCATAGTGCTCTACACCCACAGGAAGCACTGAAGTGAGGTCACTGCAGGATCCCAGCAGGTTTGCAGGTGAATGAAGCATCAGCCTCGAGCTGACACTGGTGGACACAGCAGCTGGATGAAATTCCTTAGAGGACACAGTCTCAAGCTGCACCAGGGGAAGTTTAGGCTGGAGGTGAAGAGAAAGCTCTTCACAGAGAGAGTTGTTGGCCATTGGGATGTGCTGCCCAGGCAGGTGGTGGAGTCTCCATCCCTGGAGGTGTTCAAAAAAGGCTTGGACGTGGCACCTGGTGCCATGGTTTAGTAGTCATGAGGTGTTGGGTGACAGGTTGGACTTGATGGTCTCTGAGGTCTTTTCCAACCTTATTGATTCTATGATTGTTCCCTGCTCTAGCAGCATGCTCCAGCTGCTGCCTTTGGGATAAATTACTCCTTTCAAAGTAATCCTGGAGAATTCTTAGCCCTCATCTGAGCAGTAAAGGAAATCCCCTGAAGGGAAGGGTCTCAGTTACAGGCTGAGGACCTTTGCCTGGCCAACAGAGAGGCTTTCTCAGGGGCTAACAAAGCTCTGCCCACTGCTGTGCCAGGGATTTTCCACGAGGTGTGTCAGTGGCTGCTGGGAGCTGCAGCTTCTGGGGTCAGGCATAGAAACAGAGTGAGATCACCATGGAGCAGTCGACCACACATCCCAGTGAGCCCACAGGAGCAGGAACTGGGAAAAGAGCTGGGGGAAGGGAGGTTTGCACACAGCTAAAGCATCCCCTAAAGACTGGGGTTTTTTGTCCACTAATTAGCAGTCATGTTCAGGTCTGATCAATCAGGCTCAAGGCTTCTCGGTTTTCCTTCAACCCAGGGGAAAGTCTCTCACTAGACAGGCAGATGTGTGGCTCCATGGTCTCCCTGCCTGCCTGAAATCCCATGGGCAGCCCCATGGCATGCAGACAAGGGGCAGGGTTTCACAGCAGCCTCCACCCCTCAAACCCTGGGACTCTACAATGGTCACACCTCACGCAACCCTCTCCCCCGTTATTTGTACTGTAGGAAGCAGGCAGCAGGGGTTTCAAGGGGAAGCGGCTCAAGGGGAAGTGGTGAAGCCACACCTCAAATGCTGGGCTCTGCTTCGGGTCCCTCGCTCCAAAAAAGGACATGGAGGAGCTGGAGAGTGTCCAGGGAAGGGGAGCAAAGATGGGGAAGAGTCTGGAGAACAAGTCCTGTGAGAAGCTGCTGAGGGAACTGGAGGTGTTCAGTCTGGAGGAGAGGAGGCTCTCTACAGCTCCCTGAGAGGAGGTTGCAGTGAGGTGGGGTTTGGGCTCTTCTTTCTAGTATCAGGTGATAGAAGGAAAGAAAGTGGCCTGAAATTGTGCCAGGGAGGCTTAAGTTGGAAAGGAGGAAGTTGGAAGCTTTTCCAACCCAAATAAATCTGATTCTGGGGTGGGGGTTCAGAACCCCAGGTCAGAAGGTCCCAAGGCTGGTGAACCTGCAACTCTCTGTGACTTACTGACGAGGACAAAAGTGAAGGACTTGGATTCATCTCTGAGTCAAACCAAACTGCTGACTTGAGAGCAGCCTGGCTCCCAAAAGTCATTACGGCACCATGGGTTCTTCTTGCTTAGGTGTGGATTGGTACCCATGGGATGGTGTGAAGGGGAGGTATCTTTTAAGTTATGAGTGCAAGGATAAGGATACTCGAGTCTGCAGTCATAAGGTTGCCAGCAAAAGGGTTGTTGTTTATTTTTTCCCCTGAAAAAGGAGGTTTTTTCCCAATGGGAGTCTCCCTTCTGACAGAGTTTTCATTTTACATCACACTGGGCTGGAAATGTCAGTTAAGGTTAGTGGTGGTATTTAACCTTCTATATCTGAGTGTTGCTTTCCCTGCTGGTTGTAAGCAACTCATGCAGTAGCCCCATAAAAGCACAGAGAGTTTGGCCATGAAACAGAAGGAGATACAGATATTGACTGTAACTGCCCCACCACTATCAGATTTCACCCTGGCAATGCTAATGCACCATAAACAGGCAATATTTCCCTGAGCAGACCACGATACCATCACAGACCTCACTCTCAGACCAGGTCGATACCAATCTACAGTTTCATGATGTAAGATTTCAGAATGGGCCTGGTGCCTCCAAAGCACCCCAGAGTGGATTGAGGAAGGTGACACGAAGCCACCGAGGAGTCAGGATGCTTCTGAAGCCAGCCTGACCTTCAGAGATCATTTTCACTGCTCCAAACCACCACATCCCTCAGGACAAGTTCAATGGATAGTTTTATGAGCTCCTTCAGGAGCATAAACATTGCTTAATGGCATGGGCTCCTCAAACACAGCCCAGCGAGACTGTGCAGTGCCCTGCCTGGGCAGGGGATGTTAAACAACTCCCCATGTCTTGCAGCCAAGTGCATGAGGTGCGGGGGGAGGGTGAATGCTGGTGGTAGTGGAGCTGTATCCAGCCTGAGGAAATTTCAGGACTACAAGCAAAAAGCCCCTGCTGGAATTAGTTTCAGAGGGATCTTAAGGCTTGCTCTCTACAAGGAATTGGTTCTCTAGACGGGAGCCCAACAGAAAACTCTGCGCATCCCATGTTCCCTGAGCTGTGCAACAGGTGAAGCAGAACCACACACATCCCTCCTGTGATCCCCAGGAAACCAGAGGCACAATACAAAGGGACTACAGATCCTCTTCTGCCAAAGGAGGTAGCTGCTGAAATGGATGAGTAACTGAACAGGAGCTGGACACCTCTACTGCCCAAGTCAGCCCCAGTGACTGCTACTTCACATCCTGAGATGGCACCAGAGGGGACAAGTGACATCCCTCGTGGAAAGAGGGATGAGGGATGAAACTGAGCCCAAACACACCAGATGCATGGCACTACTGAGCCTTGATCCTAAACCCAGGTATGGATGAACCTCAAGGCTCAAAGGCTCTGCAAGCTGCTCTTTCCAAAACACTTCCCAGTGAGTAAAGATGAAGCAAAGCAATCATCCACGTCCATAGCCTGGGAGGGGACATCTTCAGATGAGAGAGACTTCCCAAGGGAAGACAAGCTGCCCCAGAGGCTCCAGCAGCCTCTGGTGAGTTCATTGGTTCCTTCCTTGTCAAATGGGCAGTGGGTGTGATCCATGCAAGAAATCTGGCTTTGCTGATCTTCTCTGAAAGCCAAGAAATATGACTCTAGTTGGTAGGCTGGCCAGCAGCAGAGCTGGTCCTGGCAGGGCTTTAACCAATGGAGCAAGGCAGCAATGGGACGGGGAAGTCTGGAGACTGCAAAGAGAGAAGAGCAAGCGTTGAAAGTGGTAGTGAGAAAGGCAAGAGCTCTAAGGAAATCAAAAATGAGGGCAAGGAGCTAAAAGAGCTGCAACAAGTTCACCTTTGGTGGGAACACTTGGACTTCTTCATAATCCCCCTCCTTGATCGAAGCAGTAAAGCATGGGATGGCTCCCAAAGAGTTGAACCCAGCTGCATCCCTCTGGAAGGGTGGATCCAGCCAGCAGCAGACCACGTGGAACCAAATAACAGGGGGAGAAGTGAGACAAAGAGGGAATTTTTATGGGAAGGAAAGGAAAAGAAGATGGTGAAGGAAAGGAAAAGAAGATGGTGAAATAGAGTCTTGAGCATGGATGGACTTTGTGTGGAGCACTTTCAAGAGCTGGCCAGGAAAGGGACTGAGCCATTGAGCAGCTTGCACAAAGCACCCTCTGGATTCACCTGCAGCCTTATCCCTTCGCTGCAAGAGAGAACATCCTCATGGACACCAGCGGCTGAGGCTGGACACCTGGACCTCAGGCACCTGGAGGATTAGACATGGACCTCCAGCACCGAGCCCCCGGGGGGAACAGCCTGTCCTGCCTGCCCTCCTCGCAGAGCATGTGCTGGGGAATTCAGATCTCACATTGCTGTCTGCAGCCTGGTGTGTTCCACCCGTGCCTGTGCTTGGCATTAAGCAGTTCCTATATTCTGTCTCCCAGCCAGAAGGATGCCTGCCACAGCAGCTTTAAAATAGAGCAGAGCAGACGTTCCGTGTGACTAATACCTTCCCTGATGGCGGCTTCCACGGAACATGTTGGAGAAGCTGCTTGGGTTTGCGTCTGTCCTTCAGCAAATGTGACTCTGCATCCGTTGTGCTGGGCTCGGGGCCGCAGGCAGCCTCCCGCTGCCAGCATGGGCACGGTGGAGATGCAGCTCGCCTCGGTGGGGGCAGCCGGGGAGCAGCCAGCACCCCCGCAGCTCTCCCCAGAAAACCTCAGCAGAACTGCTCAGGGAGGAGCAGGCAGATTTTCATTCCTCTTAACAGAGTCCCTCAGAAACAGCCACAGCTCTGTCCCACAGCTCTGGGACAAACCGGTTGAGGGGAACGGAGGCTTCTCACAAGCTTTAGGGCAATAAAGCTCAGCAGTGCCACGGGTGATGGCAACACACCAAACCCATGGTACGGCTCAGTCTGTTCCTTATTTGCCACCCCCTGGCTCCCTCCCCCCGTCACTTCAGGTCATAACCATCGCAGGTTGCCACCAACTGTAGCTCTTCACCTTCCTCACTCACTGCTGATGTATCTAAACCTGAGCCGGACCCCATGCCTGGGTGTGAGGTGAGTCCTCCCGAGCAAACAAGCAGGTTCCCTTTCCCGAAGCACTGCTTTACTCCTCTGGACAGCTAGTTTGATCATCTCCCGATGAAATATTTTCAAATAAAAGCAAAGTTCAACTGGTAAGGGCAGAAAACCACAACCACTGACTAATTAAAGCTTTCTTCTAACACACAAAAACAAGACCACCCAATGGCAAGAGCAGAATGGATGAATCCTGCTGGGGATTTCTTCCGTCTCCTGACCCCCTCAGCAACACACAGGAGGGATGATCTTGACCTGCATCCCACAGATGCTACTTAATAGCTGATTCTTTTTGTTTATTAGAAGATGAGCAACAACATCAGACCAGTGCTGAGTTATAGAAGAGTTCTCTGAACCACCCGGAGCCAAGAATTAAGATAGACATCAAACTGAGACCTTGCATCCATTCTGGTCTGAGCTACTTTGGTTGGTCGGGATTAAAATCACATAAACAGAATCCTTCTTTGCTCCCCCACCCAAACCCCAGACATCAAAAGAGATCTCCCCAGATCCTCCTTGTAATGGTAGCAAGCATTAGGAACAACATTATCAGGAGAAGGATTTAGAAGATAGGGAGTGCAGCCCTGTCACATCAGAGCCAGCTACCACATCTCTTTGTGCTCCTAAGCCATCTTGGCTCAACCACCCACTCAGAAATGAGACTGAGGTGCTTGCTAACTTACAGACAACTCAAAGAACGACAAGGAATGCAGTCTGGAGTGTCTACTGATCTCCAGGGCCAGGTTTGCACAGTGGCTGTAGAACGTAAGCTGCAATCCAGCTGTCTCTGGCCTCCTGCTCACCTCCACATGGCACCTTCACTGACTCGCCATCATTGTTAGCAGCAACTCCCACACAGCTGGGACACAGCAAGAGAAAGAAAACGAGACACTTACCCTCCTTCAAAGATCTTGATCCTGACTGGCTCCCCTCTTTTGGTCACAAGAGCCTCTTCTTCTGCTTTTCCTCTTTTATCCTCTTCCTTGTCAGCTCTAGTTATATCTTTTCGACCTTCATTAGAAAGGAGCGAAGGCAAATGAACCTATCTCCCCAAAAGAGCAAAACAATCCATGATTACACACAGAGTCACTCCAAGACAGACACAGACCAAACAGCCTCAGAAGGAGCCAGCAAACCTACCACACGCTGCTCCTGACAGCTAAGTGCAGTCCCTGGGGACATCCTCTTAACAAAGTGGACCTCTGCTTCTGCACTTGGAGCCCTGCTGGCTGTGCTCTATTTGCTGCGACCACTTACAAGTTTTTGCAGCAGCCCCTGCGTGTGGGGGCTCAAGATCACCTGGGGAGACCTCAGAGATACTTAGCAATATCTGAAGGGGAGCTGGGGAGGGCCTGTTCAAAAGGGCCTGTGGGGATGGGATGAGAGGCAATGGTTTGAAAGTGGAGCAGGGCAGAGTTAGGTTGGACATCAGGAGGAAGCTCTGCACAGCGAAGGTGGAACAGGCTGCCCAGGTATGTGGCTGAGGCTCCACTCCTGGAGACATTCAAGATCAGATTTGATGTGGCCCTGGGCAGCCTGATCTAGTTGGAGATGTCCCTGCTGACTTCAGGGGGGTGGACATGATGACCTTTGAAGGTCTCTTCCAGCCCAATGCAAACTGTGAATCATTCAGCTGATGCCAACTGGAAAAGCGAGGCATAAAGAGAAGTGTCTTGGCTGGGGTCACCCTGAGCGTGTGGCAGAGCCATGGGCCTCTGTTCCCAAATCCACTGCTCTGTCCTTGGATAATCCTCTCTAATATGTACATCTACAGAGGTCTAGAGTGGAGACATCTGCAGAATTCATCTCTTTAACCTCAGCCTTTGGGTTTCCCCCACATACATTCCCAGGGATTTGGCCTTCAGCCATCATCCGCACTTGACATGAATCACTTGACAGCCGAAGCTCTCTCGGGTGATTTCCTTTCACCCAAACCCTGTTGCCAAGGGCATAGCACAGAGAAAGCCACAAAACCAATGGGAGAAAATAATCCTCAACCTCCCCAAATGTTCCCAGGGTAAAATCTGATTTTTTCCACTGCTAAATTTGCCACCCCTTGTTCAGACCCAGGTCTAAACAGCTCCTCCAGCATGCTTAATGGTATGTGTTATCCTGTGTGAACCTAAGCATTACAGCTGCCCCTTCAGCTCTGTGCACTGCAAGGGGAGCTTTCCACACCCAGAATGAAATCTTGGGATGTTGCCCACCCTATAACCTAACAGGACAAATAAGAGAGGTCTCCAAGGCTCTGGAAGAAGAAAGTAGATTCCTTTTGCAAGGGGTGCTTCTCACACATCTCTGAAGTCCAACTTGAATTACCTGCTTTTTAGGTAAGTCATGGAAACACTGAGAGCACCTGAGACACCAGGCTTCTGAGTGCGATTTTGGCCTGAGTGTAGCCAATGGACTGGCAGAAATCTAAAGCAGAGCTGTTCACCCTTGACTCTGTAAAGTTACTGGGAAGAGTGGCAACTCTCAAGGGTGATTCATCTGCCCTACCTTAGACACTTATCTTAAGGGGGAATGAATCACTCAAGAGGTGCCTCCTTGTCTCCCATGGTTGCAGGGGAAGCCAGAGACTGACTAGCTCCAAGTGAGCTACGCACAATTCCATGGGCTACAACCCAGCCTCCCCAGCTGCTGGTACTACCACCAGGTTCTCAGCAGGAGAAGGGATGGACTCACTAAAAAGCAGCTTTGTAAAACTGAGCTCAAATGTTGGAGATTTTCCCAATCATTTCAGAGCTCAGCTTAGAGCATTAAATGCACCCAGGATGGCTCTTTGTCCCCTTGGGGCCAGGAGCTCAGCTTAGAGCATTAAATGCACCCAGGATGGCATTTTGTTCACCTGGGGCCAGCTTGTGCAGGTGAGCCCACATCCACACCATCAGAACCACATAGCCTTCCTAGATGCTTCCTGGGCATGGTCTCTGTCCTGTCTCCCTAACAATGCTTGGAAATTGCTTGGGAGAGCAGACAGAACAGTGCCAAGAACCAGTGTACCAATTAACAGCAGAAACGGCCTCAATTTCGTGTCTCTGGGCATGGAGATTACTGTGCTTGGAGGAGATCAGTGCCAGAGCACTGAGCACCTTTAAAACTGAAACCTTGTCTGTTAGGACTTCACAATCTGACATGAGCTCCACAGCATTGCTGAGATGGCCTGGCCAGTCCAGGTCCTTATCGGCTGAGGAATACAAAACAGTTGACTTTCTAGACGTAGCATCAGGTTTATTTATTGCAACTTTGGAAAGCACAAAACACAGGCAGATGAAAGGCACCAGAGAGAGCCAACATCATACAGTCACTGCCAGCCCCTTGTACGAGCCCAGTCACTTTGCAGAGCTGTGCAAGTCCCAGACAGTGTCGTGAGCCATCCCCACACGCAGCCTGGAGCCTACAGTCACTTCACAACTGATCTGCTCAGGAAATCCCACCAGCAAACTTTTGTCAGGCTTCCTCAATCCTACTTCCAGACCATAAATACCAAACCCCAATAATATTACTCTATGTGAAAACATTCAATTTCCCTCTCCAAGATCAGCACTGTTTGGCTGTGTGTACCTGAAGTGGTACAACAGGAGCAGGCAGTGCTGAGAGACGAAAGACTTTGTGGTCTGTACAGTACTAATAAGACCATAGGAGGAGAAAGAGTCCTAAATCTCTTGATGCCTCAGAACCTGAGGTTGCCATTGGAATGGGCTGTCCAGGGAGGTGGTGGAGTCACCATCCCAGGAGGTGTTCAAGAGGGGATTGGAGGTGGCACTTGGTGCCATGGTTTAGTAGTCACGAGGTCTTGGGTGCCAGGTTGGACTTGATGATCTTGGAGGTCTTTTCCAACCTTATTGATTCTATGATTCTGTGATTCTAAAGAGCTTAAATCTATGATTCCAAGACCAAGTACACAGATAGGATTCAGAGCACTGCTGCTTGCTGGGAGCTTGTTGCATGCCAAAGTGTACAAAGCATTAGAGCTGCTTCACCTTTTCTGTCGTGTTGGCTGACAGCTTCAGAGAATCTTGGAATGGGTTGGGTTGGAAGGGACCTTAATGATCATCCAGTTCCAACCTCCCTGCCATGGGCAGGGACACCTCCCACTAGCCCAGGTTGCTCAAGGCCTCATCCAGCCTGGCTTTGAGGGCAGCCAGGAGAGACAGCAGAGCACATTGATCCAATTTGCTCATTGCACTAAGTCAAAGCTCAGGGCTTGTGCTCAGTTTAACATCCACACGCAGCTCTGCAGCAGTAACCAGAGACCATAACTTGAAACAGGGACAGTTCTGAACATAACATAAAATCACACAATGCTTTGGGCTGGAAGGGACCTTAAAGCTCATCCAATTCCAACCGCCCTGCCATGGGCAGGGATACCTAGCCCAGGTTGTTCAAGGCCTCATCCAACCTGGCCTTGAGCACTTCCAGGGAGGGAACCTCCCAGGGAACCTCCCTGGGCAACCTGTTCCAGTGTCTCACCACCCTCTCACTGGAAAGCATTTCTTCCTAATCTCCAGTCTAAACCTCCCCTCCTCCAGCTGAAATTCATTCTCTCTTGTTCTATCATTACAAGCCTTTATAAAGAGTCCCTTCCCACTTCTCCTGTAGCCTCCTTCTGGACACCTTGCTCATGGCCACATCCAACCTGGCCTTGTAGAACCTACTCAAAGTCACAGCACCCCCAGAAGTGCTCTACCCAGGGTGGTGACCCTGGGGGACACAGGGCAACCCCGTTGGAGTTATGTAAAGAAGAAAATATTTAGGGGAAGTAGCTGGAGCAGGGATAGCTGAAGGCTGGACTTTCAGCCTTGGATGGGTGCTGCTGCCATGCAGCTCTTGTGAACTGCATCTTCCTGAGTGCCCAGCAAAGCTCCTGCCTCACCTGTGCCATTTGAAAAATTAAACTGAAGATTTCACTCCCACTGCTCATCTAATCAGAAATTATTTCTCTGCCTGGCATGAGGTCAATTTCCTTCCATTGCCATTAACAATTTGTGCAAAACACACTCCTCTTAGCAGCAGGTATTAATGGTGGATTTGGGCTACACCAGGGCTTTTTTTAGTGAATTTGGCAGGACAAACTCTTACTTTTGCAAATTGGACCATGAAAACACGGGCTTTCACCAGCAGTCAGCTCACGGGGTTCTGTCTAAAAGGCTTTTGAGTCTTTTCACAGAATCACAGAACCACAGAATGCTTTAATTTGGAAGGGACATTTACCCAGCCCAACCCCTCTGCAGTCAGCAGGGACGTCAACAGCTAGAGCTGGTTGCTCAGAGCCCCAGACCACCTCACCCAGAATGATTCCAGGGATAGGACATATGAGGCATCTATATGAGGCATCTCTGGGTAACCTGGGACAAGCTCTCAGCACCTTCAATGTCAAACTTTTTACTTCTCTCCAGTCTGAATCTCCCTCTTTTAGTTTCAAACCATCACTCCTCGTCCTGCCACAACAAAGTCCTGATCAAAACACTGTCCCCAGCTTTCTCGTTGGCCCCTCTCAGTACTGAAAGGCCACCAGAAGGTCTCCCTGGAGCCTTTTCTTCTCCAGGCTGAACAACCCCAACTCTCTCTGCCTGGCCTCACAGCAGGGCTCCTAGCATTGCAGTGGCCTCCTCTGGCCCTGCTCCAAGAGGTCCCTGTCAGTGCTGAGGATTCCAGAGCTGCCCCAGCACTGCAGGGAGGCTCTCAGCAGAGCACAGCAGACTAAATGCATGCAGTGAAGTATGTCTTTTGATGACTAAGGGCTGAACCATCCCTGCCTAGAGCTTGAACTTTAGTGAGGGTCTCTTTGAAGCACACACTGGGGGTGTGTTTTAGCACCATGTCAAAGAGCAAAGCTCAGAGGAGCACAGACACTTCTCCTGGAGAATGACATCAAGGATGGTCTGACTGCATTCTGCTAGGACCCTTCTTAGAAGAGTGCAGAAATCTCAAGCCTTGGTCTGGTTGTTGCACTGCACAGGTAATTATCTGCCCTTGCATCCCTAGAAATGCAGCCTGTTGGCTTTCTGCAGAAGGATGAGGGAAATGCTGAACAGAAGGAAAAAGATCTATTGAATCAAAGCCACTCCACTGTGTATTTGAAGACATATTTATAAGCAGCAGCTGCAGCAGTGATTGTGATAAATTTAACATTCAGACTTCATTCCACGATACAGAAATAAAGTGAATAATCCATCAAATAGAAATTGACTGGAGATGAATATCAGATGGCAAAAATCTTCAGAGCAAATTCTGTTTGCTAATCTACAGGAGCACGACCCGGATTAAAGAGATCTGTGTGGTTCAGCATTAACCAAGACGGGCAAAGTCTGCCCTCAAAATGAGACACCTAACACTGAGCAGCAACCAGAAGTGTATTAAAGACTCTGGCCAGCGTCTTTGGTGAGCTCTGCCCCTCTGAAGGCATTTGCCTTGATCCTCTTAACTCCACAGACCAGCTAGAAACTATCCTTCGACACCTGGAAAAGCAGGTGGACAGCTAAGGCTATGAACCGCAGGGCCCAAAGCTCCAGGTCTAACCTACCGAGGCACTTCTCTAGATGCCATTGCACGCCTCCAGGCTTCTTTGGGAGCCTAAAAACCTCTTGCAAATCTCCCTTTAATATTTTTCTTAAACACTTCTAAGCATGCCTCTCCATGTTCATTAAGGTGAGATCAGCAGCTGCACGAGCAGGCAGAATCCCATTCCCCCAAGGTAATCCTCTCTGCGTTTAGCACACGCGAAAAGGGAGGGAATTAGAACAGCAATTTAGAGATAGAGATAGGAAAGAAATGGTGAAGCTGTTGGAAATATCCAGACACATGCAAATCAGGGCTAATCCCCTGCTGCTGGAGCAGTTCACGGGGTGGTGGCGATTCCTACATGCTCCTTGGATTAACGGGCAAGTGGAGAAGGGAGAGGTGGCACATTGCCTCGGTTCAGGCTTGCATTTTGCTTTGGAATGGTTCGGTTACAGTGGGGATTAGCTGCTTCATTCTAAAAGCTGCACTGAGAACAAATGCATAGCAAACCGAGGGAGGGATGAGCAAACTCCTATCAGCCTAAGGACAGCAATTCCCCATCCCTCGTCCCCCTCTTCCCGTCTATCCAAATGGATGAGGAGAAATAGATAGGGTTGCATTACCTCTGTCATTTTTGGCTTCCTGGAGCTGGATGGGACAAGCCTGCCTGCCTCTGGACGTGGAGCAGTAGCCATGGTGTAGGTCTCCTTGCTCACTTTCTGCTTGGACCTCAGGAGGGCCAGGGCTGCTTTAGTGGATATACCTGGAAGGTTAGGATTATACAAGCTGATGCACCAGCTGGCATAGACTGAGGAGCGTCGATCAGCTTGCTGGGTATGATTTGGCTTTATGTAGTTTAAATAGCACCAACTGACATTAGTGGTTGTGTGGAGGCTGGGGAACTGCAGTACCTTCTTCGTGTCTGTACCTTCGCGCGGCTTCGTTGCACTGTGAGTGCCCTCAGACAGAGGTGCAGGGCTTGGAGGGTTTGGTGGAGACTGCTCCACTGGTTCTTTGGAGTCTTCCTTCTTCACAGGTTGCAAAGGTGCCTTGCCGAGGAACTGTTTGCCAGCTGGCTGCTTGTACTCTTCCAGTGCCTCAAAACTTGGAGAAGCTGAAGGAGACTCAGCTTGTGGCAAAGTCCTTGGGGTTTCCTTTGGCTCTGACTGCTCCAAGGACAGAGCTGGTGGTGTTTCAACCTCGACCCTGCCTTGGCTTTCTGCGAGAAACTGAGATTTGTCCTGCTTTTTCCCTTCTTCTATTGCACTGGGCGGCTTCACCACTTCCAACTTCTCTTCTGCTTCAGACACTTCCTCCTCTTTCACTCGCTTCTGCTGTTGTGTTTCCATCGTCAGCTCCAAACTGCCGGCTGGAGAGAGCATCCTTTTGCTTCCCCCAACTGTTGAGGAGGCTCCTTCCAGCCCGAGGATGCTGTCAGATGGGGAGGTGAGCGGCATGTAGCCTTTGCGTTCCGGTAAGGGTAAGGGCACCCTCAGATATGGGCTCTGGAAAATGCTTCTCTGATCCTCCGTGATCATCTGGGCCAGATCGAAACCCAGGCCGTGAACATCAGCACTGCACACCAGGGTGCCCTTGGGCTGGCGATCATCGAACTTGGGGAGGACGATAGAAGAGGAACTGCCCTGGGACTGAGTGACCAGGATCTGGGAGAGGGTGGTGTACATGGCGCTGCCGTAGGACGGCATGTTGGTCTGGATGCGGACGGGGACCACCAGCGACACCACTGGCTCTGGCCGGGTAGGCACCACCAGCTGGGATGCAGACACGGACACCGAAGGGCTTGTGGTGCGGGTCAGAGGGTGCAGCCTACTCTCCGAGTCATACTCTGTGCACGGGGAAAGCCTGGAGGCTTCCACTGCAGGGAATAAACTGGATTTGATCTGCGGCAAGTGTCCACCGGTCTCGCCTGGCAGCTGGAGAGCGAACTGAGACTGGAGAGGCAGAAAAAAGGCTGAAGGGATGGGTGAGGAGACCGGGTAATGCACGGGCAGGAAGGAAGGATGCTGCCTGAAGGGCACCTCAGCTGGATGAGACATCAGGGGAGGAGCGATATGGAGTGGGCCTGGGTGGATGAGCGTCTGTGGGAGAGGCAGCGGTGGCGTCTGAAATATGGAAGGAGGAATCTGAGGCATGGTGAACTGAGCAGAGAGGATGTCGGACATGGTGTGTGCAGCAAAGAGCTCTGCAGACTGCCCTGGCTGTGGCAGGAGATGCTGGTAGGGAAAGATAGAAACCTGTGGGGCCATGAAGTGCTTCTCGTGCAGCGTTAGCTGTGGGATGGGATGGTGAAACACCTGCAGAGCTTCTGTGTATGGCTGGGTGTACACTGGCTGAGGGCTGTCTTTTGGCTGACTCTTCTCACTTGGGTAAGTACCATGAGAGGGCAAAGGGGTGAGGATGTTGGCTGATGAGGCAAACTTGTCGAGGGAGATTTGCTAGAAGAAGGAACCAGATCCTCTGCCTCTGGCCGGCCTGCTGGGGCTGAGTCTGGCTCATGCTCTGGGTGTCTAGTGAGGGATGCTTGCCTGACTAGAAAGCATTTTCTTCTCTCCTGTGGAGCTGAGGAGGCTGAGGGGCCAGGGGTGGAGGCAGGAGTGGATGACAAGCTCCCGTAGTCAAATGATTTACTGCGGGTCTCTGACATCTGGGAAGGATGGGACACGTTGGGGGTCTGCTCAGAGGCAGATCTCCGCATTTCCCTGGAATGGTGATGGTGGCTTGGTACCATCAACATATGCGAGCCTGCGCCGGGAGGCTTGGGCTGGGGCTCAGAGGGCTGCCCAGAGGACTCTGACTTGCTGTGATCCTCACGCTCCAAGGAGACGGAGTGGCTGGAGCCATGGGACACGCTGCTCTCCTGACTTGGGCTCCGAGTGAGAGACACCGACTCAAAGCTGGACTCCCCAGAGGACTGAGCCATTTCTGCCAGCCGCAGCCTCTTCTTTTTTGGTGGCAGTTTCTCTGCAGGGAGCTGAGAAAGGGTCTGGCTCCTCTGCGGCCACTGGAACTCCTCTGTTTTCTCTGGCTCTTTGGGAGGAGGCTCTGGCTCTGTTTCTGGTCTGTCAGGCTCTTCTGTGACCAGGATCTCTGGGACCTGGATGTTGGGCTGGCGGACGAGCTTGGGCTGCAGGGAGTGAGGCGGTCGGCTGTGCTGGGCTGTTGGCTGGGATGAGTACTGTGGCAAGGGTTTGTCTTCTCCTTCCAAGCTGCTCACCTGCTCGATAGAGTCGGACTTCTCAAAGGAGCTTGTGTGCTGGATGACCGAGATCTCCTTTGAGGTCGTTCTTCTCTCTTTGCCCTCTGTGCTCGGAGCAGGCTTGGTGTTCCTGGCGTGGAAGCTGGCAGCGATGTCGGAGGGTGCGGATTTCCCCGGCTCTGCTGGTGACTTCATGGATTCCCGGGCTAGGTTCAAAGCGACGTCAGATGATGCTGGGTTTGCAAACTGAGTGCCTGGCCCAGCACTGGAGGAGGGAGTGTCTGACACCTCAAAAGCTGGAGGCTCCTCATCATCACCCAGGCTCTTTTCCTTCCTCCTCTTTCGGAGCGGGGTGAGCTCCAAACTACTCCCCAGCTTGTAATGCATCATCTGGGGCCACGTGTCAGGATCCGCAGCGCTTTTCTCTGTCTCTGAAGTGGTGTGGGAAGCAGAAGAGCGAGGCTTTGAGAGCTGCAGCTCTGAGCAGTAGTACTTCTTATGGGCTTCATAGTTGTCCCTTTTCTTGTAGCGTGCACCGCAGACGCTGCACTCGTACATGAAGCCTTTGACTTTCGGCCCCTTCCGTGACTTTTTGGTTAGATCGCTTTCCTTGGTTTCAGGCTCCTCAGGAGGCTTGGAGACAGTTTCTTTGTTTGCAGAGCTGACCTCCTCCGAGAGATATTCCACTCCCAAAGGCAGCTCAATAGCTGGCTGCCGTTTCAGCATTCGAGGATGGGAGGAAAATGCTTGACTGCGGCTTAAGACTTCAGGCTCCATGATGTGATCATCGAACGAATAGCTACCTCTAAAGGTGTGTGGGGAGCTTATAGTGCATGCAGCAGAAGGCATTGAGTGGCTTCTTAGGAGAGGCACTGTCTCTGTGGCACTGTGGGATTGCTGAAGGGACAACAATGATTGTTCAGGCTTAATTTTTTCCCCGTGGGACGTCAACGCTTTCGATGCCTCCAACTGGCTGCTGGAAGCAGATTTGATATCGAACTGAAACGGTTCTCTGTACACACCAGACTTGGGAGATTCGATGCTGCTGCGTCTCGACAGAGAGCTTCTTCTGGGCTTCACACTGTCTATTTCACTGGTATCTACAACAGCCTCGTTAATGGTAATTAGCTTAGTGATGTGTTCAATGACCTGTGTCCTAGGCACAGACAAAGGGACCATGCTGGGTTTCTCCTCGGCAGACAGGTGCGGGAAGCCCTGGGTGGTGTTGGCAGCCAGCGCCGCAGTCCTCTGCCCGATGCGGCCGCACTTCCCGAAGATGATTTCTGCGTAAGACTTGGCGTTGGTGTTGGGAGGGCTGATCTGCTGCTCCGCGCTTTCTGACCTGGAGAAGTAGCCCGACTCGGTGCTGCCCTTGCTGCCGGGGCTCAGGAAGGCTTGCTCGTCGATCACCTTCTTCCGCTCGCTCAAGCGCAGCGCCAGCTTCTGCTTGATGGTGTGGGTGTCCTCGGACTTATGGCTCGCGGCGTGGTCTGAGGAGGGCTCTGCAAACTGGCTGCTGTCCTCCAGAGACTGAGACAGGCTGGAGTGAGACAGCGAGCACCGGTCCTGGCTGGAGCCTTGGCTGCCGCCGCTCAGCAAACTGCTGGACAGCAGGGAGTGCTTCTGCCTGGGGGAGAGCTCCGCTGAGTGGCCTGACATGGCCCCCGTTTCCTCCTCCGAATCCGTGCTCTCTCCTTCTGTTGGCTCTTCAAACTCCTCCCCACCAATCCTCTCCATCTCCAAGCTCGAGGGGTACATCTCTGCTCCGATCCCTGAGGCCAGCCCAGCTTTGATGCGATGAGCATGAGATTTCCTATGCTTATACAAATTGCTCTTCGTCTTAAAAGAAAAGCCACATGGAATGCAAGGGTAGGGCCTCTCCCCCGTGTGGGACCTGATGTGTTTTTGGAGCACGCTCGGCTTCGCACAAGGCCTGCTGCAGTACTGGCAAATGTATTTGCCCGGCTTCTGAGGTTTCTTTTCCTTCTTGTGCACTTCCTCAGCTTGCTTTAAGGAAACCTGTGAGGAGCGAGGGATGTAGACCTTCTGAACGGACGGCATGTCCTCGGCAGGAATGATTGGTGAGTGGGAAGGGAGGAGCTGGCCGTGGTGAGAGTGAAGCCCGGGTGATGAGAAGGAGCCAGAAGGACCTGGTCGTACTGGATCAACTAGCTGCCATGTGGGACCTTCGAGGACGTGCTCTGGTTTCCCAGGAGACATGAATGCTGGTGTCAGTGCGTGCTGCTGAAGCTGAGAAACGTGGGGAGGATGTTCGAAAGAGGAAGGCTTAGGTTGCTTCTGATGGCCAGGCTTCTCCTGAGACTCCTCCCTCGGAACAGGCAAAGACCCAGAAAAGTGCTGCTGCGAAATGATATCTCGGAGAGGGGTTCCTTGCGAAGAAGCAGAGCTGCCCTGGTACGTAGTAGTGGATGAAATACTGGCTTGGAAAGCCTCTCCTTTGGGAAGCCTCTTTCTTGGACTTTCCTCAGCCTTTTTTGTGCTCTTCTGGCTTTGTTCAGGATCCATGACCTTAAAAGGGTCTCTGAATGCTATTTCGGGAAGGTTTTGGCAGGCTTCATTTACAAACAATGATGGTCTCTTCCGTAGATTCCCTGCTTTGCCTGCATTTGCTACGAAGCTGGAGCCACCAGGAGATGCTTGTCGAGTTCAGATTTGACTGAAGCGTCACTCAGTTGCTGTTTGATTCCCCAAAAAGCAAAAAAAACAAACAAACAAAAAAAAAAGGCCAAAAACCCCCCCCAAAAACCAAAACAACCCCACCAACGTTTCAAGGTCAACAAAGTTCACATTGGTAACACATGACAAAAACTACTTCAAAGAGAGAAAACTTTCCAAAACTTTCAGTCCAAATATTTTCCTTGTGAACTTGGTTAAGGCTTTAAACCTTGCCATTTTTTTTTGTTGGGTTGGTTTTTTCCTTCCCCCCCCCCCCCCCCCCTCCTCTTTCAGTTGACTGTGGCAAGCCTTCAAAGTCAAGATGCAACCCACAATGTGTCTCTTGTTTGTTATGCAAACCTTTGAAAGCTCCAGCCTTTGGTGCTCATCTCATCCTGAGCTTTTCCTTGTCTCTCCTGGCTTTTTTTCTTCTCCCCCCTCCCCCCTGGCTTCCTGTGCAAGGAAAACAACACTGAACGGTGTAGGTCCCCCCTGTGTCTTCCTTCTGTTCCACTTTGGAGTTCAAAAGCCTTGGAAAAGCCTTTCCCACATTTCTGTAATTACATCCGAAAGAAAACAGACAGAAAACAAAACAAAACAAAACAAAAGGATTACTTTAGCATTTGGGTTCATGGCACTACATGCTGCTACTTCTATAGGGGATGAGGGCAAATATTTGGCACCAAAGGAGTTCAGAGGGACTGACGGAGCATGGGCCACACACAGGACAGTGCTCCTCAGGGTAATCTAAACAGCGCTGGAACGGGTTGAGCACTGGAACTGGTTGAGCACTGGAGCACGCCCAGGGAGGTGGTTGAGGTCCCATCCCTGGGGATATTCAAGGTGAAGCTTGACAGGGCTCTGGGCAACCTGATCTAATGGAGGATGTCCCTGCTGACTGCAGAGGGGTTGGACTGGATGAGCTTTGGAGGTCCCTTCCTACCTGGGGGATTCTATGATTCTAAATTGCACTTGAGGCCTTGAGGGCATCCAGGAGGGACAGCAGAGCACATTGACACAATTTGCTCATCGCACTAAGTCAGAGCTCAGGGCTTGTGCTCAGTTTAACATCCACACACAGCTCTGCAGCAGTAACCAGAGACCAT
This sequence comes from Picus viridis, assembly GCA_033816785.1. Lineage (NCBI taxonomy): Eukaryota > Metazoa > Chordata > Aves > Piciformes > Picidae > Picus > Picus viridis. The sequence goes on along the minus strand of CM066597.1, from coordinate 7,245,212 downwards.
AACTTGAAACAGGAACAGTTCTGAACAATGGATTAAAATCATAAAATCACACAATGCTTTGGGTTGGAAGGGACCTTAAAGAGCATCCAGTTCCAACCCTCCCCATGGGCAGGGACACCTCCCACCAGCCCAGGTTGCTCAAGGCTCTGTTCAATGTGGGCTTGAACACCTCCAGGGAGGAGGCAGCCACAGCTTCCCTGGGCAACCTGTTCCAGTGTCTCACTACCCTCAGTCTAAGGAATTTCTTCCTCATCTCCAGTCTCAGTCTCTCCTCTCCCAGCTCAAAGCCATTGTCCCTCATCCTGGCGCTCCCAGCTCTTGGCAAAAGTCTCCTTTTATTGTCTCTTATTTCCATCCAAAAACATTATACAAATCTGCATTTAGCCTTTGTTGGATTGTTAACAGGTCTGTGGGCTGTTACTCATCCAAAGAGTTCTTCTGTCATCTTCATCATTGTCAAAAGTCCCTCCCCAGCTCTTCTGCAGCCCCCTTCAGGTACTGGGAGGCTGCTCTAAGGTCTCCCCAGCTCTCCCAGCCTGGCCCCATAGGGGAGGTACTTCTCTATGGTTTCAAACTGGAACTCCTTCTAATCTCAATAGCAGTTGCACATCTATGAATGGGAATGTATGACTCCCAAGCTGAAAAGTGTTCTTAAGGGCCTTGAAGTTATATTTCATCACATTTTCAATAAATTATTACACAGCCAGCCTCTCAGGTCTTGCTGGGTAACCAGGTCATGGCAGATCTTAACTTACCATTAAGAGTTTTCACAAGGGCTTGTAGTAATGGGAACATCCCAGTAAAGATCACAGCATGGATTGGGTTGGAAGGGACCTCAAAGATCATCCAGTTCCAGCCCCCTGCCATGGGCAGGGACACCTCCCACCAGCCCAGGTTGCTCAAGGCCTCAACCAGCCTCATGAGCTTTTAACCTCATGGACCTCATTGAACTTCATTTAACTTCACCTTCTTTTTCCCCCAAATATAGATCCTGCTCCTCTCCAGCATGAGTTTCACGTCTTCCCATGACCTGCAGAGCACCTGCACTTGCCTCAGCTTGCTAGAAAAGATGCCTTGTGTTTATGGGCTTGTTGCTATGAGGAGCAATTAATTACATCTTGAAACTCCCTTTTGGAATGTGGTGGCTCCTCGATGCTGACTAACACCCACAATGGTCTGGGCTAGACTGAGAGCACTGCACTTCCAGCACAGGACTCACTCAAGATCAAAGTCAGTTGTGGACCTGATTCAGTGTATTTGCTTTTGGCCAAGATGCTGTTCTCTGCCCCACTCATGACACACCAAGAATATTAACTTGGGAGAAGTGGATTTAAACAGAGACTTCTTCAGCAAGAGCAAAGCAAATGCTGCCTCCCACAAGCTCAAGCACTCACATCCACGATCTGTCACCTCCAGAATACCTGAGACACACAAATGCTGTGATTTCTCCTATAGGGTCCAAATCCACTCCCAAATGTGTCATAAATAGGGTAGTAAGGAAGCTTCCTGAAACATATACTGGGAGAGAAGTGGCTTGAGAGTAGTCTTGAGAAGAAGGCCTTGGGGGTGTCAGTTGGTGACAAACTCCCCAGAAGCAAGCAATGGTCTCTGGCAGCCCAGCAGGCAGCTGTGTGCTGAGCTGCAGCCAGAGCAGGGAGAGCAGCAGCACAGGAAGGGGATTCTGCCCCTCTGCTCTGCTCTGCTCAGTCCCCACCTGCAGCACTGCCTCCAGTTCTGGGGCCCCCAGTACAAAAAGGTCATGGAGCTGCCGGAAAGGGTCCAGAGGAGGCCATGAAGATGATCAGAGAATGGAGAACCTCTGCTGGGGGGACAGGCTGGGAGAGTTGGGGCTGTTCAGCCTGGAGAAGGCTCCAGGGAGACCTTAGACCAGCCTTCCAATGGCTGAAGGGGCTGCAGGAGAGCTGGGGAGGGACTTGTGACAAGGGCTGGGAGTGTCAGGATGAGGGACAATGGCTTTGAGCTGGGAGAGGGGAGATTGAGACTGGAGATGAGGAAGAAATTCTTGAGAGTGACGATGGGGAGAGACTGGCACAGGTTGCCCAGGGAGGCTGTGGCTGCCTCCTCCCTGGAGATGTTCAAGGCCAGGTTCAGGCCATCCCCATCCTCCCCTGATGAATGCATGGGCCCCAGATGATTTTCTTAGGAACTCTGCACAACAGTCAACAAACAATGACACCTGCTGCATACAGCAGCGAGCAATTCCATCTGGAAATGGCCTTTGGAATGGCAATGGAGAAAGATAATCCTGGTTGAATGCAATTAATCCAGTGAGAGCTCCTGTGAGGACAGGAGAGTTGGGTTTGTTCAGCCTGGAGAAGAGAAGGCTTCCAGGGAGACCTTTCAGTGCTTAAAGGAGCTGAGCAGAAAGCTGGGGACAGAGTTTTGAGCAGGGACTGTTGTGGCAGGACAAGGGACGATGGTTTGCACTGAAAGAGGGAAATTCAGAGTGGAGAGAAGGGATAAAAGTTTGACACTGAGGGTGCTGAGAGCCTGTGCCAAGAGAAGTGGGAGATACCCCATCCCTGGGACCATTCCAGGTCAGGTTGTTTGGGGCTCTGAGCAACCTGCTCTAGCTGCAGATGTCCCTGCTGGCTGCAGTGGGGTTGGACTGGGTGAAGTTTAAAGGTCCCTTCCAACCCAAACCATTCTGTGATTCTGTGACTGTAATACATGGAGGTAGTCCCAGGCACTGAGGGGCCAACCTCAAGCTTGGTTGTCTCTTCCTCAAACCATTCAGGACATAGGTGAGGTTTAGGGTTGGAAGAAGCTGTCTGCTTGGGCCTCACTGCAGGAATTAATTTCAGCCATAACAAAGTCATTCAGAATAGCAGCAATTGGGACTTTCCAACAGAGCTTTTCTAGGCATTTACATCTCAAGCTTTAGGGGAAAATCCTCTTCCCAGGAAAATCAGCAGGAATGTTGCCATTGATCTCTTCCATCAGGGTGGAGACCTTGTCTCCACCACAGGCTCACGTTCGCTCCGTTGAATTTCAAGTGAAACCCTAAGGAATCATCGCTGAGTGGAACTGAGAGCTGCAGTCCCCACTTCTAGTGCCTGTGCTTTGCATTCGGCCACAGACATGCAGTGCTGGCAGCTGCAAGCCACGGGCCACACAACCCATGTGGCTTTTTGCCCTTGAAAGGTTTGCTGCTGGGGTGCCAATGCCCTGTGCTGCTGCGCTGAGCTCTGCTGCTGCGCTGAGCTCTGCTCCTGCGCTGAGCTCTCCTGCGCTGCAGAGAGCCAAATGAAAGTGAGAGGCAACCAGGAGAGGCAGAAACCAGGAGAGAATCACAGACTGCATCGGGCTGGAAGAGACCCTCAAAGGTCATCTTGTCCAACCCCCCTGCAGCCAGCAGGGACACCTCCAACTAGAGCAGGCAGCACAGGGCCACATCAAGTCTGACCTTGAGTGTCTCCCGGGATGGGGCCTCCACCACATCTCTGGGCAACCCGTTCCGGTGTTTCACCACTCTCATTGTAAAGAACTTCCTCCTGATATCCAAATTAAGAGGCTCCTCAGGTCATGAGGAGGAGGAGAGGAAAGTGAAAGCAAAAGTTGCCTCTTCTGAGAAAACCCTGGGAGTGCTGGGAAGGGCTCATGAATATTACAAGGCTGAAGTTTGAAGATAGATTTTGACTGAGGGAAAGAGAACAGAAACTGGAAGGAAAAAGAGGAAGAAAGAGTAGGGGTTCCTGTCTGTTAGTCCCAAGGGATTTCCCTAAGGAGCCAGGGGAAGCTGCCTGTGCAGAGGAGCTCTGGGAGGGCTGACCCTTGCCAGCCCCTCCTCTCTGATACTTGCAGGGGAAGCATCAGGCAACAGAGAGCAGGGGGAACAAAGTCTCTCAGAGAATGACAGAATGATTTGGGTGGGAAGGGACCTTTAAACCTCACCCAGTCCAACCCCCTGCAGTCATCAGGAACATCTGCAACTAGAGCAGGTTGCTCAGAGCCCCAAACAACCTGACCTGGTATGGTTCCAGGGATGGGCATCTCCCACCGCTCTGGGCAGCCTGGCACAGGCTCTCAGCACCCTCAGTAGTAAACTTCTCTCCACGTTGAATCTCCCTCTTTTAGTTTCAAACCATCCCCCTTGTTCTGTCACCACAGGTCCTGCTCAAAACTCCGTCCGCAGCGTTCTGATCAGCCTTTTAAGCACTGAAAGGCCATCAGAAGGTCCTCCCTGGAGCCTTCTCCTCTCCAGGCTGAACAATCCCAACTCTCCCTGCCTGGCCTCACAGCAGAGAGCTTCCAGCCCTCCCATCATTGCTGTGGCCTCTTCTGGTGCTGCTCCAACAGGTCCCTGTCTGTGCTCAGGACCCCAGAGCTGCCCCAGCACTGCAAGGGGGGGTCTCAGCAGAGTGCAGCAGAGTGCCCCTGCTGCCCACAGTGCTGGGGATCAGCCCAGGACAGGCTGGGCTTGTGTCCAGCTCATATCCAGCTTTTCATCATGCAGCCAGGCACCAGACAAACTCTTTACCACTGGATTTGGGACTGAGACCCCCTATAAGTGGTAGGAGAAATGCTTCAGGTTGCACCTGACACCTGAGTTCCAGGTGGGAAAATGACTGGAAAGACATTTGAGGGCATCAGGACTTTGTTTCCATTTCGGTTGGCCTCCAGAGCCCTTTCAAGTGACATGTGGCTTTCTGTCACTTGCCTTTTGTTTCCAGGGCACTGAAACATCTTGTTCAAGTGGATCCTTAAAACCCTGCTGGTGGCAAGACTGCTGCCTGCAGTACTCCAGCAGATGGAAGGATTTGCTCTGTTGCTTGGCCCTGTCCCAGCCAGATGGAGATCCAGGCTGACCAGTGGGGAGCTCTCACATCTCTGCCTTTTCTAATGCTGTTCCAATCATAATAGCAGTGTCTTCTACACACCAGCTTCTGGCCTGGTTCTCAGGATGCCAGGCTGATGTCAGAATCATAGAATCGTAGAATTGTCAGGGTTGGAAAGGACCTCAAGGATCATCCAGATCCAATACCCCTGCCATGGCCAGGGACACTTCACATTACACTGCCCAGAGCCACATCCAGCCTGGCCTTCAAAACCTCCAGGGATGAGGCTTCCACCACCTCCCTGGGCAACCTGTGCCAGTGTCTCACGACCCTCAGTGAAGAACTTCTTCCTAACATCCAATCTGAATCTACCCACTTCTAGTTTTGCTCCATTCCCCCCAGTCCTATCACTCCCTGACACCCACAAAAGTCCCACCCCAGCTTTCTTGTAGCTCCCTTCAGATACTGGAAGGCCACAAGAAGGTCTCCTTGGAGCTTCTTAATGTCTTTCTGCAGAATTTCCCTACCTTCAAACAGATGCTCACACCTGTCTAACTTGGTGTCATCTACAAACTGACTGAGGCTGCCTCAGTCCCCTTATCCAGATCATGTAAGGTATTAAAGACCACAGTCATGCCAGCTGTAGGTTTAAGCAAAAGATCTGATGCCAGATTAAGACTTTCAGGTGATTTATGACTCAGAAGGATTTAGAATGCAAGCAGCAGTAGTAGATCTCCTGTAACCTCTTCTTACATCTTGCAGCTAGACTCAGAAACACAAAACTGCAGTGCTTGGAGGACATGGAACCACTGGAGAGGGTTCAGAGGAGGGTCATGAAGATGACCAGAGGGCTGGAGAGCCTCCTCTTTGAGAACAGCCTGGGAGAGTTGGGGCTGTTCAACCTGGAGAAGAGCAGTTTCCAGGGACACCTTAGGGACGCCTTCCAGTACCTGAAGGGGCTACAGGATTGCTGGGGAGGGACTTCTGCCAAGGTCTGGGAGTGCCAGGATGAGGGACAATGGCTTTGAGCTGGGAGAGGGGAGACAGAGACTGGAGATGAGGAAGAAATTCTTTAGAGTGATGATGGAGAGAGACTGCAACAGGTTGTGGCTGCCCCCTCCCCAAAGGTGTTCAAGGCCATGCCGGATGAGGCAACCAGGTCTAGTAGGAGATGTCCCCGCTCATGGCAGGGGCTTGGAACTAGAATGCCCTTTAAGTTCCTTTCCAACCCAAATCATTCTGTGATTCTCAAACAGATTGAAGAAAAATCAAAGCAAACCAGAGAAAGAGAAAAGCAGGTCCTGGGGCCAGGCTGAGCCCTCTGCAGAGGGCAGAGCACACAGGAGCAGAGGTTACTCACAGTGGATGTGGTCGCCTGGAGTCCTGATGATGTCTCTCTTCTGCTTTCCCAGGCTTTGGTTCAGTCTGTAAGAGAAACAGCTCATTGGAGTCGTATTCTGCATCTAGTAAAATGCCACACAGGACTTACAGCAGGTGCCCTGATGGAGAGGATTGCTTGGTAACCAAAACAGTACACAAACTGAGGCCCAACAGCTGGAGAAGCCCTTGGTGACTGCGTTCACCTCCTCCAGGACCTTTCCCCAGATGGTGATGTGCACGCTGGTGGAAAACATCACCATGGGGTGATCCTCCTCCTGGGGGAGGCTGCAAGGGAGACCACAGAATAAACTGGGTTGGAAGGGACCTTCAAAGGGCATCTTGTCCAGCACCTCTGAAATCAGCAGGGACATCTCCAACTAGATCAGGGTGTTCAGGGCCACATCAAGTTTGACCCTGAATGTCTACAGCAATAGGCTCTCCACCATCTCTCTGGGCAGCCTGTTCCAGTGTCTCCCCAGCCTCACTGTGCAGAACCTCTTCCTGATGTCCAACCTAACTCTGCCCTGATCCACTTTCAAACCATTGCCTCTTGTTCTATTCACACAGGCCCTTCTCAACAGTCCCTCCTCAGCCTGCCTGTAGGTCCCCTTCAGGTATTGAAATGCAGCCCTAAGGTATCTCCAGAGCCTTCTCTTCTCCAGGCTGAACAACCCCAACTTTCCCAGCATGTCCCTACAAGAGAGGGGCTCCAGCTCTCTAATCATCTTCATGGCCTCCTCTGGACCCACTCCAGCAGGGAGACATCACCTTGGAGGAACCATACACCTCCTGGAGTCATTTCAGTGCTTGCTGTCTGCAAAGGAAATATCTTCTTTGCCTTGGAGCATGATTCATACACAGGGTGGTTGTGGATGCCCCCTCTTTGGAGGTGTTCAAGGGACCTGCGGCCACGGCACTCTGGCCCATGGTTTAGTGGCCATGGTGGTGTTGGGTCCGTGGTTAGACTGGATATCTGAGAGGTCTTTCCCAACCCAAACAATTCTATGGTTCTGTGATCTGCCCAGCTGCTTGAGGGCTTGCTGAAGGGAGCAGGAAATCCTGCTGGGGCTCAATTCCCACTTCAGTTACACATTTCCTGTGTGAAACTCACAGTAGCTCCAGTCCATGCTAGTCCCTTTCTGAGCAAGGAGACTTCCCTCTTTCACAGATGTGTTGTGAGTCATCCCCTAATGGCTGTGAGGCCCTCAGATGCTACAGGAAGGGAGAGACCCACAGAGATAAACAGGGATCCATGTAACTAGAAACGGCTGGGAAGGCATCCAGAAGCCTTTCTCTGCTCATTAGAAACTCTAGGACTGAAAGCTGTGCTTAGGAACTTTCACTTCTGCCCCACAAGGCTTCAGCAGTACTGAGCCCCCAGGGCTCAGCTCTGGGTCCAGTTCTCTGTAATAACTTCATCAATGATGTGGATGAAGGGATTGAGGCACCCTCAGTAAGTTTGCAGATGACACCAGATCAGGTTGCCCAGAGCCCTGCTGAGCCTCACCAAGCACCTCCCTGGGCAACCTGTTCCAGAGTTCCACCACCCTTATGGTGCAGAACTTGTTCCTCACATGCAATCTAAAACTGCTCTGTTCTCATTTCAAGCCATTGTCCCTCATCCTGCCCCCGCAGGCCTTTAGGAACAGTCCCTCTGCAGCTTTCTTGTAGCCTCTTTCAGGTACTGGAAAGCTGCTCTAAGGTCTCCCTGGAGCCTTCTCTTTCTCCAGGCTGAACTCCCCCAGCTCCCTCAGCCTGTCCCCATAGCAGAGGTTCTCCAGCCCCCAGATCATCTTTGTGGGCTTCTCTGGACCCTTTCCAACAGGTCCTGTGTCAAGGGCCCAAGAGCTGGATGCTGTGTCCAGTTCTGGGCCCCTCAGTTTAAGAAGGACATTGAGACACTTGAATGTGTCCAGTGAAGGGCAACAAGGCTGGGGAGAGGCCTTGAGCACAGCCCTGTGAGGAGAGGCTGAGGGAGCTGGGGTTGCTTAGCCTGGAGAAGAAGAGGCTCAGGGGAGACCTCATTGCTCTCTACAACTACCTGAAGGGAGGTTGTAGCCAGGAGGGGTTGGTCTCTTCTCTCTAGCAACCAGCACCAGAACAAGAGGACACGGTATCAAGCTGTGCCAGGGGAGGTTTAGGCTGGAGGTGAGGAGAAAGTTCTTCCCAGAGAGAGTTGTTAGCCCTTGGAATGTGCTGCCCGGGGAGGTGGTGGAGTCACCATCCCTGGAGGTGTTCAAGAGGGGATTGGACGTGGCACTTGGTGCCATGGTCTAGTCATGGGGTCTGTGGTGACAGGTTGGACTCGATGATCTTCGAGGTCTCTTCCAACCTTGGTGATACTGTGATAGGACTGCAGGTGAGGTTTCACCAGAGCAGAGCAGAGGGGCAGAATCCTCTCTCTCATCCACTGGCCAGACTTACACAATGCCAAGACACCACTCAGCGTCCAGAGGGTTTCTGGGGCTTGGTTTTCTTAACATCTGGAATGAAACTAATCCTGGGCTGTTGGTTTGGCTTTCTTCCTACAAACAAAACTGAAGGAAACCAAGTTCCCTCCCCAGGTTTAATTGACCCTCAAGAACCATTCAACTCTTTGACTGGGAAGAGGGATTAGGTGCACCACCAGCACGTCTCCCCCAGAGGACTGTAAATGCCTCTGCTGCTTTCCCTGCTCACAAACTCATTGGTGCAAGGAAGTCATTGGAAAAGTAATCTTTTGAAAGTGCTGCTGTGTAATGATGTCTTCAAAATGCATCTGAACTGAGCCACTCCAGCCCTGCCAAAGCAGGAGTGGGAAGCTGGCTCTTGGTGGTGACTCTTGCCAAGGTACTGTGCCTTGCACACAGCTGAGCAGGAATTGCCTGCCCCTGAGAAGGCTTCCTTCTCCCTGCTGAGGCTTATGGTTAAACTCATGTGTTGAGAAACCTTCCCAAACATTTCTGCAGAGCTCCAAGCCACAGTGAAGGGGGGGAAAGGAAAATAATGAGGGGACAAGCAGAGTTCAGATGGAGTTTATGATCTCTGCTCCCTTGCCTGATTGCAGAGTGAACTAGTGGGGAATGAGGGTTTAGACAATACCACAGGGGCTGCTCTCATGGCCAGCAAGCTTTGTAGAGATCAGCTGAAAATGGTTTTCCTTGACCCTCCTCTGACTCATAGAATGGCTTAGGTTGGAAGGGACCTCAGAGATCATCTACTCCAACCTCCCTGCCATAGGCAGGGAAGCCTCTCAACTAGACCTCGCTGCTCAGGGCTTCATCCAGCCTGGCCCTGAACAACACCCTTGTACCAAATAACTTCTTCCTCAGCTCCAGTCTAACCCTGCTCTCCCTCAGCTTCAAACCCTTCCCCCTTGCCCTGTCTCTAGACACCCTCATGCAAAAGTCCCTCTGCAGCCTTCCTGCAGGATCCCTTCAGGTACTGGAAGGCAGCTCTAAGGTCCCCTTGGAGTCTTCTCTACTCCAGGCTGCACACCCCCAGCTCCCTCAGCCTGTGCTCACAGCAGAGCTGCTCCAGCCCTTGGATCATCTTTGTGGTCTCCTCTCAGAGCCTGCCTTGCCTCTCATCCATGGATGCACACAGCCCTGCCTGGCCACTCGTGCTGAGCAGAGGAGTCACTGCACACTGCCTGCTGGCTCATCCCTTTGCCTTGTGCAAAAGCCAACTGGGTGATGGAGAGTGGAGGTATGGTGCAAACTGCCAGCAGACATAGCAGTGTCCCAGATTATTTCACTGGGTAAGAAGCAGAATCTTACTTCAAGCTCCCCTTCTACAGGGAGCACACACAGAGCCCAGACACTGAGATGGAGTGAGGTCCTCCCATGTCACCAGCCCTCAGGGTCAGCACATTGATCTTGGCTCCTCGTAATTACTGCTACCAGAGTACCTTCAGTTGCTGCAGAGCCACAGGGTGGAGATTATCTGTGGTTAGTCACTCCCCTGCTCCTCCAGCCCTCAGGAACTGACTCCTCTCACTGTCTGGTGAACACGAGGGCTGGGAGGGAGCAGAAGGAAGTGCACCATGGGAAGCTGAACAAGGACAGATGAACCACAGTGGAGGTCAGGCTGCCAAAGAGTTAAGGAACAGATAAGAGGACAGCTCTCAGACAGCAGACTCGGTGCTGACTCACAGCTTGCAACTCTGGTTTGACAAGACCTGCAAGCAGCCGGTGGGCTAAGGAGGGGTCCCAGCCAGACCCACTGCACCCCCAGCCAGACCCATCGCACCCCCATTGCAGCCAGGTCGGTCTGCAGCCCTGCAGCAAGCTAGGTAGAGCACAGGTCATGGAGCTGCTGTTTTGCATGTGTAGGAGCTGGGGCTCACTGCACACATCTCATCAAACCCTATGCAAATAGCAGAGCCAGAGGGCTTCATCTGTACTGGGAGCCAAAACAAGCATCACAGGGACACAGCCCTGAGTAGTCTAGACCTCAGCGTGAAAAACAGCGCCCTCTGCCCTGCTGAGACCTCACCTGGAACATTGCAACCAGTTCTGGGCTCCCCAGTTCAGGAGGGACAGGGATCTGCTGAAGGGACTGCAGCACTGCCTGGGGAGGAGAGGCTGAGAGCTCTGGGGCTGTTAAGTCTGGAGAGGAGAAGGCTGAGTGGGGATCTGTCCAATGTCTATCGATAGCTGAGGGCTGGGGGCCAGGAAGGAAGGGACAGGATCTGCTCAGTTGTGCCCTGGGATAGAACAAGGATGGAAACTATGGATGGAAACTCCAGCACAGGAGGTTCCACTTCAACATGAAGAGGAACTTCTTCACTGTGAGGGTCACAGAGCCCTGGAGCAGGCTGCCCAGTGAGGTAGTGGAGTCTCCTTCTCTGGAGACTTTCAAGACCCATCCAGGTGTGTTCCTGTGTGACTTGTGCTGGTTTCTATGGTCCTGCTCTGGCAGGGGGGTGGATTCAATGATCTCCAGAGGGCCCTTCCAACCCCTAACATCCTCTGATCCTGTGGAGCCCAAATGAGCTACCAAAATGGAAACAAGTTTGTCTCACCGCTGCCTAGATTTTGTTTTCCCCTGCAATAACACACAGCAAGTGCCAGGTCCTGGCTCCTACACCATCCCAGCACAGTGGGAGTTGGAAGGGACCTCTGGAGATCATCTAAGTGCAGTTTTATCCAGACCAGGTTGCCCAGAAACGCATTCAGGATGGTTTTTAATGTCTCCAGAGAAGGAGACTCCACAACCTTTCTGAGCAGCCTGGGCCAGTGCTTCAGCACCCTGCACACACATCTACACTGTGCTGGCCTCAAGGGACTGGTTTGGAGCCTCTTCTCTCAGTGGCTTCAGGAGAACAATTACTGCAGTCAGGGATTACCCAGCAGGCAGCCTGCAGCTGCCTCAATTAGATGGCCAGTGAACCCCTGTGCGAAAGCTTATTGAATGACAGAGAAGTGGTGACAGCAGCAACAGGTCCTGACTGTGTCAGGATGGATTCCCACTCCTTGCAGAGCGTTCTCCAGTGCTTTGGACGGACAGATTTTACCAGCCACAACAAGGTCTCCTCGGAGCCTTCTCTTCTCCAGCCCAGAAACGAAGGACTGCTGGAGTCTTCAGGCAGCAAGGCACTGCCTTGCCCAAGGGTGAGTATGGGCTTGGGACCACGCTACCCCACGGAGAGAACTCCTCCTACTGCCATGGTCCAGAGCGGGCTGCCCCAGGGCTGTGCTTGCAGGACTCAGGTCAGCGAGCTCGCCTGCAAGGCACAGCAGCTTCGTAGGACTGAGCAAAGCCCAAGAAGGAATTTGAAGCAATGAAAGCAGTAAAAAGAAACTTTCACCAAGCAAATTCCATCTCTGCTCCTGGATAATTTTAGTCTGAGAGCTATTACACAAACTGCTTTGTGTCTCATTACCAAGCAAGCAGAAGCAATTAAGGAAAATGCAGTAAAACATAAGCAAAATAAAATTAAAGCAGACTCCAGGATTGTTGAACAACCTCCCTAAAATGACAAAGTGATCTCTCAAGCTGACACCACACAAAGCTTCCAGCTTGCTTTGCATACAGAAGCAAGGAGAAGAAATAAAGCAGAGAGCATCTCTATACAAACAACGTCTCTCACTGGGAGTGGAGGTGGCTGTGCACTGCATTTTCACTTGGGCAGGCACTGGAAGCTGCTGAGACCCCACCTGGAACACTGTGAACAGTTCTGGAGCCTCTGTTCCAGGAAGGGTCATGAGGATGAGCAGAGGGCTGCAGCTGCTCTGCTATGAGGACAGACTGAGGGAGTTGGGGCTGTGCAGTCTGGAGAAGAGAAGGCTCCCAGGAGACCTTCTTGTGGCATTCCAGGATCTGAAGGGAGCTACAGGAAAGCTGGGGAGGGACTTCTGAGGGTGTCAGGGAGTGATAAGACTGGGGGGGATGGAGCAAAACTAGAAATGAGTAGATTGAGATTGGATGTCAGGAAGAAGTTGTTCCCCATGAGGGTGGTGAGAGCCTGGCACAGGTTGCCCAGGGAGGTGGTGGAAGCCTCCTGCCTGGAGGGTTTTGCAGCCAGGCTGGATGTGGCTCTGTGCAACCTGATTTAATGTGAGATATCCCTACTCGTGGCAGGTGGGTTGGAACTGGCTGATCCTTGAGGTCAATTCCAATGCTGTGATTCTATGATTCTATGATTGGCACAGGCTGCCCAGGTGGTGGAGTCCCCAGCCCTGGAGGTGTTCAAGAAACCTGTGGTGATGGCACTCTGGGATGTGTTTTGATGGCCATGGTGGTGTTGGGTTGAGGGTTGGACTGGGTGATCTTAGAGCTCTTTACTAACCAAAACAGCTCTGTGATTAGCAGTTGGACTCCAGGATCTGGAAGGTCTTTTTCAACCTTCATGATTCTCTGATCATCTGCATGATCCCTGTGCAGAAACGCAAGGGCAAGCCCACGAGGCTCCCTCTCCGTACACAGGCAGAGCAAAACAGGGTTCCTGGGTGCATTTCCACCTTTGTGTTCATCTCCACACAACACACAAAGCTCAGTCAAATCTTTGCCTTATGAAACAGCTGCTAAGGGGCCACCCTTTTCCATCCTTATATTTGCCACCCTTTCATGGCAGCACACCAGCACAGCCAAGCTGATGCTCTTTTCCCCAGTGACTGATTTCTTTTACTCTGATGAATTCATTTCACAGAACCCCAGCACGGTGGGGTTGGGAAGGGACCTCTGGAGATCATCCAGTCCAATCCCCCTGCTCAAGCAGGGCACCCACAGCAGCTTGCCCAGGAGCACAATGGTCAGGGTGGGGTTGGAGTCTCTCCAGAGAAGGAGACTCCACAACCTCTCTGGGCAGCCTGCTCCAGGCCTCCAGCACCCTCACACCGAAGAACTTTCTCCTCCTGTTCAGATGGAACCTCCTGGCTTCCAGTTTGTCCCCACTGCCCTTTGTCCTATCCCAGGGCACCACTGAGAAAGAGTCTGGCCCCAATTTGTGCAAGATTCCACAGGAGTCTGTCCTTCAGCCACATGACTTCTGGCAGCCCAGGTGTTCTTTCTGCAACATGTGTAGGAGATGGTAGAGCAGGGCTGCAGGCTCTGCCTTCCACAAGCACTGTCCTCCATGGTGAGCAGCTCAGAGTGGCAAACCAAGCCCCTGCTCTAACACCTGAAGCCAAGAGCATTCCCTGCCTCGTGATCCAGCTACCCCCAGCCACCCTCACCCTTGTGCACACCCGGTGCCAAGGCCCTGCAGACAGAAGGACATCTGTGCCTTGGTTCCTGCTCCATCTCTGCTAGCAGATGGAGATGCTCTGACAGCCACTGCTGGCTGACACGGGGGACACAAACCAGAAACCAGCCGAGCTGGAAGCAGCAGCAGCTGCTGCTGAGCCAAGGCTCTGCTGTTGGCAGATGCAGCAGCTCACATCCTGTCTGGAAGGCACAGAGGGGGACCTCTGCCATCATTCACCAGCGGGTGGCAGGGTCACTTCTGTCATCCATTTCTGACAGCCCAGCTCTGCTCTTCATGCTTGCTTTGGGCCAGCACAGCCACTCTCACTGGCTTGCTTCTTTCTTTTCTTTCTCCCCCCCCCCCCCCCCCCCCCCTTAATGTTTTCTGGTTTATACTTTAAAAAATAAAAATCATTAAATATCTCTGGGGTTTTGTCATTTCCCTCTCTCTGAGAAAACAAAGCCAATTTACAAGGTTTGAGCAAATTCTTGGGGTGTGCCAAGGGCTGAGGGCTGCATCCTTCCAGAGCTGAATGCCACTCAAGGTGAGAGGCGTTTGAAAGGCAGCCAGGAAAATCTGGAGCAGCCCATTCGACTTGGACAATAGTGAAAGAAGCCAAAAGCACCCAGGCCACCACCTCCAGAGCTCCTTGCAGAGCTGACTGATGAGCCTGCTCACCACAGCATTCCCCCACAGCCCCAGCAAAGCCAACACATGCTCAGCAGAAAGTTTCCACAGAAAACAGGAAAAGCTTTGCCCTCTCAGCTCGAGGAGTTGTTTTCTCTCCCCTCTCAAGCAAAGAAGAGAGAGAGATCCGGGCTGCTGAAGCGCCCCTGCCATGAAGCTTGGCATTGCTCTGGCTTTAGGAAACACCACACTGACCCGGGAGTGAAGCTGAGGAGCTTGGTGCTGAATCAGCTCCTGCCCTGCTAAGCCTTTGTCCCAGGGAGCTCAGAAGGGAGGTGGCAGGAGGAGAGCACTGAGCATACATGAAGGGAGCAGAAGGAAGACACTTTTGTTCAGTAAACGGCAATGTCCTGCATGTGGGAATGAACCTGAATTCCAGCCCCCTCCCCTCAGCAAAACCCAAACAGCAAGAACACCACCTGGAGATCTGTGTTTTGAGACACACACACCCCACCCCTGCAGTGCTGGGGCAGCTCTGGAGTCCTCAGCACAGACAGGGACCTGCTGGAGCAGGGGCAGAGGAGGCCACAGCAATGCTGGCAGGGCTGGAAGCCCTCTGCTGAGAGGCCAGGCTGAGAGAGTTGGGGTTGTTCAGCCTGGAGATGGCTCCAGAGAGACCTTCTGGTGGCCTTTCAGTACCTAAAGGAGCTGATCAGAAATCTAGGGACAGACTTTAGAGCAGGGCCTGATGGGGCAGTCAAGAGGTGATGGTTTGAACTGAAAGAGTGAGATTCATGAGTGGAGAGAAGGAAGAAATGTTTGACACTGAGGGTGGTGAGAGCCTGTGCCAGGTTGCCCAGAGAGGTGGGAGATGCCCCATCCCTCAAACCATTCCAGGTGAAGTTGTCTGGGGCTCTGAGCAGCCTAGCTGCAGATGTCCCTGCTGGCTGCAGGGAGGTTGGACTGGGTGAGGTCCTTCCCACCCAAACCAGTATGGGACTCTGATAAAACAGATCCCATGCCCAGGCAACCTATGCTTCCACACAACATCCATGGTGATGAGAAGCAGGCAGCAGGAGACAACCTCCCCTGGCTGAGCAGTGTCAGTGGAAGTTGTGTGCTGCTGGCTCCAGCACAGGACTGAGCTAAACCCAGTGAGCAGGAGCCAGGCAGAGGCAGAGCAGCCAAGCTTTGCATCGCAGCCTTTTGCTGTCTATGCCAGTCCTGTGGCAGCTCTGTCACAGCAGACCCATTTCTCATGCCACCCAGAAGCTGTGCCACTTCCATGGCACCCAGGGTGAGTTACTCAGGCTGCAGAGCTGCTGCCTGCCCAGAGGCTTGGAGCCAGAAGGAAGCAGCTTTCTTCTCCACACAGCAAAAAGCAAGCTCAAGCTTTCTGCCTCGCTTCCCCAGATCACGACATGCCAGCTGGGTAATCCCTGCTGCTGCTGCTGCAAAGCTTGCAGCACTGCAGGTCATGACCTCAACCAGACCTCGGTGGCCACACCAGGATCTGGTGGATGCTGCTATTTTGCTAGAAGTTCTGCAGGGAAATCCAGGCAGACACTCAACAGACACTGCCCAACCCATGAGGAGCAGCTCCAGCAGTGCCTCCAGGGAGGAGGAGAGGACTTTGTGACTGAAAGCTGAAGATGGATCATTAAAGATCTCATAAAGCCTTCTGGAGAAGGCTGAAATTCCCACACTGCTGGGCAGGAGGGTTTGCTTTCCTTGCTGTCCATCAGAACCATGCAAGGTCAGTGCCTGCTCTTGCCCAGCTGCCCTCTGCCCGTGCACAGTATCCCAGCATCGGAAGCTGAGTTAACCAAGTTCCTCCTGCTCTGATACCCAATCAGGACAGAAGATGCTAGAGGAATACAAGTAAATTATTAATTCCCTAGGTTAGGATGATACAAAAGCAGGATGTAGAGGGGAGAATTACAGCAGCTGTCTGCAGCCTCTGATAAGGAAAAAAAAATATGAATAAAATGACCTCATCTGGAGCACTGCATCCAGTTCTGGTGGCCCCAACACAAGGGCATGGAACTGTTGGAGAGGGTCCAGAGGACACCATGAAGCTGATCAGAGGATGGAGAACCTCCCTTATGGGGACAGGATGAGTTGGGCTTGTTCAGCCTGGAGAAAAGAAGACTCCAGGGAGACCTTAGAGCAGCCTTCCAGTACCCGAAGGGGCTACAAGAGAGCTGGAGAAGGACTTTTGACAAGGGCTGGGAGTGCCAGGATGAGGGAAAATGGCTTTGAGCTGGGAGAGGGGAGATTGAGACTGGAGATGAGGAAGAAATTGTTTAGAGTGAGGGTGGGGAGACACTGGAACAGGTTGCCCAGGGAGGTTGTGGATGTCCCCTCCCTGGAGGTGCTCCAGGGTCAGGAACACCAGGCCAGGCCAGGCTGGATGAGGCCTTGAGCAACCTGGGCCGGTGGGAGGTGTCCCTGCCCATGGCAGGGGGTTGCAACTGGATGGTCTTGAAGGTCCCTTCCAAGCCAACCCATTCTA
Source organism: Picus viridis (assembly GCA_033816785.1). Taxonomy (NCBI): domain Eukaryota; kingdom Metazoa; phylum Chordata; class Aves; order Piciformes; family Picidae; genus Picus; species Picus viridis. Next base: position 7,228,222 of record CM066597.1, on the reverse strand, counting down.
CCATTCTATGACAAACCAGATCTCCCAAAGCTGTGTGTTTCTCTCTGGACACAGCATCAATGCACAACACTGCATTGTGCCAGCCAAGCACAAAGAGCAGATGCTGAAAGAATTCTGTCCAAGGGACAGTGATAAAAAAAAGAAAAAAACAACAAATTAAATAAATAAAAATAACAACCCTGGGATCTCAGTGGAAATAATTCAAGAAGGAAGCTTCCCTCACTGATTCAGCACCACAGACAATGGGGTTTTTCCTACCCTCAATGAAAAGAAAGATAGAAAGAGAAGAAAATGCTCCTTTTATTCTCTGCAAGCAAAAATAGAGCTTCTGGTCCTATCACCAGGCTGGCAACCTCCTATTCACTGAATCAGTCTTGATTCATTGGGAGCATGCACTGCAATTCAGTTTTGTTTTGTCACAGAACAGAAATGGGGAAATAACCTCCCCCCAAAAAAGCCTCATTGGACACACAGAGCAAGCGTCTGCCTGTCCCCAGTGCCACCCTCAGGCTGCAAACTTCCTCAGTGCAGACCTTGCTGCGGTTTTGTTCCGTGGCAGGGGAGCTGCTGGGAGAGGCAGCTTCATTAAGAGGACTTCTCTCAGGATCAATATTTTCTCAGGCAACACAGAGCTGCTGAGCACTGGCTGCTGGGCAGGTGGGAGCAGATCTGCTCATGAGCTGCAAGAGATGGTGCAGCTCCTGCAAGCTCTCCTTCACAGAATCCCAGCATGGTGGGGGTTGGAAGGGACCTCTGGAGATCATTCAGGCCAAGCCCCCTGCTCCAGCAGGGCACCCACAGCAGCTTGTCCAGGAGCACAATGGCCAGGGGGGTTGGAAGCTCTCCAGAGGAGGAGACTCCACAACCTCTCTGGGCAGCCTGCTCCAGGCCTCCAGCACCCTCACAACAAACAAGTTTCTCCTGCTCAGATGGAGCCTCCCGGGTTCCAGTTTGTGCCCATTGTGTCCTGTCCCTGGGCACCACTGAGAAGAGTCTGGCCCCAGCCTCTTGCCCCTCACCCTTTAGCTCTTGCTGAGCATTGCTCAGATCCCCTCTGGGGCTGCTCTTCTCCAGTCTCAACACCCTCAGGGTTCTCAGCCTTTCCTTCTCACAGTGTTGCTCCAGGCCCCTCAGCATCTTCATAGCCTCTGCTGGACTCCTTCCAGTAGTTCCCTGCCCCTCTTGAACTGGAAAGCCCAGAACTGGACACAACACTCCAGATGTGAGCTCACTAGGGCAGAGTAGAAGGAGAGGAGAACAGCCCTGGACCCTTCTTAATGCAGCCAGCAATGTCTCTCCAGCCTCACCTTGGCAGGATGACCTCCACACTGCAGATGTGGGGACGTTTTAGGGTGTCAGGGAAGGATAGGACTGGGGTGAAGGGAAGAAAACTAGAAATGGGTAGATTGAGATTGGGTGTTAGGAAGAAGTTCTTCACTGTGAGGGTGGTGAGAGACTGGCACAGGTTGCCCAGGGAGCTGGTGGAAGCCTCCTGCCTGGAGGTATTTGCAGCCAGGCTGGATGTGGCTGTGAGCAACCTGCTGTAGCGTGAGGTGTCCCTGCCCGTGGCAGGGGGTTTGGAACTGGCTGATCCTTGAGGTCCCTTCCAACCCTGACTATTCTCTGATCCTATGATTCTGTGTCTGCACCCTCACACAGGTCTGTGCCTCAGGGCTTCCAAAGGAGAAGCTGCAGAGCTCTGTGCCAGCAGCCGCAAAGGCTACGAGGATGCAGCGGTGCTGGAGGGCCCTGGTGTTCCTCACACCAACTGCGTGGAGGTTCAGAGGGAAATGTCACATTTTACAGCTCCTGTGCTGCCAGGAGAGGCCAAGCCAAGTCACAAAAAGCAGAAGGAGTTTTAAATCAAGATATCCATTTGTTTAACAGGAGAGGGAGGAAAACATGACCGAGTTTGGAGGGAATGTTGTTAGCTTTGCAGGAAGAGAAGAATCAAGTCTGGACAGTGTTTGCTTCCCTGTCATCACAAGCTCTACAAACCCACCCTCCCCTTGTGCACCCAGACAAAAGCACACCTTGTGGCAGCCCTTAATGAGAAGCAGAATGTGCTGTGGTTAATTTCCAGGTGATTGGCCTCTCATCAGCAGATCCTTCTTGGAGATGAAGGCAAATATTTACCCAGGGACCCCATCGGCTGCCTGCCTGTCCACTCTGTTTTTCCCCCTCATAAACCTGTTCCTCAGGAATCCACAGCACCAGCACTCACTGGAGGGAATGAGAGAAAACCCAGAGCAGGATTTTCCACCCTAGACAGGATCTCCTCCACACCAGAGAGTCTCTACTCCTTTAAATCTGATTGGATTCAAACATCAATCAAAAACTCCCCATCCTTGACTCCTACACAGGGATGCAGCCAGACCAAATATTCCCTCTGGCATCTGCTGCTTCCAAAGAGTTGTGGTGGCTCCACTGGAGAGCTGAGGTGGGTTTGGATGAGGGCAGCTGCTCTCCACTGTGGTGGCACAAATTTACTGAGTGATGCAGCAGGACAAAGAGTAATTTTTCACCTGCATCTAGGTTGGGTCAACCCTAGGGACAAGTCCAGGCTGGGTAAAGAGTGGGCTAAAGAGAGCAGCCCTAAAGAAAGAGACTTGGGGGTGTTGGTTGAGGAGAAGCTCCCCAGGAGCCAGCAGTGCCCTCATGCAGCTGTGTGCTGGGCTGCAGCCAGAGGAGTGTGGGCAGCAGGGCAGGAGAGGGGATTCTGCCCCTTGAATCTGCTCTGCTGAGACCTCACCTCCAATCCTGCCTCCAGTTCTGGTGTCCCCAGCAGAAAAAGGACACAGAGCTGTGGAGTGAGTCCAGAGGAGGCCACAAAGATGCTCCAAGGGCTGGAGCAGCTCTGCTGTGAGAACAGGCTGAGGGAGCTGGGGGTGTGCAGCCTGGAGAAGACTCCAGGGGGATCTGAGTGCTGCTTTCCAGCACCTGAAGGGATCCTGCAGGAAGGCTGCAGAGAGACTTCTCATCAGGGTGTCTAGAGACAGGACAAGGAGGAATGATTTGAAGCTGAGGCAGAGCAGGGCTAGACTGGAGCTGAGCCAGCAGTGTGCCCAGGTGGCCAAGAGGGCCAATGGCATCCTGGCCTGTATTAAGAATAGTGTGGCCAGCAGGAGCAGGGAGGTCATTGTGCCCCTGTACTCTGCATTGGTTAGGCCACACCTTGAGTACTGTGTCCAGTTCTGGGCCCCTCAGTTTAAGAAGGACATCGAGACACTTGAACGTGTCCAGAGGAGGGCAACAAGGCTGGTGAGAGGCCTTGAGCACAAGCCCTATGAGGAGAGGCTGAGGGAGCTGGGGTTGTTTAGCCTGGAGAAGAGAAGGACCAGGGGTGACCTCATTGCCCTCTACAACTACCTGAAGGGTGGTAGTGAACAGGAGGGGGTTGGTCTCTTCTCCCAGGCAACCAGCACCAGAACAAGGGGACACAGTCTCAAGCTGTGCCAGGGGAGGTTTAGACTCGAGGTGAGGAGGAAGTTCTTCACTGAGCGAGTCATTCGTCATTGGAATGGGCTGCCCGGGGAGGTGGTGGAGGCGCCGTCCCTGGAGGTGTTCAAGAGGAGACTGGACATGGCACTTGGTGCCATGGTCTAGTTGTGAGGTCTGTTGGGACGGGTTGGACTTGATGATCCTTGGGGTCTCTTCCAACCTTGGTTATACTGTGATACTGTGATACTGTGATACTGAGGAAGAAGTTTTTTAGTACCAGGGTGCAGAGACACTGGCACAGGTTGCCCAGGGAGGCTGTGGCTGCCCCCTCCCTGGAGGTGCTCCAGGCCAGGCTGGATGAGGCCTTGAGCAACCTGGGCTGGTGGGAGGTGTCCCTGCCCATGGCAGGGGGCTGGAACTGGATGGCTTTAAGGTCTCTTCCAACCCAGTCTGCGATTCTGTGACTGTGTTTAGCTGAGAGGTGTCCCTGCCCACGGCACGAAGGTTGGAGTAGATGATCTCTGAGGTCCCTTCCCACCTAAGCCATCCTATGATCCTTTTTTTTTTTTTTCCTTTTCCCAGCCAAAGACATTTCAGTTCTTTTAAAAATACACCCAATAAATGCTCTGGAGCCCAACTGGTTCCTGTTGAGCCCTGTGCTAAGCGCAGCAAGATCTGAGGTTTCCTGGATGACTACTCACACAGAGCAATCCATCTGCTTTGCTGGGGATGTGAGATCAGGCTTTGGGGGGGGGGGGAAACCCAACCCAACATTTATTTGCCTTGAATTCATTAATATTTGCCCTCCATAGCACTTCCTGAATGCCACTGCAGCTCAGAGCCCTGAGGAGCCGAGCTGTGAGGTGCCAAAGGAGAGTTTGGAGGTGTCTCAGGCCACCAGCATGAGCTCATTTCTAATTAAACACACAAGTTCACACTTTTATTTCATTAGGAGCATAATAATAAATGTACACATAATTGGCTGATTCTTAATTCATTAGCTATTAGAAACAAATTCCCTGAGTCTATCAGGATTAGAAAGTGGAGCTTTGTGGGGCTGAAGCCGCCTCCTGCTCCTGATCTCCATTAAGATGTCATTTTGCTCAGGGCTTGGAGGGGTTGAGGTAATTTATCCAGTCCACGGCTACAGTAACAGCAGGCACAGCTTCTGCTGAAGTGTGGCTGCAAGGTTAGAGCGGCAGGAGACCCTTCCCTTTGGAGCTGGGGCAAGCTGGGGAACTGCTGGAGCTGCTCCAGCAAGGTCGTTTAGACACCTCCCACCGGATCAGGGTGCTCAAGGCCTCATCCAGCCTGGCCTTGAACACCTCCAGGGAGGGATCAGAGGATGTGAGGGGTTGGAAGGGACCTCTGGAGATCATCAAGTCTAACCCCATCTGCCAGAGCAGCAACCACAGAATCTAGTTCAGGTCACAGGAACACACCCAGAGAGGTCTCAAATGTCTCCAGAGAAGGAGATTCCACAAGCTCTGTGGAGAGCCTGCTCCAGTGTCTCCCCACCCTCACTCTCAAGGATTTCTTCCTCATCTCCACTCTCAGTCTCCCCTCTCCCAGCTCAAAGCCATTGTCACTCATCCTGTCAAGCGCTTGTCACAAGTCCCTCCCCAGCTCTCCTGGAGCCCCTTCAGGTACTGGAAGGCTGCTCTAAGGTCTCCCTGGAGATTTCTCTTCTCCAGGCTGAACAGCCCTAGCTCTCTCAGCCTGTCACCATGGGGAGGTTCTCCAGCCTCTGGTCATCTTCATGGCTTCCTCTGGAGCCTGTCCAACAGTTCCATTTCTTTCTTGCACTGGAGGTGCCAGAACTGGAGGCAGTGCTGCGGGTGGGGTCTCACAAAAGCACAGCAGAGTTTCTCTTGCTGATGTTGCTGTGCAAAAGTTGTAGCATTATTGACCTACACCAGGGCTGGTGGGGCTGGAAACTCCTCTGGGTGTTTCGATTCTCCTGGGTTCTATCACTCCCAGCCCTTGTCCAAAGTCCCTCCCCAGCTCTCCTGGAGCCCCTTGAGGTACTGGAAGGCTGCTCTAAGGTCTCCCTGGAGCCTTCTCTTCCCCAGGCTGAACAGCCCCAGCTCTCCCAGCCTGGATGGTTGGGTTCATGAGGAGCTCTGCTGGTACAACCTGGAGCAGGAACATAGTTTTGCAGAACATCATCTACTGAACCTCTAACCAGCAGCTCCTCCTTTAAAGGGCGACTGCAAGCAAGCCCTCTAAGCATCAAGACCACCTCAACCTTCCACATCAAGCTGGTTTTGCTGGCTGCCAGGGCAGGACAACAGCCTGTTCATACTACAGAGCCACCAAGTGCTGGAGGAAGACTTCTGTCTATGCCTTCCCCTCGACAATGTTTGCAGACCAGGCAAGTCTGAAGCTGCCTCCAGCCTCTTTAGGGAAGCTTAAGAAAAAGAAAATAAAAAGGAGATATATATATGTATATATTAAAAGACAAATAATAAATCTCTGCAGAGGCCAGCATTCCTGCTCTCTGTCTGGGCATAAGAAGGCAAGGGAAAAAAATAGCTACAGGCCTTGACAGGCATGAGGCAGCTCTTGGTTTGCTGCTGTAGCCTGGCTGCTGGCTGCTGTCTCTGCAGATGCTGCTCACTGGCTGCAGGCAGCAGGTAGCAGAGGCTGTCTCTTGCCTGCTCGGCGGCTGGAGAGGACAGTGGTGTCAGCACGAGAATGAAGCAGTGGGGACAGGCTCAGAACAGGTGCTGGGCAAGGTTTCTGCATGCCCCTGGACAGACACCTTCAGGCACATCTTGTTAAGGAGAGGAACTTGGAGACATCTCCTTAATGTACCAGAAACATGGAATCAACCAGGCTGGAAAAGACCTCAGAGATCATCAAGTCAAACCTATTACCTTGTACCTAACACCTCCTGACAAGTAAACCATGGCTCCAAGGGCCACATCCAAGCCTTTGCTGAACACCTCCAGGGATGGGGACTCCACCACCTCCCTGGGCAGCACATCCCAGTGGCCAATTGCTCTTTCTGGGAAGAACTTTCTCCTCACCTCCAGCCTAAACTTCTGGCACAGCTTGAGACTGTGTCCTCTTCTTCTGGTGCTGGTTGCCTGGGAGAAGAGACCAACCCCCACCTGGCTACAACCTCCCTTCAGGTAGTTGTAGAGAGCAATGAGGTCTCCCCTGAGCCTCCTCTTCTCCAGGCTAAACAACCCCAGCTCCCTCAGCCAGGGAGGCTTGCTCTGGAGGAAGAGTTCCCATCTCTAAATAGACCAACTGACATCCTTGGAGACACCCAGAGGAGCTTCTAGCCCCACCAGCCCTGGTGCAGCTCAATAATGCTACAACTTTTGTAACAGCAAGACATTAGCAAGAGAAACTCTGCTCTGCTTTTGTGAGACCCCACCTGCAGCACTGCCTCCCGTTCTGGTGCCCCCAGCACAAGGACCTGGAGCTGTCAGAGATGGTCCAGAGGAGGACACAAAGATGATGAGAGGGCTGGAGAACCTCCCCTGTGGGGACAGCCTGGGAGAGTTGGGGCTGTTCAGCCTGGAGAAGAGAAGGCTCCAGGGAGACCTCAGAGCAGCCTTCCAGTACCTGAAGGGCTCCAGGAGAGCTGGGGAGGGACTTGTGACAAGGGCTGGGAGTGCCAGGATGAGGGACAATGGCTTTGAGCTGGGAGAGGGCAGATTGAGACTGGAGAGTAGGGAGAAATTCCGAGCGAGGGTGGGGGGACACTGGCACAGGTTGCCCAGGGAGGTTATGGATACTTCATCCCTGGAAGTCTTCAAGGCCAAATTTGATGAGGCCTTGAGCAACCTGGGCTGGTGTGAGGTGTCCCTGCCTATGGCAGGGGGTTGGAAGTGGATGGTTTTTGAGGTCCCTTCCAACCCAACCCAACCCTTTCTATCATTCTATGATAAGAAACAAGCAGTCATGGGGTGGGAAAATGAGGATCAGCAACAGGCAAGTCCCCCCCGATGGTGTAACAGGGCAGGTAGCTATGAGATCTTCTGCTTCCTCTGTGCTCCCCCTTGCAGTGATCTGCAAGCTCAGCCCTTCTCCCTGCACACTTCCTCTGGGCTGCAGTCAGCGGTGCTGGGTGCCTGGGGTGTGCCCCACAGCGAGGGCAGGATGTGGTCCCACACCTCCTGTGCACAGCAGCTCTCCTCTGCTCGATGTGCAGCACCCCAGGCACAGCCCAGCACCTCGGAAGCCCTGCACAACACCACGGCATGAAGGTTGCATAGGTCTGCCCCCAACTCCTCCACCACCACCTCAGCAGCTGCCCACAAGCCACCCAGGAGTGCAGCTCCTCCACTTCCAGGCTGCAGCTCTAGTTGCTCCTCACTGCCCACCTCCCCACCGCGCCTGTTGCATCACCCACTGCTGCTCCACCCTGCAGGGCTGCAGACCAGAAGGTGGTGCTGCAAGAATGGTGGAGACCCAAGAACCTGACCTGAGCTGGGGTGGAAGATGCTGAATCATCCTTTGAGCTTCACAGAGCCCCCACCGCCTACCAGAGCTGCTCAGCCCAAACCAACAGGGTCCAGAGCTGAAGGAACCCAAGCAATTAATTGGCCATCTGCTTAGAAGCACTCTTCTGAGGAACCTGAAATGACAAACCTGGCTGCTCTGCTTTGTAAAATTTTCCTCTTTTGAGTCTTTTGCATTCATTCATGAAGAGGAGTGTGGGGGAGGAGAGCTCTTCAGACGGCTCTGCTCTGGTTGCATGAGAGAGGATGCTTGGGCAGACAGGCAGCAATCAGACCACACAGCCACAAAGACAGAAACAAACTTGACTTTTCCCTTCTTTTCCTTTTGCCTTTTTGTTTTTCATCTTCTCCTCCAAGTCAGACTGGCATCTACTGCTCCTTCCCACAACACTTCCTTCCCATTCCAGGCTGAGAGGCTGAGGGACCTGGGGCTTTTTAGTCTGGAAAAGAGAAGACTTAGAGGGGATTTGATTAATAGTTATCAGTATGTGAGGGCTGGGGGGCAGGAGGGAGGGGCCAGGCTCTGCTCACTTGCTCCCTGGGATAGGACAAGGGGCAATGGATGTAAGCTGCAGCACAGGAGCTTCCACCTCAACACAAGGGGGAACTTCTTCACTGTGAGGGTCACAGAGCACTGGAGCAGGCTGCCCAGAGGGGTTGTGGAGTCTCCTTCTCTGGAGCCTTTCCAGCCCTGTCTGGATGTGTTCCTGTGTACCCTGAGCTGGATTGTATGGTCCTGCTCTGGCAGGGGGGTTGGACTCGATGATCTCTTTGGGTCCCTTCCAACTCCAGACATCCTGTGATCCTGGGAACAGAACTACCATTCTCACAACCAAACCTGGAGTTTAAGAGAAAGGGCCCAGAATCAAGGACTTCCAAGAGGGAAGTTCAAGAGTAGATGCAAAAGTGTCAAACTAGGAGGAGTGCATCATAATTGCACGGGAGCTCCTTTGTTTCCACACTGAGCTTCCGCACAGCTCACAAGACAAATACTGAGCCCTGGGGGGCTCCATGGGTGGTTCTGGGATGCCAGGACTGAGCTGGTGTGCAGCTAGTCCAGCATTTGTCTTGGGAATTCCTTCTCCTAACCCTGAGACCAAGCAGCAAGCTACATCCTATGAGGACAGACTGAGGGAGCTCATTCTCTCCCTCTGCTCTACTCTGCTGAGACCCCACCTGGAGCTCTGTGTCCAGTTCTGGAGCCTCTGTGCCAGGAAGGATCTGGGGATGCTGGAAGGTGTCCAGAGAAGGGCCACGAGGATGAGCAGAGGGCTGGAGCTGCTCTGCTATGAGGACAGACTGAGACAGTTGGGGTTGTTCAGTCTGGAGAAGAGAAGGCTCCCATTCTTGTGGCCTTCCAGGATCTGCAGGGGGCTCCAAGAAAGCTGGGGAGGGAGTTTTGAGGGTGTCAGGGAGGGATAGGACTGGGGGGATGGAGCAAAACTAGAAATGAGTAGATTGAGAATGGATGTTAGGAAGAAGTTGTTCCCCATGAGGGTGGTGAGAGCCTGGCACAGGTTGCCCAGGGAGGTGGTGGAAGCCTCTTGCCTGGAGGTGTGGCAGGCTGGATGTGGCTGTGAGCAACCTGCTGCAGTGTGAGGTGTCCCTGGCCATGGCAGGGGGGTTGGAACTGGCTGAGCCTTGAGGTCCCTTCCAACCCTGACAATTCTGTGATTCATTCTCCCATTCATGGAGCACCAGGGACAGAGGATTGCAGGAGAGCAATTGCACTGCAGTCAAGGGCTTTGATTTTTGTTTGGAATAAGCATCTCCATGAAGGTTAAAAGGCTGATGTCCAAAACGTGACACCACAAGCTCAGAAGGGCTTGAGAGAGCCTCAGATGTGAAGACCAGAAGACAGCTTGATAAATGCCAAAGCCTGACCTCCTGCTAAACACAGGCTGCAGAGCTCACAGACATTGCTGCATCAAGCTCATTACTTGTCCCTTGAGCTTCAATATCTCTTGCAAAAATAGAAACCAGACTTGATTTGAAGACTAGAAAGGGTGGTGGAAGAAGCAGTTCTCAGTTCAGATGTTCCAGTGACCAATTTCTTCTCTGCTAAGATTCTGTTCCTTTTTTTTTCTTCTTTCTTTTTTTCTAGCTAAGCTTCACTGCCCAAACCCTGCCCCAACCCTGCCCCTAGCACTTTCAAGACCAGATTTTTGGGTGGTTGTTTTTGCACTTTGAGGAGCAATACCCTGACTGTCACAGGATCAGAGGATGTTAGGGGTTGGAAGGGACCTCTGGAGATCATTCAGTCCAACCCCCCTGCCAGAGAAGGACCACAGAATCCAGCACAGGTCACACAGGAACCTGCACTTAGATGATCTCCAGAGGTCCCTTCCAACTCCCACTGTGCTGGGATGGTGTAGGAGCCAGGACCTGGCACTTGCTGTGTGTTATTGCAGGGGAAAACAAAATCTAAGCAGTGGTGAGACAAACTTGTTTCCATTTTGGTAGCTCATTTGGGCTCCACAGGGTCAGAGGATGTTAGGGGTTGGAAGGGACCGCTGGAGAACATTGAATCCAACCCCTGCCAGAGCAGGACCATAGAATCCAGCACAGGTCACACAGGAACACATCCAGATGGGGCTGGAAAGGCTCCAGAGAAGGAGACTCCACAACCTCTCTGGGTAGCCTGTTCAGTGCTCTGTGACCCTCACAGGGAAGAAGTTCCTCCTTGTGTTGCAGTGGAAGCTCCTGTGCTGGAGTTTCCATCCACTGCCCCTTGTCCTATCCCAGGGCACAACTGAGCAGAGCCTGTCCCCTCCCTCCTGACCCCCAGCCCTCAGACATTTACTGTAACCTATTAAATCCTCTCTCAGTCTTCCCTTCTCCAGGCTGAACAGAATTCTCCTGACTGAATACAGAATCAACCAGGTTGGAAAAGACCTTGGAGATCAAGCCAAGAGCAGATCTTTGTGGGCCTCTCCCAACCCCAAGCCTCCTATGTTGTAATTCCCCACCTACAATTTACCACTTGAGATCTATTTGGAGTAAGGGAAAACACAGAGGAAAATTTTAGCCCTTACACAAAACAAAACTCAGGAGGATTCTTGGAAACTTGCTGCCTTTCAATCAGCCTTTTATGCATCTTACACAAACTTCCCAGCTCCAACTGGTTTTGTGGTCTGCAGAGGCTGCCTGGGACACTGGGGAACGGCTGCTGGTGAGCAGCAATGGTCAGGAGCCAGAAACCATCAGAGCTGTCCCTGCTCATGGAGACTCAAGGATGGTGAAGGTCAAAGGGAAAGGGGAATAATAAAAGAAGGGGGGGGGGGGAAAGAGAGATTTCTGTCCCTTGCAAACTAACTGACATTGCTGTACCCACATCTGGCCATCCACCACTGGCAGAAGTCACTCTTCTTTGGGCTTGGGGTTTTTATTTGCAGCACTGAGATATTGGAAATGTTCTCAAATACTGCAAACAAACACACACACACACACACACACACACACACAGAGGTTGTGGGCTTTGTCTTAGCAGCTGCAAGGCTTAATGATCACAGAGTGCACAGTACCTGGGGGTCAAAGTTTGTAGAATCATAGAATAGTTTGGGTTGGAAGGGACCTTGAAGATCAGCCAGTTCCAAGCCCCAGCCATGGGCAGGGACACCTCCAACCAGCACAGGTTGCTCAAGGCTTCATCCAGTCTGGCCTGGAACATCTCCAGGGAGGAGACATCCACAGTCTCCCTGGGCAACCTGTGCCAGTGTCTCCCCACCCTCACTCTAAACAATTTCTTCCTCATCTCTAATCTCAATCTCCTCTCTTCCAGCTCAAAGCCATTACCCTCATCCTGTCAAGCCCTTGGCAGAAGTCCCTCCTCAGCTCTCCTGTAGCTCCTTCAGGTACTGGAAAGCTGCTCTGAGGTCTCCTGGAGCCCTCTCTTTTCTAGGCTGAGCAGCCCCTAGTCCAACACAATGCAGCCACCAGCCCCTGCAGTTCCTTTATTCACTCCCCAGTGCACAGCTGGGGGATTTGGTACCTGGGGCTGGTGTTTCTAGAGCTAAGTGCCAGTTACCTAAAGCAACAACAAACCTGCAGGGCTATTAGAGCAACTCCAAGAGCAAACCTAAGGGGGAAGCACATTTGTATCTTCTGGATGGCAGACTGAAGGGAGAAGAGCTGCAACCCCTGTTTCAAGGAGGGTCTCAGAGCAAGGTCAACCATGAAGAGCAGCTCCAGAGCTGCTTCCCCCAAGCAGCACAGAGGAACTGCTTTACTAGAAGACACTGTGTAAATGTTTTTGCTGAGCTGCAAAAGGAGGAAGCTCCCCTGGCCTCCCGCTGCCATGTGGCAGGATGGGCTCCCAGGCACAATGCTCAATGGGTGCCATTATCCTGAGGGTGTTTATTTCACATTGCAAAGTGCCTGCCAGAACACACAATCACGAGTCTTACCCCAGGGCCCCCGGAGAAACTCCTCTCCGAAGGAGAATGAGATGATTATGTTGGGATTAACTCTTTGGCAGCGGCGCCAGAGGGACTTCCCCCTGTCCCTGCACTGCCTCAACCCTGCAGGCAGCAGCGCTGGGGGCACAAACGTCACCTCTCTCCCCCTCCACGTCCTGGTCAGCTGATTAAAACTCTTCATTTCAGTGCAGACAGGTGAGGCTGGAGCTCTGCCCACTCCTTCCCCGCTTTCATTACCTCCACACACACCAGGGCTGATGTTCTGCTGATCACAGAGCCATGGAGTTGTAGTGGGCAAGAGGAGATGGCTGAGGGCTCAGTGGCTGCTTTTACAAAGCAATCAGAGAATTGTTTCAGTTGGAAAAGGCCTCTGAGCTCATCCAGTCCAAGCTTCAACCCAACCCCACCATGGCCATCAAACCCTGTCCCCAAGTGCCATGGCCACAGGTTTCTGGAACACTTCTAGGGATGGGGACTCCCCCACCTCCCTGGGCAGCCTGTGCCAGTCCCTGACCACTCTTGCAGCAAAGACATTTTTCCTCATCTCCAAACTAAGCCTCCCCTGGCACAACTTGAGGCTGTTTCCTCTTGTCCTCTCAGTTACAAGGGAGAAGAGCCCAAACCCCACCTGGCTTCAACCTCCTTCCAGGGAGCTGTAGAGACCCATGAGGTCTCCCCTCAGCCTCCTCTTCTCCTGGGTGAACGCCCCTAGCTCCCTCAGCTGCTCCTCCTTAGGCCTGTTCTCCAGACCCTTCACCTTCATTGCCCTTCTCTGGACTTACTCCAGCCTCTCAATGTCCTTCCTGAAGTGAAGGTCTCGTTCCCTCCACCACAAGGTAGCACAAGGAACAAACTGCTCTGAGGGGGCTGCTCTGTGGCACTGGGCGGATCTCCTCAGCAGCTGACAGGGGTTTATTTCCCTGGGGTATTTCATTTTCACTCCAGCTGTCATTTTCTTAATGAAGACAAATGAAGGCACCTCCAGGTTCAGGAGCCTGCGTCTTTGCACCCTGCACCCACCACGCCGCTGCCCAGCCTCAGCTACGGGCCTGCCTCACACCTTTTGCCTGCTTTTGCACTGGGGTGGCTGCTGCCTCTGAGGCAGCCATTTCTGGGATGAGCAGTCATTAAGAGCAGAATTACAGGATCACATTATGTTAGGGGTTGGAAGAGACCTCTGGAGATCTACAAGCCTAACCCCTCTGCCAGGGCAGGACCATAGAGTCCAGCACAGCTCACACAGGAACACATCCAGACAGGGCTGGAAAGGCTCCAGAGAAGGAGACTCCACAACCTCTCTGGGCAGCCTGCTCCAGGGCTCTGGGATCCTCACAGTGAAGAAGTTCCTCCTCATGTTGAGGTGGAACCTCCTGTGCTGCAGTTTCTATCCATTGCTCCTTGTCCTACCCCAGGGTGCAACTGACCAGAGCCTGTGCCCTCCCTCCTGACCCCCAGCCCTCAGATATTGATAGACATTGATCAGATCCCCTCTCAGTCTTCTCCTCTGCAGACTAAACAGCCCCAGGGCTCTCAGCCTCTCCTCCCCAGGCAGTGCTGCAGTCCCTTCAGCATCCTGGGAGCCCTCCCTTGGACTCTCTCCAGCAGATCCCTGTCCCTCCTGAACTGGGGAGCCCAGAACTGGATGCAATGTTCCAGGTGAGGTCTCACCAGGGCAGAGTAGAGGGGGAGGAGAACCTCCCTGGATCTGCTGGACACACTCTTGATGCACCCCCAGGACCTCATTAGCCTTCTTGGCCACCAGGGCACATTGCTGTCCCATGATGAACTTGCTGTCTACCAGGACTCCCAGGTCCTTCTCCACAGAGCTGCTCTCCAGCAGATCACCTCCCAGCCTGACTGCTGCAGTGTATTCTTCCTTCCCAGCTGCAGGACTCTGCATTCATCCTTGTTGAACCTCATTTGGTTCCTCTGTGCCTAGCTCTCAGTCTGTCCAAGTCTCTGAATGGCCTCACAGCCTTCAGGTGTCTCAGCCAAGCCTCCCAGTGTGGTGTCATCAGCAAACATGCTGAGCAAACTCTGTCTGCCTGTCTGTCCCCCATCAGTGTCAGTGATGAAGATGTTGAACAGGACCAGACCCAGCACTGATCCCTGGGGGACTCCACTAAAGTTACAGCTCTCCAGCTGGGCTTGATACCACTGACCACCACTCTTTGGACTCTGTTTTGTAACCAGCTCCCAGTCCCTCTCAATGCCTGCTCCTCTGTCCCACTGAGCTTCCTCACAAGGGTGTTATGGGAGACAGTGTCAAAAGCCTTCATTTGAGCCTCTGCTCCTTCCCTCAGCCTCAAAACTTGATATATTTACAACCACAGAGTGCATTGCGTTGGGAGGAACCCTGAAAGCTCAGCTGCAGTCAGCAGGGACATCTGTAACTGAGCAGCAGGTTTTATCCCAGGATCCCAAGTCCAACAGCAGTGAATCCTGAATGCCAGAAGCACATCATTCCTGTCTTAGAGCTGGAGCCCAGGCTCCTGGAGCAGTGTTGCATGAGAAGCCAGCAGCAGGGCTGAGCCCAGACGTCCTGTTTTGCCTCCTCTCATCATGATAAGCTTCTCTTTTTCCATTCTGAAGAAGCCTGCTGCAGACAAGCAATGGCAGCTTCCTCCCACTTCCCATGCACCTGCCCTTCCCTTGAATTGGGTGCTGGAGCCTCAGCACCTCTCTCAGGGGTCAAGAGGATCACTGCCCACGTGACTGCAACGTGCTGCAGGTCAGTGCCACCACAGAAAGCTGTAGGAAGCAAGAGCTCCTTGAGGGTGCTGGCAAGTTCTCAAAGGCATATTCAGAAGAGAAGGAGAGGAGGTGGAAGATTACAGACTAGCACCCAGTGCTCTCACACTGAGAGGGCTTTGGCCTCAATGAGAACAGGAGGAGACTGGGGGCTCACAGATTCACAGATTGGGTTGTGTTGGAAAGGAACCTGAAAGCTCAGCCAGTTCCAAACCCCCTGCCATGGGCAGGGACACCTCTCACCAGCCCAGGCTGATCAAGGCCTCATCCAGCCTGGCCTGGAACACCTCCAGGGAGGGGGCATCCACAGCCTCCCTGAGCAACCTGTGCCAGTGTCTCCCCACCCTCACTCTAAACTATTTCTTCCTCATCTCCAGTCTCAAGCTCTTCAAGCTCAAAGCCATTGTCCCTCATCCTGTGACTCCCAGCTCTTGTCAAAGTCCCTCCCCAGCTCTCCTGGAGCCCCTTCAGGTACTGCAAGGCTGCTCTAGGGGCTCCCTGGAGCTTTCTCTTCTCCAGGCTCAACACCACACAACCTTTCATTTCTGTGATCTGCTTTCCTGTTGTTCAGCAGTGAGATGTGAACATGTCCCCATGGCCAGGACATTTTGGCCATCTGTGGTACACAAGGACACCAGCACCATCCCCACTTCAAGTAAAGTTCTCCTCTGCATCTCCCCACCAAGTATTAATGTTCTGTAGGACATCTGCAGCACAGCAGAGGCCCAGTGGAGAAGAAAAGTCACATCTGCAGCTTTTGTTAGAGCAAGTTTGGTACACCACCCCCTGAAACAGGACTGTGCCTCTCATGTGCAAACAGGAATCTTCAACCTGTGTGCCCCTCTGCAGAGGTGTGGCAGCAAGAGGCCAGGGCACTCTGGCTGGCTCTTGCAAGGGGCAGGAGCCAAGTCCAACCTGGCTTCTACCAGCAGGGCCAGGGAGGTGATTCTCCCTCTCTAATCCACTCTGCCAAGACCACACCTGGAGCTCTGTGTCCAGTTCTGGAGCCTCTGTTCCAGGAAGGATCTGGAGGTGCTGGAAGGTGTCCAGAGAAGGGCCACGAGGATGAGCAGAGGGCTGGAGCTGCTCTGCTCTGAGGACAGACTGAGAGAGTTGGGGTTGTGCAGTCTGGAGAGGAGAAGGCTCCCAGGAGACCTTCTTGTGGCCTTCCAGGATCTGAAGGGGCTCCAAGAAAGCTGGGGAGGGACTTCTGAGGGTGTGAGGGAGTGATAGGACTGGGGGATGGAGCAAAACTAGAAGTGGGTAGGTTCAGATTGGATGTGAGGAAGAAGTTGTTCCCCATGAGGGTGGTGAGAGACTGGCACAGGTTGCCCAGGGAGGTGGTGGAAGCCTCCTGCCTGGAGGTGTTTGCAGCCAGGCTGGATGTGGCTGTGAGCAACCTGCTGCAGTGTGAGGTGTCCCTGGCCCTGGCAGGGGGGTTGGAGCTGGCTGAGCCTTGAGGTCCCTTCCAACCCTGACAATTCTGTATTCTATGGTTCTAGCCTGGAGCTGGCAGCACAAGATCAGTGCTCTGGGTGGAGTAAATCTGACCTTTCATCTTCCACTAATCCCAGGAGATGACACATCCTGGCACTGGACAAGAGGTCAGTTGTGGTTTTCTTTGTGAGCTGCTCCCAGAGTGGGCTGGGCAAAGGTGTCCATGAAGTAGCAGAGCAAAGTGGACTCATTCTTCATGTTAACAAGAACAAACCTGGCCCACGTGCTGGGAAGCTGTTTCCTCCAAGGTGTTGAGACCTTCTATGAGAGCGTGGGAAGGCAGAGCTGTATTCTGCTTTCTTCTTCTTCTGCAATGCCACTTCCACCTCTCCCAATATCTCTGCCTCTTGCACTTCTTCCCTGTGGCCACAAGTTTTGAATCTCCACCTTATTTCCCAGAGGAACCTTCTCTTTCCTCCTCACTTCTCCATGCCATTACTTCTCATTCAATGTGACACCACCATCACCTCTGCACAGCACTGTGGGACGCTCTCCACACACAGAATTATCAACCAGACACCTCCAGGAGAAAGATCTTCTCCAGTGTTGAACAACACTTCAGCCTTGAGGGGAAAAAAGCAGCAGCCATAGAGCTAGCTGGAAAAGGTGATGAGGCAGAGACTCTGCAAAGGAGGCTCTACCAGTGCCTGTGGCTGCTGGCAGAGGAACCACACCACCAAACCTCCCCATTGAGCTGATGAAGGCACGGAACAGAATCATCAAATGCTGTAGGGTGGAAGGGACCTTTAAAGCTCATCCAGTCCAAACCCCTGAGACCAGCAGGAGCATCTGCAACTAGAGCAGGCTGCTCACAAACCACCTCACCTGGAGTGGTTCTAGGGATGGGGCAGCTCCCATCTCTCTGGGCAACCTGGGACAAGCTCTCACTGCCCTCAGTGTCGAGCAGTTCTTCCTTCTTTCCAGTCTTTCAGTTCAAACCATCACCCCTTGTCCTGTCACAACAGGCCCTGCTCAAAAAGGTTGTCCCCATCAATCCTGGTCAGCATCCACAAGGCTATGGCACAGAATATCTTTGGTTGGCAGAGAGCTTCGAGATCTTCCTGTCCAGCCTCCAACCCAGCACTGCAAGGTCACCACTAAACCACGTTCCTGAGCACCAGGTCCACACAATATTGAAACACCTCCAGGGGTGGTGACTCCACCGTTGCCCTGGGCAACCTGTTCCAACGTTTGAGAACTACAGGGAAAACCTTCTGGCCTTCCACATTTCCAAAACTCAAAGCCATCTTAATATATCTATCACAAGGCTGCTGCAGGCAGTGGAACATCTGCCTGTGAGGCCAGGCTGAGGGAGCTGGGGCTTGGAGCAGAGGAGGCTGAGAGCTGCCCTCATTGCTGGGGATAAAGATGAGCAGGGCTGGAGCCAGGCTCTGCTCAGGCATGTCCAAGGACAGCATAAGGGGCACTGGGGAGCTGGAGCAGAGGAGGTGCCAGGGGAACAGGAGGGAAAACTTTATCACTGTGACGGTGACAGAGCCTGGAGCAGGCTGCCCAGAGAGGTTGTGGAGTCTCCTTTGCTGGAGACATTCAAAACCCACCTGGATGTGTTTCTGTGTGACCTGCCCTGGTGACCCTGCTCTGGAAGGGGAGTTGGACTGGATGATTCAGACACTTGAACGTGTCCAGAGAAGGGCAATGAGGCTGGGGAGGGGTCTGGAGCACAGCCCTGTGAGGAGAGGCTGAGGGACCTGGGGTTGAAGAGAAGGCTCAGGGGAGACCTTCTTGCTCTCTACAACTACCTGAAGGAGGTTGTAGCCAGGTGGGGGTTGGTCTCTTCTCCCAGGCACCCAGCACCAGAAGAAGAGGACACAGTCTCAAGCTGTGCCAGGGGAAGTTTAGGCTGGAGGTGAGGAGAAAGTTCTTCCCAGATAGAGGAATTGGCCATTGGAATGTGCTGCCCAGGGAGGTGGTGGAGTCCCCAGCCCTGGAGGTGTTCAGGAAAGGCTTGGATGTGGCACTTGGGGCCATGGTTTAGTTGTCAGGAGGTGTTAGGCATTAGGTAATAGGTTGGACTTGATGATCTCTGAGATCTTTTCCACCCTGGTTGATTCTGTGAGGCTATGATTCTCAGTCCAGGCTCACCTGACTGAGAGTCTGTGATTCTATCTCCAGATATCCCTCCAAACCTCTACCATTCCCTGATTCTGTGATTTGGATTGAAGCTTTCCCAGGGAGACAAAAAAAAAAACAAGACCAAACCAACTGCCATGAGAAGAAGGGGATGAATGGGATGGAAAATTCCCTCAGTTGACAGATCCTGCTCTGCCACCTTCGCTATAGGCAGCCCCATATGGGCAAGCACATATGTGATGGCATCCAGATTTGTTTTGTGACAAATCTGAACAGCTTTGCAGCAAGGGAAAACAGCAAGAGAAGGAAGCTGTAAAAAAGAGGGATGGGAAGAGTCAGTGGCATATGCAAGTGAGAAAAGAGAAGGGCTCTGGGTGAGACACACCAGTGGAAAATTACAGGAGGATTCTTCCTCCCTTCCGTGTGTGGTGGCATGGGGCAAGGAGAGAAGAGTTGTGGCCAGCAGGAGCAAGGGAGGGATCCTGCCCTTGGGCTCGGCACTGGAGAGGCCACAGCTTGAGTGCTGGGTTCAGTTTGGGGCACTGCAGTGTGAGAAGGACATTGAGGGGCTGGAGACTGTCCAGAGAAGGGCAATGAAGCTGGGGAAGGGTCACAACAACTCCAGGAGCACTCCAGGTTGGGGTAGAGTGGCTGGAAACTGCCCAGCACAAAAGGACCTGGGGGTGGTGGTCAACGGGAGATGAAGATGAGCCAGGGTGTGCCCAGATGGCCAAGAAGGCCACCAGCAGCCTGGCCTGGACTACTAGTGGTGGGGCCAGCAGGAGCAGGGCACTAATGGTGTTCCTGTACTGGGCACTGGTGAGGCTGCACCTCTAGTACTGGGTTCAGTTCTGGGACCCTTACTCCAAGAAGGACATTGAGAAGCAGGAGCAGATCCAGAGAAGGGCAACAAAGCTGGGGAAGGGTCTGGAGAACAGGGCTGGGGAGGAGCAGCTGAGGGAGCTGGGGGTGTTCAGGCTGGAGAAGAGGAGGCTGAGGGGAGACCTCATTGCTCTCTACAGCTCCCTGAGAGGAGGCTGCAGTGGGGTGGAGGTTGGGCTCTTCTCCCTTGTAACTGAGAGGACAAGAGGAAACAGCCTCAAGTTGTGCCAGGGGAGGCTTAGTTTGGGAATGAAGAAAAAATTCTTTGCTGCAAGAGTGGTCAGGGATTGCAACAAGCTGCCCAGGGAGGTGGGGAGTCCCCATCCCTGGAGGTGTTCCAGAAACCTGTGACCATGGCCCTTGGGGACAGGACTCAGTGGCCTCCGTGGTGGTGGGCAGAAGGTTGGAGTTGATGATCTTAGAATCATTAAGGTTGGAAAAGTCCTCTATGTTTGAAGACATTAGCACAGGGGTAGGCAGACCCCCTATGGATGGGCAATATGGGAAAAGTGACAGGAGATGGATTTAATGAGAGGAGAAGATGTGAGGGGAGATGGAGAATAAATGACTGGCTCCAAATGCTGCCTGCAAGCTAAGTCCCCCTGAAACCCCGACCAGGCAGAGATTTCTGCACTGCACCACGTGAAAGCTGTGAGAGGAGTGAAAAACGGCATTCCACCTCAAAAGGGCTTTAAACAGAGCTCCTCAGATGTGTTTTGATGTGACATAAATACAAGGCAGGCAGCTAAATGAATCCTAATTATTAATCTGATTAGGATTATTGCAGTGGTAAGAATCATTTACTGGCACCAGAAGGGTTAAGGGTTTTTTTTTCCCCACCTCTCAGCCAGGCTCACTCCATCAACCTGGCCTCCAACAGTGGCCTCCTGTGCCTCAGCTTCCCCCTGTGCAACATTTGTGGAGACCAGAAATCCTGCCTCACTGTCACAGAAGTGAAGGCTGAGGTGAAAGGCAAGCAGCAATTATTTTTCCTGTTTAAACTGAAATGTGCAGAACCACAGCAGCCCAGGATGGCTTGGGCTGGAAAAGCTCTCTAAGGTCATCAACTCCAACTATCAACCCAACCCCACCATGGCCCTCAAACCCTGTCCCCAGCTGCCATGGCCAGACCTCTCCTGAACACCTCCAGGCATTGGGACTCCACCACCTCCCTGGGCAGCCTGTGCCAGTCCCTGACCACTCTTGCAGCAAAGACATTTTTCCTCATCTCCAACCTGAACCTTCCCTGGTGCAGTTTCAGGCCATTTTCTCTCCCTGATACGAGGGAGAAGAGACCAACCCCCACATGGCTCCAACCTTCTTCCAAGGAGTTGTAGAGAGCAATGAGCTCTCCCCTCAGCCTCCTCTTCTCCAGGCTGAACACCCCCAGCTCCCTCAGCTGCTCCTCCCCAGCCCTGTTCTCCAGACCCTTCCCCAGCTTGTTGCCCTTCTCTGGACTTGCTCCAGCCCTCAATGTCCATTGCAGAGTGAGG
The DNA here is from genome assembly GCA_033816785.1 of Picus viridis. Lineage (NCBI taxonomy): Eukaryota > Metazoa > Chordata > Aves > Piciformes > Picidae > Picus > Picus viridis. Next base: position 7,207,171 of record CM066597.1, on the reverse strand, counting down.
GGCCCAAAACTGAACCCAGGATTTCAGGTGTGGTCTCACCAGGAGATGTCACAGAGAAGAGAAGGAATCAAGAGCTCCCCTGAGAACCACACTGAGGTGCAGGTAACAACAAACCCCAGCTTTATCCTCCTCCTGAGAGAGAAACAAGCAACTCATTCTTGGCTGAGTTTGTGTCCAATGCATTCCCTTTGGGGTCCATCCACTGCTTTGGTTTTCATTTCTTCTTTATCAAGGGCCAAGACTTTCAAGCACCTAACCAGGGGCTGTCCACTCTACTTCTGGTGTTCATGGGCTGCATATCTAACCTTGGTTAGAAATATAACCATGCAAATATAAGCTGGGGCCATAAACCTTCATCTATCAGCCCCCATGGAAACATTGGAGCACTGCACCCTTTGCTGCCTCCACCACAATCATTGAATGGTTTGGGCTGGAAGGGACCTCCAGAGCTCATCCAGTCCAACCCCTCCTGCAGTCAGCAGGGACATCCCCAACTAGATCAGGTTGCCCAGAGCTCTTGCCCCCCACAGGTCCTTCAGCTCTTGCTGAGCATTGCTCAGATCCCCTCTGGGGCTGCTCTTCTCCAGGCTCAACAGCCCCAGGGCTCTCAGCCTTTGCTCCTCACAGAGATGCTCCAGGCCCTTCAGCATCTTGCACCAAAGAAGTTTCTCCTTATGCTTAGGTGGAGCTTCCTCAGTTTGTAAGTCATGATACAAACTGTGTTTGCTTTCCTTCCCTCAGGGTCTCAGCCTCAAACACTCTTAAATCAACAACCATTTGCAGAAGGGCAGCTATGAGGTATGGGCAGAAGGTGGCTTCCACTGAGAAGGAAAGGATAAAGGAAACTGTGGCAAATAAAGGAGAAGCAGTTCCAAGCAAGCACAGCTTCTGCTCTTTCACACCCTTGGGCATGCTTATAAATGGTCTTGTTCAGGCACCAATAGGCCACACAAAGTTATTTCTCATCACAGACCTTCAAAGAGAGCACAAATCTCATCACCATGAGCACCATGGAGCTGCATTGCCTTCTGTACCTTTTGCAAGGGTACAGCAGCACTGCAGGATGCTGCCACAGTGAGCACTGCCAAAGGGGGAGAGGTGTGGGGTGGGGTCTAAGGTGTCCAAGCTCTAGCACCATTTGGTATCCTTGGGGTACTAGTGGACAGCAATGTGCTGTTCTGGCCAAGAAGGGCAATGGGATCCTGGGGTGCATAAAGAGTGTGGCCAGCAGGTCAAGGGAGGTTGTCTTCCCCTCTGCTCTGCCCTGGAGGGGCCATATCCAGAGTACTGGACCCAGATCTGGGCTCCCTAGTTCAAGGGGGACAGGAAAATACTGGAGAGAGTCCAAGGGAGGCTATGAGGGTGATGAAGGGCCTGGAAGATCTGTGTGATGTGGAAAGGCTGAGAGCCCTGGGGCTGCTTAGCCTGGAGAGGAGAAGCCTGAGAGGGGATCTGATCAATGGTTAGATAGCTGAAGGGGGAAGGTGGGGGGCAAGAAGGGGCCAGGCTCATGCCAGAGGTGTCCTGGGATAGGCCAAGGAGCAATGGACACAAACTGGAACCCAGGATGGACACAAACTGGAACCCAGGAGCCTCCACCTGAAGATGAGGAGAAACGTCTTTGCTGTGAGGCTGCTGGAGCAGGCTGCCCAGAAAGGTTGTGGAGTCTCCTTCTCTGGACACTTTCAAATCCCACCTGGATGTTTTCCTGGGTGACCTGCCCTGGGTGACCCTGCTCTGGCAGGGTGATTGGACTGGATGATCCCCAGAGGTCCCTTCCAACCCTTTCCGTCCTTTGATTCTATCATTGCTGTAACTGATTTGAACGATGGAACACAAGCTGCTTACTGAATTTGCTGCTGATGCCAGGCTGGGACAGGCTGCAAGTACTTCAGAGGCCAGGATTAGGATTCAGAATGATCTTGAGAAATTGTAGAAATGGTCTGAAAAAGAACAGAGAGGGGGGCGGGAAAGAGAGTTCAGAGCTGATGGGTGAGGAGTGCCACGACAGGAACGAGCAACAAGACAGTCACAAGGGAAATAAACAGCAGCTCACAAAGGCTATTTGTTCTGGACAAGGATCTCAGGCTTACCATGGGTCACAAACCAAACAGGAGCTGAACACAGTCACATTACTGCAATAAACCCAAACATCACATGCAGGCACACACAGGTACCCACATCATGGAACCACAGAATGGGTTGGAAGGGAACTCCAAAGCTCATCCAATCCAAACCCCTGCAGGCAGCAGGGACATCCTCCACTAGATCAAGTTGCACAGAGCCTGTCCAGCCTCACCTTGAATATCCCCAGGGATGGAACCTCACTACCACCCTGGGCAACCTGTTGCTGTGTTCCACCACCCCCATGGTGCAGAACTTGTTCCTCACATCCAATCTCATTCTGCTCTGCTCTCGTTACAAACCATTGTCCCCTGTCCTGTCCCTGCAGGCCTTTGGGAACAGTCCCTCTGCAGTCTTCCTGGAGCCCCTTCAGGTACTGGCAGGCTGCTCTAAGGTCTCCCTGGAGCCTTCTCTTCTCCAGGCTGAACAGCCCCAGCTCCCTCAGCCTCTCCTCATAGCAGAGGTGCTCCAACCCCCAGATCATTTTCACGGCCCTCCTCTGGCCCTGCTGCATCACCCCTCACAAGAGGCTCACTCAAACACCTGCAGGTGCCCTGTTTGTGGCAGTACTTAAAGAGGCTCTCAAAATAGTTTGAGTTTTGAACAACTCTGCCTCCACACATGGCATGCAAAATGTTCCTTTGCAGGTGAAAGATGGCAGGAGAGCTGCTCAGAGCTCTGATTTCTCATTAGCTGTAACCTGCTCGGCATGAGGATGGGGCTGGAGGGCAGGAGCTGGAGGCTTGATGACTGAAGGCAAATATTTTTAGCAGTTTTCATTGAGTGCAAAAATAGATGTAAAATAAACTGCTCTCCCCAAGCCAGCAGGCTGCTGACAGCCACAGCAGAGGCTGCAAAGGGCACCTCCTCAGGGCTGGAAGAGCATCTCATAGCTTCCTTTGAGTGCTAAGGGGGAATTTTTGGTCCAGGCCAGCCACCTAAGCCACAACATCTTCCCTCTGCATACCCAGGCAGTCTCTGGCCTGTGCAGAGATGAAGATGAGCCAATGTGTGTCCAGGTGGCCAAGAAAGCCACCAGCATGCTGGCCTGGATCAGCAATGGTGTGGCCAGCAGAGGCAGGGCAGTGATGGTGCCCCTGGGCTGGGCACTGGTGAGGCTGCACCTCGAATCCTGGGTTCAGTTTTGGGCTCCTCACTCCACAATGGACATTGAGGGCTGGAGCAGGTCCAGACAAGGGCAAGGAAACTGGGGAATGGTCTGGAGAACGGAGCTGGGGAGGAGCAGCTGAGGGAGCTGGGGGTGTTCAGCCTGGAGCAGAGGAGGCTGAGGGGAGACCTCATTGCTCTCTACAGCTTCCTGAAGGAAGGTTGCAGTGAGGTGGGGGTTTGGCTCTGCTCCCACGGAATGAGTGATAGGATGAGAGGAAGTGGCCACAAGTTGCCCCAAGGGAGGTTTAGGTTGGACATGAGGAACAATTTATTTCCCTACAGGCTTGTCAAGGCCTGGCCCAGGCTCCCAGGGCAGTGGTGGAGTCCCCATGCCAGGAGGGGTTTCAGTGCCCTGGAGATCTGGTGCTGAGGCACCTGGTTTAGTGGTGACCTGGCAGTGCCATGTGAACAGGGGCACTTCATGGTCTTGAAAGCCTCTCTCAGTCACAATGATTGTCTCTCTCTCCTCACCAATGATCTCAAGAAACCAGAAGGGCTCATAGAAACCACTGGTAGCCCCCAGCCCTTGCTGCCACCTGGCTGTAGACAAGCCAGGAATGTTCAGTGCCAGAACAGGCCCCAGAGAGGCTCTAGGAGAGAAGAATTCTCATTTAAACAGGAAAGTACAAATAAAACTAAAGAATAAAGAGAGCATCTCAGAAGCACAGAGTGACACCAAGCTGCCCTGGCTCGAGCAGAGTCCTTCTCTCACCTCACTCCTCCACCGCTGAGGCTTCTCCAGGGCATCTCTAATCACAAAGAGCAGCTGAAATGCCAATGGAAATGAACATTGACCCCATCACCTTCCTGATGCATGAATATCACAAACCAGACTTCTCTCTGCACTGTCCCTGACAAGCTGAAGCTGCAGCCTGTACCCCACTTGAGTTCAGGAGCATCCTAGGAAACAGCAGGCAGGGTTCTGCTGATAAGCTACAGCAGCTCACCCGGGGGCATCTGCCCCTTCTGGGTTATGGACAAAGCACAGCAGATTGAAAGGCAAAAGGGGGGAAAAATAGAGCAGCAGTCCAGGCACTTGAGGTGAAGTGGCTGTTAGCAGCCTCTCCAACAAGGCTGTGTGCTTCCATCTCCAGGCAGTGACTCTGTGAAGCCAGCCTGAACATTTCCCAGGGACAGCACTACAGGCACAAACTCCAAGCCAGAAGGTTCCACCTGGACAGGAGGAGAAACTTCTTTGGTCTGAGGGTGATGGACCCTGCAGCAGGCTGCCCAGAGAGGTTGTGGAGTCGCAGAATCACAGAATGGGTTGGGTTGGAAGGGACCTTAAAGCTCATCCAGTTCCAACCCCTGCCATGGGCAGGGACACCTCCCACCAGCCCAGGTTGCTCAAGGCCTCATCCAACCTGGCATGGAACACCTCCAGGGAGGGGACATCCACAGCCTCCCTGGGCAACCTGTGCCAGTGTCTCCCCACCCTCACTACAAAGAATGTTATCCTCATCTCCACTCTCAATCTCCTCTCTCCCAGCACAAAGCCATTGTCCCTCATCCTCTCACCCCCAGACCTTGTCACAAGTCCCTCCCCAGCTCTCCTGGAGCCCCTTCAGGTACTGGAAGGCTGTTCTGAGTTCTCCCTGGAGCTTTCTCTTCTCCAGGATGAACAGGACCAATCCTCTCAGCCTGTCACCTTCGTGGCCTCCTCTGAACCCACTCCAACAGTTCCAGAATCCACTTCCGTAGTGAAATTCCAACCCCCCGTGGCCGTCGCGCTCCTGGGCAAGCTGCTGTGGGTGCCCTGCTTTAGCAGGGGGTTGGACTGGATGATCTTCCAACCCCTACCATGCTGGGATTCTGGGATTGTCTAACTCTCATCCCACACAAGCTGTCCTCACCGAGCCAGGGCAGGGGCGGTGGTCCTGTGACCTTCCACTATGTGCTGCTGGAGGATGGTGGCACTACCAGAGCAGCTCCCTTCTCCAGTCACCCTCTCCAGACAGAGAAGGGCCTTGTTGCTTTGCTTTTCTCGTGGAATGAAAGCTTGCAAACCCCATTTAGGTGAAAAACCTCTGTTTCGGGTTGGAAAGAACTTTGTAAATCACACAGCTTGTCCAGCACGCAGGCACCTGGCAAGTGTGCTCTGCAGTGACTGAGCACAGGCTGCTCACCAACATTCAGCTCTGCTTTCTGAGGCCATCATGGGCTCCTGCAGGGCTGCTGGCAGGATTTCATTCATCCTCTCCACACCAGTGCTGCAGGCAGGATTTCATCCCATCTCCCCACACCACTGCTGCTGGCAGGGTCTCATCCCATCTCCCCACACCACTGCTGCTGGAAGGGTCTCATCCCATCTCCCCACACCACTGCTGCTGGCAGGGTCTCATCCCATCTCCCCACACCACTGCTGCTGGAAGGGTCTCATCCCATCTCCCCACACCACTGCTGCACTCCCAGCAGACTTGTAGGACAAGATAGAGCCACCTAAATGAGCATCCAAAGGTTGATTCAGCAGCTGAGAAGGGGTCACAGAAAATGGCTTAGGTTGGAAGGGACCTCACCTGCTGTAGTGTGAGGTGTCCCTGCCCATGGCAGGGGGGTTGGAACTGGCTGATCCTTGAGGTCCCTTCCAGCCCTGACATCTCTATGAGTCTGTATTATCCCCTCCAAGCTCCCTGCCACCAGCCCAGCAAAGCTGTGGCTCTCAGGAGGTAGCACAGCACTGAGGAGCTGGATTGCTGTCGGTGGCTCTTCCCCACTAAGAAGCAAAGGACATAAAATGCAGCATTTATGTGCAATTTCACCCTGCTGACAGGGGAAGAGCTGCAAAAGGCCATTGGTTCTGAGCTTAATTACAGCCAGTGCTTCTGAGGGTGAGGGAAAAGAGGGCACTTCATGAGCCAACCCCCACACCCCCCCCCCCAAAGTTAATATATTCCTCTGCAGCAAGAACAGAGCATCTCCAGAGCTTCAAAGCTTTCCCTCCCCACACCCTCCAGTGTCAAATCAAAGATCACTTTTTCTCCTCACCAATGCTTTTTGCTCATTTCCTGCCTGCCCTCATACCCTTAAAACAATGAATCAGGATTAATTACCATCCATGGCAAGATCAAGATCATGGCCAAGCAGGGCTTCCTTCTCATCTTCTGGGGGACTGAATTAAATTAACTCCCAAGCGATGATGGAGTGACCACACTGCCAGGCTGGGTAACTCAGCTCACCCAGGGGAGCTGGTGCTGCCCTGTGAAACCAGCACAGCCACACAGCACCAATCATAGAGCCATAGAATGGTTTGGGTTGGGAGAGACCTTAAACATCATCCAGTTCCAACCCCCCTGCCATGGGCAGGGACACCTCCCACCAGCCCAGGTTGCTCAAGGCCTCATCCAGCCTGGCCTTGAACACCTGGGCAACCTGTGCCAGTGTCTCCCCACCCTCACTCTAACCAATTTCTTCCTCATCTCCAGTCTCAATCTCCCCTCTCCCAGCTCAAAGCCATTGTCCCTCATCCTGGCACTCCCAGACCTTGTCAGAAGTCCCTCCCCAGCTCTCCTGGAGCCCCTTCGGGTACTGAAAGGCTGCTCTGAGGTCTCCCTGGAGCCTTCCCCCCCCAGGCTGAACCGCCCCAGCTCTCCCAGCCTGTGCCACCAGGGGAGGTTCTCCAAGTGCCTGTTGCTGACTGATGTCAAGCTCCTCATCCACCAGCACCCCCAGGGTCTTTCTCTGCAGGGCTGCTCTCAATCTCTGGCTTTAGGAATCTCCCCAAGCTGGTTCTTTGTTTTCTGTGCCCCTCCTCTGAACTCACCATCACCACTCATTTTCACATCCCCCAGGCAGGAAGCGAGCAGCCATGCAGAAGCCTGATGCTGTGGTCTGGGGCAAACAAGATGCCCTTTAGCATAACATGCTGCAAGCCACAAACAACTACAAAGAGGAAAAACAAGTGCAGCAGTCTGGGGTGCTCTGAAATCAGTGATTAGCAGCTGAGAAGGAAATTTCTCCTGGTTGCCCTCCAAATACAACCTCTGACCTTACCCAGCTCCATGTTCCCACAAGGTTGCTCACCATCAATTCAAGGTCTTTCTTACCTTCTGGGCATTTGCTCAGCAGGCTACTGCAAGTTCAAACCAAGGGTTTCAGCAAAAGGATGGTATGAAAGGGTGGGATGCAACTCCATTAGTCACCTCTCTGTAGGGAACAGTCCTCAGACAGGCAGCTTGAACCTCTCCAGCCTAGCAGGGATCCATTAAACTGCCTCTTCAGCCCTGATAATGCAGCAGGTAACTGCAGCTCTACAAGCATGGTGAAGTCTTGACTTGAAGAACTGCTGGAGCAGGTCCAGAGGAGGCCATGGAGATGATCAGAGGGCAGAAGAACATCCCCTGTGGGAACAGGCTGAGGGAGTTTGGGCTCCAGGGAGACCTTACAGCAGCCTTCCAGAACCTGAAGGGGCTTCCAGGAGAGCTGGGGAGGGACTTTTGACAAGGGCTGAGAGTGTCAGGTCAAGAAAGAAGAGCTTGAAGCTTGGAGGGTAGATTTAGACTGGATGTTAGAAAGAAATTCTTTCCAGTGAGAGTGGGGAGACACTGGAGCAGGTTGCCCAGGAAGGTTGTGGCTACCTTGAAGGTGTTGAAGGCCAGGCTGGATGAGGCCTTGAGCACCCTGGGCTGGTGGGAGGTGTCCCTGCCCATGGCAGGGAGGCTGGAAATGGATGAGCTTTCGGGTCCCTTCCAACCCAAACTATTCTATGGATCTATGAAGACCCTCAGGAGATCTGCAGCCCCCACACCCACTTCCCAAGTTCTGCAGACACCTCCCAATCTCCACGTTCTCAGAAGCAAGCTGCTGGCAAGCAGACACAGTGTCAGGGGCAGCTTCTACAGCTCCTCACTCACCTCTCCCACAGCTGCAGCAGCACATCAGGAGCAACACAGAAATGATTCAGGTGGCACATTTCTGCTGCTCCTGGGGTTTATTCCACTTCAGGAGATGCTAAAAAGCATGACCTTTGCCTTTAGAAATGATTAAGAGAAGGAAAGAGTCCCCCAGGCATGGGGAAGTGTCAGGCACTTTAACTTTCTGCCACTTGTGCAGAGCAGAAGCTCTCTGCAAGCTGAAGTGGAGCCACTTCTGCTGAACCAGCAGCTCATGAGACTTGACTTTAGGATGCAATCACTTAAAGCAGAGTAAAGAAGCAAACAGAATCTCAGAGTACCCCACAGTGGTCTCTGCAGTCACACTGAGGTCCAGAGCGGAAACCAGAACCTTTGAGGGGTTTAAAGGCTTTAAGCAGCTTGAGAAAGCTACTCCAGGAGAAGATGAGCTCTCTCTGCTGCAGCATGGCCAGCACAAGTTCATCTCCACATGGACAGAGAGGTACAGGCTCCCCAGAGAAGTGGTGGAGTCTCCTTCTCTGGAGACTTTCCAGCCCCATCTGGATGTGTTCCTGTGTGACCTGTGCTGGATCTTGTGGTCCTGCTCTAGCAGGGGGGTTGGACTCAATGATCTCTGCAGGTCCCTTCCAACCCCTAATGTCCTGTGACAGACTGAAATGCCACAGTATTTCCATCTCACAGGTCAAGAATTCTGTGCTACCACTCAGGTTCACAGTAGAGACCTCTGGAGATCATCCAGTCCAAGCCCCCTGCTCCAGCAGGGCACCCACAGAGGCTTGCCCAGGAGCACAATGGCCAGGGCAGGTTGGAAACTCTCCACAGGAGACTCCACAACCTCTCTGGGCAGCCTGCTCCAGGCCTCCAGCACCCTCACACCAAACAAGTTTTTCCTCCTGGTTAGATGGAACCTCCTGGGTTCCAGTTTGAGCCCATTGCTCCTTGTCCTGTCCCTGGGCACCACTGACAAGAGTGTGGCCCCAGCCTCTTGCCCCTCACCCTTTAGCTCTTGCTGAGCATTGCTCAGATCCCCTCTGGGGCTGCTCTTCTCCAGGCTCAACACCCCCAGGGCTCTCAGCCTTTGCTCCTCACAGAGATGCTCCAGGTTCCCAATGTGAAAATCCAGCCTGTGCTGCTGGTGGGTCCTACTCACAGAGCTCATGGAGGATATTAGATGATTCTTGGAAGTCTTTTACCTCTTTTGGCAGTTTTTTGAGTGGCTGCTGGGCCATCAGTGCTGGAAAGCAAAAGCTTCCCCTGCCTCAGTGCTGCTGAGCTGTGACTGTGACTCTTCACTCTGAATGTTTCCATCATTATTTGGAGCTCCAGCAAGAAGCACTTCAAACGTTATTTCCAGCAGCACCAATTTACTTTTCCAGGCCCCACATTCTCCAACATTCCCCTCTGAAGGGGATGACAGAAATGCAACCTTCAGCACAACATCCAAGATTAATTCTCTTTCTGAAATTCCACTCCTGTCCCAGCACAGCTGAGTGGGGGTGGATGGGAGGTGAGGGGGTTGCTGCCTTATGGCCTGCATCAGGAACAGTGTGGCCAGCAGGGGCAGGGAGGTCATTCTGCCCTGTGCTCAGCACTGGTGAGGCCACACCTTGAGTCCTGTGTCCAGTTCTGGGCCCCTCAATTTAAGAAGGACATTGAGATGCTGGAATGTGTCCAGACAAGGGCAACAAAGCTGGGGAGGGGTCTGGAGCACAGCCCTGTGAGGAGAGGCTGAGGGAGCTGGGCTTGCTTAGCCTGGAGAAGAGGAGACTCAGGGGAGACCTTCTTGCTGTCTACAGCTGCCTGAAAGGAGGCTGTAGCCAGGTGGGGGTTGGTCTCTTCTCCCAGGCACCCAGCACCAGAAGAAGAGGACACAGTCTCAAGCTGTGCCAGGGGAAGTTTAGGCTGGAGGTGAGGAGAAAGTTCTTCCCAGCAAGAGTAATTGGCCATTGGAATGTGCTGCCCAGGGAGGTGCTGGAGTCCCTGTCCCTGGAGGTGTTCAAAAACTCAGTGCCATGGTTTAGTCGTCAGGAGGTGTTGGGTGACAGGTTGGACTTGATGACCTTTGAGGTCTTTTCCAACCTTATTGATTCTATGATTCTATGAGAAGAAAAAAAAAGAAAAAAAGGGGGGTTGGGGGGTGGGAAAGGCAAAGAAAAAGCAGCAGCAAATCTCTTCTGGGCACAGAAGTGCTGCTGGATGCCACACCAAAGAACCACAACTGCACAGCCCAAAGGAGACAAAGGGCTGATGCAAACGGAAAACAATGCAGCAAAAGGAAGTCCTTCTGTAAGGCAACTGCTTTGTTCCTGCAGGGGCTGTTTGGGAGGGGTGGGAAGGCAATCTGCCTCACCAGACAAAGTTTCCACTACAGTTATTTCAATGAAACCAACTGGTGGAGTGGTTTTGGCCTCAAACCTGTGAGGCTGCGTAGCACGAACTCTGCTGAGAGTCACTGCAGCAGCAGCTAATTGTGCATGGGGCACGGAAAGGGAGGGCTTGGAAGGGAACCTCTGGAGGTCATCCAGCCCAACCCACCTGCCAGAGCAGGTTCACCCAGAGCAGCTTGCACAGGAGGGCATCCAGGTGGCTTTTGAACGACTCCAGAGATGGAGACTCCACAACCTCCCTGGGCAGCCTGCTCCAGTGCCCTACAACCCCCAAAGTGAAGAAGTTCCCTCTCATGTTTAGATGGAACCTCCTATGTTCACATCTCTGCCTGTTACTACCCCTTGTCCTGGCACTGGGCACCACTGGTCCCATCCTCCTGACACACACCCTTGAAGTGTTGATCAGCAGTGATGAGGCCTCCCCTCAGTCTTCTCTATCACAGAATCAAGCAGGTTGGAAGAGACCTCCAAGATCATCAAGTCCAACTGATCACCCAACCCCAGACCATGGCACTGAGTGCCTCATCCAGGCTTCTCTTAAACACCTCCAGGGACATCCACCCCTGGGCAGCCCATTCCAATGAGCAATCTCTCTGTCTGTGAAGTTCTTTCTAAGACCAAACCTAAACTTCCCCCTGCACAGCTTGAGACTGTGTCCTCTTGCTCTGGTGCTGGTTACCTGGGAGAAGAGACCAACCTCCACCTGGCTATAGCCTCCTTTCAGGTAGTTGTAGAGAGCAATAAGATCTCCTCTGAGCCTCCTCTTCTCCAGGCTAAACAACCTCAGCCCCTTCACAGGGCTGTGCTCCAGTCCCCTCACCAGCTTTGTTGCCCATCTCTGGACACTTCTGAGCATCTCAACAACTCTCTTGAATTGAGGAGCCCAGAACTGGACACAGTACTCTAGGTCCAGGCTCTTTGGTCAGCAACTTAGAGAAAACACAAGGAATGGCCCAAAATGCTTAGTGAGTCCATTTCTTCATCTAAAACCTGGCAAGAACTCAAGATATCCCTTAGCAAAGCTACTGGAGACATTTTAGAGGAGCAGCTGCAAGCATGTGAAAAGTGAAAGGCCAAAGGTAGCTGCAGGAGCACAGACACCTTTAAAGGTCCCTTCCAACCCAAAACATTCCATGACTCTGTGCCCTTCATGGGGTGGGGCAAATCCCTTCACCGAGCATCATGCTACAGCAACTGAAACAGCTCAGGGCTGCACAAAGGTCCTCACGGGAAATGCTGGAACTTGAAACGCTCCTTTCCAGGATGCAGATTTTCATTATCATCATCTTCATTTTGGGCTCCAGCAGACTCAGCCATGGGGTGGGGAGGGAACCATGCATGAGGAGTGCAGCTGGATCTGAGCTTCAAACCTGAGCAGGAACCTCCCAGCAGTTTGGGCCATGCCAACCTCATAAAGTTCAAGGAGGTCCTGCAGCTGGGTCAGGGCATTCCCCAGCACAAATTCAGGCTGAGTGATGAGTGGATTGAAAGCATCCCTGCAGAGAAAGTCTTAAAGGTGCTGGTGGATGAGGCATTGGATGTGAGGCAGCAATGTGCCTTGGCAGCTCAATGGTGTCCTGGGCTGCATCAAAAGCAGCAAGGCCAGCAGGATGGCAGGGGGATTCTGCCCCTCTCCTCTGCTTTGCTGAGACCCCACCTGCAGCACTGCAGCCTGTCCTGGAGCCTCCAACACAAGAAGGACCTGGACCTCATGGAGCAGGTCCAGAGTAGGCAACGAAGAAAAGCTGGGAGAGTTGGGGCTGTTCAGCCTGGAGAAAACAAGGCTCCAGGAGGATCTTTGAGCAGCCTTCCAGTACCTAAAGGGGGCTACAGGAGAGCTGGGGAGGAACTTTTAGCGAGGGCCTCTAGTGATAGGACTTGGGGCAATGGTTTGAAACTATGAAACTACAGCAGGGTAGTAGGAAGAAATTCTTTAAAGCTCTGAGGGTGGTGAGACAGCAAAAGGTTGTCCAGAGAAGCTGTGAATGCCTTACCCCTGAGAGGGTTTAAGCCCAGGCTAGATGAGGCCTTGAGCAACCTGGGCTGGTGGGAGGGAGGCTTGAAACTGGATGATCTTTAAGGTCTCTCCCAACCCAAACCGTTCTATGGCTCTATGATTGGTGCTGTGTGGCTGTGCTGGTTTCACTGGGCAGCACCAGCTCCCCCTGGGTGAGCTGAGTTAGCCCAGCCTGGCAGTGTGGTCACTCCATCATCGCTTGGGAGTTAATTTAATTCAGTCCCCCAGAAGATGAGAAGGAAGCCCTGCTTGGCCATGATCTTGATCTTGCCATGGATGGTAATTAATCCTGATTCATTGTTTTAAGGGTATGAGGGCAGGCAGGAAATGAGCAAAAAGCATTGGTGAGGAGAAAAAGTGATCTTTGATTTGACACTGGAGGGTGTGGGGAGGGAAAGCTTTGAAGCTCTGGAGATGCTCTGTTCTTGCTGCAGAGGAATATATTAACTTTGGGGCAGGTTGGCTCATGAAGTGCCCTCCCCAGCGGTGTTCTAAGCCATGTTGGATGGGGTCACCTGCTTTGGTGAGGATGGGGTCACCTGGCAGGGGGGTTGGAACTGGATGATCTTTCAGGTCTCTTCTAACCCAAAGCATTCTGTGACTGCAGGATTCCTGTGCCAGCCTCCAGAGCACTGCTGCCTTCCCTGAGCATGCAGGTGGCTGAGCACTGAGGCAGCTTTCGCTTCCTGGCTCTGCGCAGCGAGGCAGTGGCACCGGCGGCACCGCCCAGAGGAGGCCATTTCTGCAGGAGATTTCCCATCCACCACCCTTTACACCCTCTGCAGGGGTTAACCAAGACAGGCCAGCAGGGCTTTCTGGTGGAAAAATGACTCGCAGGAAGGATGGCAACAAAGCAGTGCTATAAAATATTAAAGGCAATCCGTCTCTCTGCCCTGGACGGCAAGAACGAAGAGCAAGGTAAGAGGGGACGCGTGTGGGTTTGGGTTTGTTGTTGTTTTGGGGGGTTCTTTCTTTTCTCTCCTGCTTCTCAAAGTCACTAATGGCCCCGTGGGCCTGGGAGCAGATGTCAGCAGCAGGCTGCAGGTACCACACTTTACTCCCTGCAAATTATTGCCTGGCATTTAATTAAAGTTTTATTGTGGCGATTCCCAGCAGCTCTCTCCGCCGCACAGAGCAAAGAGGAGAGGGGAGCTCTTGAAGCCAAGCAGCCCAGATCATCAATAAAACACTCCAGCTCTGAAAGAGGAAAAGAAAAGTGTGTGGTAAGAGGGTTGGGTGTCTGTGCTTTTTCCCCTGCCCAGGGGCCCTGCAGTGCTGTTCCCAGCACTGATATCCAACCTGACCCAGCCTGAAGCTGGCTGTGGGACCAGGCCAGCACATGGATCGTGTTTTTCTGCTTGGGCTCCTCACAGCTCAGGTAGGATCCCTTCTGGAGCAAAGGATAGAAGAACCAGGCTCAGCCATCTGTTGGAGCAGGTCCAGAGGATGCCACAAAGATGCTGAGAGGGCTGGAGAACCTCTCCTGTGGGGACAGGCTGGGAGAGTTGGGGCTGCTCAGCCTGGAGAAGAGAAGGCTGCAGGGAGACCTCAGAGCAGCCTTCCAGTACCTGAAAGGGGTTCCAGGAGAGCTGGGGAGGGACTTGTGACAAGGGCTGGGAGTGACAGGATGAGGGACAATGACTTTGAGCTGGGAGGGAGGAGATTGAGACTGGAGATGAAGAAATTGTTTAGAGTGAGGGTGGGGAGACACTGGCACAGCTTGCCCAGGGAGATGGGGACACTTAATCTCTGGAAGTATTCAAGGCCAGGTTTGATGAGGCCTTGAGCAACCTGGGCTGGTGGGAGGTGTCCCTGCCCATGACAGGGGGTTGGAACTGGATGAGCTTTCAGGTCCCTTCCAGCCCAAGCCATTCTGTGAATCTATGAACACGTCACTCGCCCAACTTTGGAGGAAAACACTTGGACAACAAAAGCTCTTTCTTTGCTCTTTCATTTCCCACATCAGAGCCAGCTTGGTGGGAGGATCTGTCCAGCTAATGGAAACTCCTCAGTGATTTGTGCTTCTTTTTGCCCTAAAATGACAAATGACCATTTTCCTCCCTTGGAGCCACTGGGGAGCTGGAGGGTCCTGATGCTCTCAGTGAATGAGCCAAAGGGACCAGGTCTGCTCTGTCTCAGGCCAGTTCTCCATGCACTCCCATGTGCTCAGATCTTGCAGTTTCAGATGGGGGCTGGAGAGGAGCACAAGATCACTTCTGCTGTCCTACACATCTTTCTGGTGGCTTCCATAACAGCCAGGAACTACAAGCACAAGTGTAGGAGATTTAGCAGCTCAGGAGCTTACACACCAGCTCCATCCATCACTGGATGAGGTGTGTAGAGATCCTACAAGTGCCCCCGGCTGTAAGGGAAAAAGAAAATCCCACAGGTCTCTCATCTGATATCTCCTCCTAGGTCACAGAGGTGGTGATCCCAAATCCATGAGCTGAACAACACAGCCAAGGAAGCAGTGGCATCCAGGAAAGCTGATGCTTGATAGCACCAAGTTACCCTAAACCTCAATCTCCTTCTGCCACCCTCGGGCCTTCAAAAAACAGAGGGGGGAAAGCCAAACCCAAAGACAAAACACCCTCAGCTCTTTGTGAATTTGGAAGAAGTACCCTCTTGATACCTGCAGACATCCCTGGAGCCCCAAGGAAAGCAGAGGTTTCATGCTGAGTGATACAGGATGCTAAGAAAAACAATGGCAACCCCTCTCTGCCCGTGGCCGGGCACACAGCAGCTGCAGGGCCAGGATGGACATCATCTGCCCTGCAGCTCTGGGGGGGGGGGGGGAAACCCAGCTCTCTTCAGGCTGAAAACTAAAGGTTTCTGAAGGCCTCATGCACCCAGGGACAAGGTAGATCTCAGCACCTTGCTGGAGTCTCAGGAGTTAACACGGGCACAGCTGAGCTGCTCCAAAGCAAGCTGCAAGCCTCTCCCCTTCTCAGGGTATCTGCTGATGCTTTACCTTCCCAGTGCAGCTACTCTGGGAAGTCAGGGGAGACAGAGCTAGAATGATGGATGCAAAATTAAAAGCTCAATAAATAATTAATTGCTGAGGTCATCAAATTGTACCAATCTGTCCACCTCCCTCTCTGGTTAATCAGGGAAGTCTCTGTTTCAATGGTGGCTGAGGTGATCCTGGAGGAAGCACCACTCCTGCACCCGCTGCCATGGAGCTGGTCCTGGGTGCCACACAAATCAATAGCAATAAATCCTGTGCTGCATGCTGGAAAGAGTTGGAGAGTGTTAAGCAAACAGAAAGCCTCCAGAGATGCCAAAAATCAAGTGAGAGGGGAGTCTGAGTAACTTATTAAAGTAATTATTACAATGCATGGCTGCTAAGCATCAAATGGGTATGGCACAGAGCGAGCCTCCTTTCCTCTTTCCTGTATCAGCCTCCCCACAACTGCCAATGAAAAAGAGCTCTCTGAAGTCCCACAGCACACAAAGCATGTGTGAAAGGTACAGCAGACCCACCTCACCCTGCCCATCACCAGCCCTTCTCTTCCCTCTCATTCTTCCTCCCTTAGAAGGGCCTGTGGGGATAGGACAAGAGGCAAAGGTTTGAAACTGGAGCAGGGGAGGTTTAGGTTGGACATCAGGAGGAAGTCCTGCACAGTGAGGGTGGTGAGACACTGGCACAGGCTGCCCAGGGATGTGGTTGAGGTCCCATCCCTAAAGACATCCAAGATCAGACTTGAGGAGGCCCCGGGCAGCTTGATCTAGTTGGAGGTGCCCCCAAGATGACCTTTGAGGGTCCCTTCCAAGCTGATGCAATCTGTGAACCTGTGACTTCTTCCTTCTGCAGTGAGTTGCCTCAAATGGGACAGTGTGGCCAGTTCACAGAATCCCCAAATGTCAGGTTGGAAGGGACTCATAGAATCAGAGACAGGTTTGGGTTGGAAGGGACCTGAAAGCTCATCCAGTTCCAACCCCTGCCATGGGCAGGGACACCTCCCACCAGCCCAGGTTGCTCAAGGCCTCATCCAGCCTGGCCTTGAACCCCTCCAGGGAGGGGGCAGCCACAGCTTCCCTGGGCAACCTGTGCCAGTGTCTCCCTACCCTCCCTCTCAAGAATTTCTTCCCAATCTCCAGTCTCAATCTCCTCTCTTCCAGCTCAAAGGCATTTCCCTGAGTCCTATCAATACAACATCCACAACCACAACCTGAAGTGTCCCAGGACAGGCCAGAGAGCTCTCCAAAGCTTTATTTTCATTTCAGAAGATGAGAGGTGTGAAGGTTGCTGCTGCACTCACACCTCCTTGTTGCCTTTGCACCTGTTTACTTAAAACCCTCCTCTGAAGTGCTGCTCTCACGTTTTGCTCCACCGCCTCCCAACCTCCAGATCATTCCCAATCCTGATGAATGCAAACATGAAGGCAAAGTATTTCTACCTTTGCAGCAAATCCCCCACAGGTGGAGGGCAGATCAGCCCACGAAGGCAGCAGGCCATGTCTGCAGCACTGCATTAGAGGCAGAAGCAAAAAGCAACTTTGTTTTCCACGGAGACTATTCGGCAACCAACACCTCAGCAGCCAACACCTCAGCTGGGACTTTCCCTGAACTTCTTTAAAGACCTAAACCCTGCCTAATGCATAATAAAACCAGCACTGCAGGCTTTTTTGCTTCAGCAGAAAACCAGCTCAGTGCTGCCTTAGGGTTGTGAAAAAAAAACCCAGCCTGGCAGCAACGGGTTTAGAGCTTCCTCGCTCTCCTCTGCCCGAGCGTGGACGGCGCCGTGCAGGGAGGGTTTGCAAAGCAGAGAGGGCTTGGGTTTAATGAAAGCAACCTGAATTAAAGAGGGTTACCCCGTGGTGGTGGGACCCAGGGCAGCAAACTCATTAGGCACTGAGTCATTGCTGTAGCACACTCTCAGAGCAGAGAGTCGGAGGATTTCAGACTGGTAGGGATTGGAAGGGGCCTCTGGGGATCACCCAGTTCAGCCTCCCTGCTGAAGCAGGGCACCCACAGCAGCACAGAATAATTGTCAGGGGAGGAAGGGACCTCAAGGATCATCTAGTTCCAAACCCCCTGCCACGGGCAGGGACACCTCACACTAGATCAGGTTGTTCAGAGCTTGCCCAGGATCACAATGCCCAGCTGGATTTGGAAGCTCTCCAGAGAAGGAGACTCCACAACCTCTCTGGGCAGCCTGCTCCAGGCCTCCAGCACCCTCACACCAAACAAGTTTCTCCTGCTGGTCCAATGGAACCTTCTGGGTTCCAGTTTGTGCCCTCTGCTTCTTGTCCACTGAGAACCACTGAGAACCACCTTCCCCGCTGCCCTTGGAAAACAAAATTATTCTGGCCCCAGCCTCTTGCCCCCTCAGCCTTTAGCTCTTGCTGCTAAAGATCCCCTCTGGGGCTGCTCTTCTCCAGGCTCTCAGCCCCAGGGCTCTCAGCCTCTGCTCCTCACAGAGATGCTCCAGGCCCCACATTCCTCATCATTCCCCCGTGAAGGAGAACACCAAGGTGCAACCTTGAGCACAACGTCCAAGAGTAATTCTCATGCTGAAATTCCCCTCCTGTCCCAGCCCCAGTGTGCACAAAGCACAGCTGAGTGGGGAGAGGGGGGTGCAGGGGGCTTGCCCTATGAAAAACCCAAAGAAAAAGCAGCAGCAATTCTCTGTGCACAGAAGTTCTGCTGGATGCCACAATGTGACGATCCAGCCTGTGCTGCTGGCGTGTCCTACTCACAGGGAGGGCTTAAGGTAGCTCTTAGAAGTCTTTTACCTATTTTGGCAGCTTTTTGAGTGGCTGCTGGGCACCACCAGGAAAAGCTTCTCCTGCCTCAGTGCTGCTGACCCGTGACTGTGACTCTTTCACCCTGAGTGTTTCCATCATTGTTTGTAGCTCCAGCAAGAAGCACTTCAAACGTTATTTCCAATAGCATCAATTTGCTTTTCTTTAGCATTTTTCACACCGGGAGGTGGGGGGAAGAACCCAAAACCTCCGTGGCGTTTGACAAACTGCTGCAGAGGGAGTGTGGCAACACTCCTGGAAGGGAGGGGGGCGGGGGGCTGGGGAGTGAGGGTGGGGAGGGAGGGAAGAATATTTTTAACCCCATTTTACAGAAGTGGGAACTGAGGCACTCGTTTTTCCACTTGAAGGACACGGGCCAGAAACACTTCTGAATTCATGCAGGACAACTTCCAGCAGAGCTCCTCCATTCCAGAAGAAATGGACACTTATTCCAGGCTACAGTGGTCACACTGTTGTGTCTGAGCCAATTTTCGCCCATAAACAGAGCGGTGAAGCAGTGGGCAGAGTGGTTTCTCTTCGGGTTTTGTTAATTTTAGCCTGAGAAAGTCACGAAGGAAATACCTGAGCACTATGGGCAAGCTTGTGGGAGGTAATTAAACACCCAGCCCCACTTCCCTTCCAGCTCAGAGAAGCCTCACGTTCTTCTCTAGGTATCTACAACTCTATTTTTGCACTTGCTTCTGGCCTGACCTCCCATTGCACTCTTTTGTTCTGCAGCCACACACTCTGCATCTCCAAAATGAAGCTGCTTGGGGGTTTCTTTTCACTTAAACGCAACCAAAAGTTTTACTCTCCTCTTTTTTCCCCACAGACTCACGGATTGCATTGGGCTGGAAGGGACCCTCGAAGGTCATCTTGTCCAACCCCCCTCCTGCAGGCAGCAGGGACACCTCCAACTAGAGCAGGCTGCACAGGGCCACATCGAGTCTGCCCCCAGGAATGGAGCCTCCACCACCCCCCTCAGCAATCTGTGCCAGTGTCTCACCACCCTCATTGTGCAGATCTTCCTCCTGACGTCCAACCTAAATCTCCCCTGCTCCATTTTCAAACCACTGCCCCACAGCCCCTGCTGACCAGTCCCGCCTCAGCCTTCCTGTAGGTCCCCTTCAGCTATTGAAATGTAGCTTTGAAATGTGCAAAGACCCCAGCACCTTCTTGGTGGGTCCTGATACACATGAGAAGGCTTTGCCCTGCCTCTACCAGCAACATTCTCCACAACAGAAACTGGGATTCACACCAGAACTCCATCTAGGATGCCAGGAGACCTCCAACTTCCCTAAAGAAATCCCTTGGCTGTTTTCAGGTGTGCAGAGAATAACTGCTGGAAGCAGCTCTTACGAGGAGACCCACTCCAGAAGCACCAGGCAATGCTCATCCTCCTGAAGGTCCAGGCACTACCCCTCCATCCTTCCCCACACCCAGCCAGCTAATCACCACCCTCCTCTTGTTCCTCCACAGCTGCTCTCACTGTGTGGCTGCAGTGCCTCCAAGGGACTTTATCAGATTTACAGCCCTGTGGCAACAGGCTGGTAACTGCAAATCACCAGCCTGTTACTGAGTCCCAGGCCACCCAGCCCAGCAGCTGCTCTTGCTTTCCAGGTGGCAGGAGCCAGCCCAGTGCTTTCTGAAACACAACCACCTTACGAAACTTCCTCATTCTCGATTTCTCTTCATCTCATCCAGATGAAGCCCCATCTCAAGGTTGTTGTTTGGGTGTTTTTTTCCCCTATAGCCTTAATTGTTGTTAGTAATTCTCCCCAGAAAGAAAACACAGAATCCCCAAATCCCAACATTGTAGGGGTTGGAAGGGACCCCTGGACATCATCCAGTCCGAGCCCCCTGCTCCAGCAGGGCATCCACAGCAGCTTGCCCAGGGTCACAATGGCCAGAGGGAGGAATGGAATCTCTCCAGAGAAGGAGGCTCCACAACCTCTGTGGGCAGCCTGCTCCAGGCCTCCAGCATCCTCACACCAAAGAAGTTTCACCTCCTGTTCAGGTGCAATCTCCTGGCTTCCGGTTTGTGCCCACTGCCCCTTGTCCACTGGGTATCACTGATAAGGGTCTGGCCCCAGCCTCTTGCCCTTCCACCCTTGAGCACTGATCAGATCCCCCTCAGGCTGTTCAATGGCCACAGGCTAAAGAAAACCAAAAGAACTGAATCAAGGGCAGGAGGCAACACAGGAAACCCGTGGGCAGCTATTTCAAGAGTCAGTGATGGCTCATGGAAAACTCTGAGACATTCCTGTTAGTGACAAACCACTGCCTTGGCCTCGGGTCACTCGCTGCATGCCCTGGGGTCTTCCTTGCCTCACCCTGGCCAGAGGGAACAGGGATAGACTTTCTATCTGACTCCTTCTCCTGGGCATCTCTCAGCAACTTGAGGCAGAAGGAAGCAGGCAGAAGTCCAGGGTGCTCCTCCTAAACCCATTGAAAGCTCCTAGAAGCTCTTCTGAGTTTTACAACCTACTTTGTGAAGCCTGTAACCCACCACCTAACAGCAACCCCTCAGCGACCTTCTCCAGCTGAACTGGCTGGAGGTGACATGCCACCACTGCCAGCAGCAAGCCAGACCTCTAAAGCAGTCAGTCCACATCTTATCTTACTTTTAGGTAGCACCTATCCAGTCACATCTTTTGGACTTTATCCCAAGACCATACCCTCCCCTGAGTCAGGAACAGAATCAGCTTTCAACAGAGCACCCCTTGGCTCCCTTCATCGCCACTGGCTGATGGCTTATTGTGACATTGATGGTGGGCAGGGCTATAAAGACAAGAATCATGGAGTGCTTTGGGTTGGAAGGGACCTCCAAAGGTCATCCAGTCCAACCTCCCTGCACTCAGCAGGGGCATCCTCCCCTAGACCAGGTCCAGCCTCGCCTTTGAATATCTCGAGGGATGGGGCCTCAACCACCTCCCTGGGCAACCTAATCCTACGTCTGAAGATGAAGGCAGGCCACTCCACGTACACCTGAGACTTGCATCTTCTAGGAGCTGTTATGGGAAGTGACAATAGGTGGTTGGAGTATTAGCAGCTGTGTCTGTTTGTGCCTTTTGAGTTCTGCAAGGTATGAACTGCTCTTCAGAGAGGCCATCGAAGCCACGTAGAAGCTGGCTTGGACATGAGAGTGTGTCAGAAAAGACTTCAGGGAACTACTACACTTAAACCCAGGTTTGCTGGGAAAAAGGCCAGGCTCAATTTTATTGGATTCTCCTGAGGTTTCCCCTCTGAGGCGCACCACCGAAGGAAGGCTCAGCAAACCCCTCCAGGTCTCAATCATCCGAGAGCAACATTAGTGGAGAAACCCAAATCCCAGGTCTGAATTCAGCTGGATCTAGCCACTTTTGGACTCGCTTTCCCTTCCTGCCTAAGGCCTGGGGGCCTGATGGAGAAGCAGAACAAAATAACTGAAACCCCAAAGCCTCCTGGGGCTGCAAGGCCTGAATAAGACCTTAATGAGCAGGTGACCCTCCAAAGTCTGAGGAAGGAACAAGGGAAGGTCTGGGTAAGTGGTGTGGAAAAGGCAGCTTGGGATTCAGAGCCTGAGGAGCTGCTGGAACTGAAAATCTCATTTGCACAAAAGAGAGGTTCAGAACATGGCTGTGTTGTGAGGTTTCCCACAGTGCTGAAGATGTTTGCCCCCACGGCTGACCCCTCCTGCTGGCCCCCACAGGGGTGCCCTGCATGAGAGGGCACCCAGGCTTCAAGGCAATGAGGAAGAAGAAGCCCTTGCTCACAGCAAGTCCGTTTTGGGAAGGCTGGAAAAGTTGATCTCACGCAGGTTCTCCTCTTAGTCATCCCTGTTTAAAACTGGCTGAGCAGTTCCCAGAAGGAAATTGCCCCCAACCCAAAATTTCCATACAAACAACAGCAACAGGAAAAGGGGGTTACAGAAATACCAGCGAGGTGCATTTCAGATCCAGTCTAAATCCACCCTCCTCGAGCTTCAATCCATTCCCTTGCCTCCTGCCAGGGCTTGTTCTGACAGGACAAGAAGGAATGGACTGAAGCTTGAAGAGGGTAGATTTAGACTGGAGACCAGGAAGAGATTCTTAACATAGAGGCTGATGAGACACTGGAACAGGTTGCTCATGGAGGTTGTGGATGCCCCTCCCTGGAGGTGTTCAAGGCCAGGCTGAATGAGGCCTTGAGCAACCTGGGCTGGTGGGAGGTGTCCCTGCCCACGGCAGGGGAGTGGAACTGGATAATCTTTAAGGTCCTTTCCAACCCAACCCATTCCATGATTCTAGGATTTAATGGGTTAGTCACCACTCCTCCTAGGGAAAAGGCTGCTCGGATTTCCATCCCGAGATACCCCTGCTCACCTCCTCCAGCTCTGCATGGCTGATTTCCTCCCCTTGCCCTGCTGCACTGCAAGCCCTGGCCACCATCTCAGAAAGCTCAGAGAAGTGGGCAACAGGGAACCAGCAGTACATGAGGTAGTCACAGCTGGGACTTCCTAAGGAGGAGGGGCTGGGCTTGTTCCAGGGCTTTGCAAAGAAAATGAGGCAATGTGGAG
The DNA here is from genome assembly GCA_033816785.1 of Picus viridis. Classification (NCBI taxonomy): domain Eukaryota; kingdom Metazoa; phylum Chordata; class Aves; order Piciformes; family Picidae; genus Picus; species Picus viridis. Next base: position 7,184,339 of record CM066597.1, on the reverse strand, counting down.
GATAAGGAGGATTTATTGCACATTTAGTTCCACCAAATGTTTTTTGAATGACTGCATAATCCCCTCATCCCTCTAAAACAGGCCCTCCCCACCACACAATGTGTCTTTTGATGCTCATTAAAAGGTTCACCTTATGCAGGCACTTAATTAGACCTGGGTAGGATCAAACTCTCCATTCTGATGCCTGCACCAGCACAGAGGCTTAGATCCCTGCTGACCATGCAGAGGTGGCCTGGAAAGGACCTTTTTTTTTTTTCTCCTTGGGATTCAAGCCGTGGCACAGCAGGAGCACTAATCACAACTGTCCTCTTGCAAGGTGGTCTCAAGCAGAGAGCCCAGGAGAGGGAGCACCAGGGAGAAATCGTTCCGGCTTAAGGAGGGGAAGGTGGGAAGCATTCAGCGAAGTGTAATGGGCAGAATGGAAAAGAGAAGAAATATTTCCCTGCATCCTAACTGGCCCAACTGCCTGCAGCTCCCAGCAGAGCTATAAAGACCTACTAACAAGCAGCCTTTTGAAAGGTGGAGACAATGGTGCTGAATGTACATTTTAAATAAATTGCTTTCCATTTCCAGAGGGTTGTTGGGGTTGGTTTTGTTGTGTGTGCGAGTGCATGTTGGGTTTTTTTTTTGTCGGTTGGGGTTTTTTTTTTTCCCCTTTCCTCCCTAAGTTTTTAGCTTTGCCAAGAAACCAAAGGCTTTAAAAGCGCCTTAGAAACGAGGAGTCTGTGGAAACACTTTTGGCATTCAGCATGTGCAGCCAAACGTGGCCAGGGAGCTCCGAGAGCACAGAGGCAGCAGGAACCTCGGGGATGAGGAGAGCTGGAGGAAGCCGCAGGAAAAGCAGCTTTCCCATGGCAGAAGGAGCTACCCGAGGTGGCCATGGGGCTTTGCCAGTGACGTAGGGGCGAGGGAGTTCCCAGGAGCCCCTCGTTAATGACCTGCCACCCAATCAAGAGGACAGCAGCGGTGATTTCCCCTAGCCGGGATGCACTTCCCTGCTTCTCTCCGGTTACTGCTGAACCACCCAGGTCAGCGCCGCCCGATCCCCGCAGCCCGGGGAAGATTTCTCAACAGCACTTCTGTTGTGCACTTCAGAATAAATATTATTTTCGAAACCGTTTCCCCGGGGACTCACCCCACCGGATCCTCTCGGTAGTCCCCCACATCCGACCGTGCTCACACCCTCTGAACACTGAGCCATTCTCCCAGCAGCTGCCCTGGGGTTTTCGCGAGCGAACTGCAAACATTTCTGGGTTTGCTCGCACCCTGCTCTGCTCTCTCTCCTCCGCCCTGCCTGCCAGAACGTGCTTGTGCTGGGCTGGGAAAACCAAACGAGCAGAGCCTGTGGTCCTGCCTCTGCTTTTTCCACCACTTGTGCACCTGGGTAACCACTCTACAGGGCAGGGAGGGGGAGAAATCTTGTGAGGATCCCTTGTTAAGATGCTAAAAGAGCAGCAGAGAAGCTGCAGGAAGGCATAAAGAAGTTTCTGAAAGTGGATGATGTCCTGCCCGGAGAAATCAGAAGTGCTCCTTGTGGATTAGGATGAAAATGGTCATTCCCAGGGAAAAAAAAAAACCCTTCCCCTGTGCTGCCAGAGCTTCCCCAGGAGAACAGGGGGCTCCTCAAAGGCATTTCTCAGGGGCTGCACCACACTTCTGCCTGTGCTGAATGTGTCCCGAAGGACACAAAGCCCAGACCTGCTGCAAGCGGTTTGGTGCTAACACATTCATTAATTAACCAACCAGTAACTCCTGGAAGTTTTTTTCCTTTGATGCAGAGTTTGCACAAGTCCTCTACAGATTTGCTTTTCCCTTTCCTTATTAAGGGCTGCAGTGAACCCTCTGCCAGCCTGAGAAGCCTGACACCAAGCCTTGAAGGCAGGAGGCTTTTCTTCTCAGAAGCAAGTTGGGACAGCACATCTCAACCTCAACCATCTCCTGCACCAGCACCTCTGCATCCTCCACTGATCCATCTCTAGAGATAAATCATCTCTCTCTAAAGGGGCCTGCCAAGGCAAGAAAGGGATGGGGACAAGGAGACTCACAAAGTGGACTTTGGAGCCTCTTGGCACCTGTGAGCCAAGTAAGAATCACCATGTCCCACCCCTCACACATCCCGCCTGTTCTTACTGGGCAAACTCACTCTGAACAGTCTCCTGCAAGAATCAGAATGAAAAGTCCCTGAAGCACCAAGATTGTGAGAAATGGCAACCCCCAACCAGCTTCCAGGGGACCACTGAAACCAGAGAGATGGGAGCTACGGCAAGAGGCTCTCGAGACATCCAGAAAGCAAAGGTTAAAACTGTCCCTGCATGCTGACCCTGCTAAGCTTTCAACACCAGGGAAACTGAAAGCCTGGAAGCTCCAGGTTGTCCTCCCGCCTCCAAGCAGAGTTTGGATTGTATTGCTCACACCATCAATCACCGTGTCAGCTGCCCCAGCCATTTCCACCCATCAGTGGCACTGGGTAAAAGGGCCAGGAGCTTTCCCCGTGGCTGGCCAGCGAGGTAAAGAACGAGGAGGAGGAAAATCAAACCACGCATGGTGCCTTTTCCCAGGATAACAACCTCCATGTTTGCATGGAGCAGCTCGGTGCCCCTGCTCACACCCCTAGGTGGCCACAAGGGTTATTAACTTCCACCGAGGAGGATCACAGAATGGTAGGAGTTGGAAGGGACCTCTGGAGATCAACAAGTCCAACCCCCTGCCAAAGCAGGTTCACCTAAAGAAGGTCACACAGGAACGCATCCAGGCAGGTTTTGAATGTCTCCAGAGAAGGAGACTCCACACCCTCTCTGGGCAACCTGCTCCTGTGCTCTGTCACCCTTAAAATAAAGAAGTTCCTCCTCATCTTTAGATGGAACTTCTTCTGTTCAAGTTTGTGCCCAGATCAAGAAGCTTAAATCCTCAGTGCTCATTTCCCCAGACTCCACGCATTTTTAAAGCTGCCTCAGTTCCATTCTGATGGGCAGGTGCTAACCAGCACCACCTCAACCACTGCAACACGGAGAAGGGATACACACGCACGGGGTCAGCCCCAGGTACTCCGCATCCCACGGGTCCACCCTCCTCACCTGCCTGCAGAAGCCCAGAAGATCCCTAGACTCTGGGATGGGAAAGGCAGTTCGGTAGGAGCCCGGGCAGGGATTTTACTCACATCACGTGTCGCCCCGAGAACAACCCCTCTGCTCCCCACTTGCTTTCCTGTGCAAGTGATAAGGAGGAAATCCGTCCCAGACAGACCGCCAGCCAGCCAGACATGCTGCAGCCAGAGAAAGTCCCCAAGCTCGCAGGACCTTAATTAGCGGTGGCTGCCAATTAAGAGCGGAGCTGCAGTTTCTGGCAGTGCCAGCGCAGGCTCCCGGTCTGTCTGGCGACAGATCAAGAGCAACAACCCCTCTCCGTGTTTACAGTGTGGAGCAGCAGCCCGACACCCAGTAACTCCCAATTTACTCACTGCAGTGACCTCATCAGCGAGACACTGCCCGTGCGCTACCACCGCTCTTAATTGCGCTACCGCCGCTCTTAATTACACCTCCTCGGCCGCGCTGCCCTCCGCGCACCGAGCGGGGCTGTCCCCAGCAATAACTCACTAATAGCCACATCGATTGTAAAGCGCCACACGCACTCCTCACCCCCCTCAGCCACACGCAACACCCCCCCCCCTTCCAGCACCCCCCAGCGACCGGCTGGAAGGCAGCGATGGGATCCGTTACCTGCACTTGCCCCGGGCACTGCAGCCGCGGCTCTGCCATGACTCTGCCCCGGGAGCGGGGCCGGGCCCTGGGGCTCCGGGGGAGGTGTAGAGGGGGGTGGGGGGAATCTTCTGCCGGGCTGCGATAGAAAAGGTTGGTTTCAAGCTCCTTATTTGGGCAGTGATGTCAAGGGAAGTTGTTCAGGCAGCGCCTCCCCCTTTTTTCCATTCACTCCACATTGTTTCCTGTTGTCAAGCAGCTGCTGCGGCTCCGGCCAGGGACAAGGGAATCCTTCAACCCCCGCTGCCCGCTCCTGGCTGCCCACGCAGGGGCCTGGGGGGGGGGGGCGAGGGGTGGGGAGCGGAGAGGGGACGCGCTGCAGCAGCAACGGGACGGAGATGGTTCGCTCCCCCCTTCACCACCCCAAACGCCAGCGCTTTCCATCACAAAAGCGGCTTCTTGCCTGCAGCAGCTGGAGGGAGGGGGGAACCCGGCAGCCCCGGGGCTCGGGGAAGGGGAGACGCACACGGATGGTGGCAGCGCTGCCGCCCCGCTGCCTTCTTCCCTTCTTCCTCTTCCTTCACCTCCTCCTCCTCGTCCCCTCCCCATCTGTCCCGGCTCTTCCCGCTCCCCCCTCCCGGCGCTGATCCAAGCGCTTCCCGCGGCAGCCCCCCGGCACCGTGCACGGCGGGAGGGGAAGTCAGGAGCAGCCCGAGAACGCTGCCGGCTGCAGCTTGGGAGCGGGAGGGGGGACACAGAGCCGCGGCCACCGCGGTGGCGAGAGAGTGAATCTGGCCCGGGCAGACCCAGGAGTACCCCGGTGGGGATCTCCGAGCACGCCCCGAAGGGCAGAGCCGGGGGCGGCCGGGGCCAGCCCGTTCCCGCCTGGGTCCCAGCGCAGGGACGCTCCGATCTCCCCGGCCACGGCCCCCGCCGCGCACGGAGCCATCCGCGGGTGCGGAACTGGAGCAGCGCTCGGCGCCGGCAGCTCCGCGGCCCCAGCAGGGATAGGGACCCTGCACCGCCCAAACTGCCAGATGGGGTCCCAAAACACTTTTCTTTCTTCCTCCCCGCCCCCTTTTTTCCCCCTCTTTATCTCTTTCTTGTTTTCTTTTCCTCTTAACCTCTTTTTTCTTTTATTTTTTTCTCTTTTCCTTTTCCCTTTTTCTTTTTTTTTCTCCTTTTCCCCCATTTTCTTTATCGTTTTATTGTTCTATTTTTTTTTGTGTGCATTTTTTCTTTTCTGATTTATTTTGTTTGTTTGGCGTTTGGGGTTTGTTTGTTGGGGTTTTTTTTGTGTGTGTGTGTATGTGGGGGTTGTTTGTTTTGTTTTGTCTTGTTTTGTTTGGTTTTTTTAAGTTCTCAGTGCCGGAGCACACGGAGAGCCCGAGCCCGTGCGCTGAGAGGGGGAGACAAAGTACTCCTTCCTAGGAGCACTAGCGCTGCGCCTAGCAGGCAAAGCAAAACGCTCTGGCAGCGATATCCACGCGGTGATCCACCTTTTCCCCGTGGTAATGGCCAAAAGGGCTCCCGTGGTGCTTTTCCCAGCTCCCAGGCGGGATCCTGGCTCTGCCAGCCGAGGACAGAGAGGTGACCCTGAGTTTGCAGCCAGGCAGCTGGGAAGAAGCATCTGGGAGGGGGAGAAGAAAGTAAAACGAGTGGCCTTGGCACCCCAGGCTGTGTTCACGTTTAAAATACATTTCCACATTCACCACAGTGTTTTGTGCTGGTTCTGTAGTCATCAGACCCTGTTGCAGACAGGATTTTATTGGCCAAAATGGGAACTCTTGCCCAGATGATTTATTTTGCCCATCAGTATATCCCTGATAATAGACTGTCACTATATAGGGTCCCTGGTAAAGCATTCTGTGGTGACAGCAGCTCTACCCCATAGCTGGCACAGCCATCCTAGCTAAACTGCACCTCAAGCCTCCTCTACTAATGCAGGCTGCATGAAAAATCACCAGGTAAAAAAGAAAATAAAACAACATCCCCTTCCCTCCCCTCCCGCCCCCAAAACACTAACAAACAAAACCAAGCCAAAACAGCCCAACCAAACCACTATTAACAAGTCTATAGAATCACAGAACTATCAGGGCTGGAAGGGACCTTAAGGATCAGCCAGTTCCAACCCCCTGCCATGGGCAGGGACACCTCACACTGCAGCAGGTTGCTCACAGCCACATCCAGCCTGGCTGCAAACACCTCCAGGCAGGAGGCTTCCACCACCTCCCTGGGCAGCCTGTGCCAGGCTCTCACCACCCTCATGGGGAACAACTTAGTCCTAACATCCAATCTCAATCTACCCATTTCTAGTTTTGCTACATCCCCCCATGTCCTGTCACTCCCTGACACCCTCAAAAGTCCCTCCCCAGCTTTTTTGGAGCCCCCTTCAGATACTGGAAGGCCACAAGAGGGTCTCCTGGGAGCCTTCTCCTCTCCAGACTGCACAACCCCAACTCTCTCAGTCTGTCCTCATAGGAGAGCAGCTCCAGCCCTCTGCTCATCCTCATGACCCTTCTCTGGACACCTTCCAGCACCTCCAGATCCTTCCTGGAAGAGAGGCTCCAGAACTGGACACGGAGCTCCAGCTGTGGTCTCACCAGATTTGTTTGGGTTGGAAAAACCCTCTAGGATCATCGAGTCCAACCATCAACCCAACACCACCGTGGCCACTAAACCATGTCCCCAAGTGCCACAAAATTCCTCTCTGATTCCAAACTTTCCAAAGTCAGAGTGAAGCCAAAACCAAAAAGAGTCACCCAATGATGAAGTAACAATGATGCTCACATCATCTGTGTGATGGAAAGAATTACACTGGCAGCCAGATGAACTTAGCAAGATGTGCTTTTGGGGGTGAGCATCACCAGAGTTCTTGTTTCACTCAGAAAACAGCTTTGCAGGGGAATTTATGGCTGGAAACCTGCTACTGGAACACCAGTCTGGCCTGTTTCCAGCCAGCCACAGAGCAAACTCCAAGTAAACTGCATCCCCCAAATGAGTTTTGGTGCTCAAATGCTTTTGCTGATAATCTCATGAGGCTTAATAAGGCCAAGTGCAAGGTCCTGCATCTTGTTTGGGGCAATCTTTGAGACCAGTCCAGGCTGGGGAATGATGAGATTGAGAGCAGCCCTGCAGAGAAGGACCTGGGGGTGCTGGAGGGTCAGAAGCTGGACAGGAGCCAGCAATGGGCACTGACAGCACAGAAGGCCAAGGGCAGCCTGGGCTGCATCCAAAGCAGTGTGGCCTGAGATGGAGAGAGGGATCCTGCCCCTCTGCTCTGCTCTGGTTAGACCTTATCCTCGGTGCTGTGTCCAGATATGAGACCCCCAACACAAGAAGGACGTGGACCTGATGGATAGGGTCCAGAGGAGGCCCCAAAGATGATCAGAGGGCTGGAGACCCTCTGCTCTGAGGACAGACTGGCAGAGTTGGGGCTGCTTAGCCTGGAGAAGGCTTCAGGGATACCTCAGAGCAGTGTTTTGGTATCTGAAGGGGAACTACAGAAAGGCTGAGGAGGGACTGATTAGAAGAGCCTGGGGTGGTAGGACAAGTGGCAATGGTTTGGAACCGGAGCAGGGCAGATTCAAGTTGAACACCAGGAGGAAATTCTGCGCAATGAGGTTGGTGTGACACTGGAACAGGTTTCCCAGAGAGATGGTAGAGGCCTCATCCCTGGAGACATTCAAGATCAGACTTGATGTGGCCTTGAGCAGCCTGCTCTAGTTGGAGGTGTCCCTGGTGCCTTCAGGGGGTTGGATAAGATGACCTTTAAGGGTCCCTTCCAACCCAATGCAATCTGTGACTGTAACCCCAAGAACATGCTGTGTAACACTCACACTTTCTATGAGCAAATTATTTCCTCAATAGCCTCATTTCACACCCAGTTGCAGCTTCTCACATTCCAGACAAACATGAGCATTAGAGTGTGATGGGAAACTGCTTCCTAGTGTGATTTGTTTGATTTGGGCCCCATGCTGCCCCAGTTTCCCTCCCCAACCCTCAGCCCAAGTCACTTGGTGTAAGCAGGTGTGGTTGCTTAAGGTCTCTAAGGAATTGTCCAGATGCAGCCAGACACTGGATATGGTTACAGGCCCACAAGGACTCTCAACCAGTGCATGTGGAGTGGCCTCTACCCTCCCAAACCTCACTTGATAAACACTGGGTTTGGGAGTGTTTCCTCCTGCAGACAACTTCCACACACCCCTGGCTGCAATTAGAGCAGCTCTGTCCCAGTCACTGGGGTTCCAGCCCCAGCTGAACATCTAGTTTGCTACTAGCCAGAGAGCAAATCACATCCAGAGTTCTGCATGGGCCAGCTCTGATGGGCCAAGAGCCATAAAAGCAGGTTTGTCACTTAATGCAACCTGGACTGAGCAATGATGGAAGGGACTGGATGTGGCAAAGGCAGCCTTCTTCCAACTGGAATTGAGCATTTGGTTGGAGATGTCATAAAATACAGCTCACAGGAGCATGGACAGAAGTACAAAGGGAAAACCACCCTAATCAGGAGCAAAAGCTGCCCGCCAAAGTCTCTCTTTTACTCCACTGCCACAACGGGGCAAAAATCAGCAGTTGCATCTGTGCCTCAGATTCCTGCAGCAGCCTCACAACAGCCATGATTTTACTGGGCCAGACAGAGAACACCATCTCCTCCTGACCCACCTACAATCTTCCTTCCTTTCTTTACACATGGGGATGCAAGAAGCACTTAATAAAATCTCACCTTCCAGTCTGAAAGGGCACAGGCACCCAGTGTGTCTGCGAGAGGCTCCAGCACCTCTGCTATCAGAAACATTCTCTCCTCGCAAGATGCATCCCCAGGAAGAGCTCAAAATAGCAGCACGCTGCTAATGTTGCTTTTAACATGCACCACAAAGGACCAAGCAGGGGCAAGCTCAAGATTTTAGTCAAAAAGTCCCCACCCAAACCTGCTGATTTTTGAACTCATTTCTTTTCAAGCAGCACTTCAACTCTGCCCATCACACCAAACGCTCTCCTCTTGCCAGTCACGGAGGTGACCTCTGTCCTCCAGCACCCAAAAAAGGGCACAGTGTTTTTCCCCTGGATGGTACAAATGTGGCCACTCAAGGTGGTCAGCAGCAAGGTGCTTGCCTGGTGGTGGCTTTTCTTAGGTGGAAGAGTGTGGTTTGGCTTAAATGAGAAAATGAAGGGTCAGGCTCCCCTGAGGAACCTCTTCCCACTACAGGGACGGCACATGGGGTGAAGTTCAGGCCACAGAGGGGAGCTTTGTGGAAATCCTTTGTTAGAAACCAGCACTGAGTCAGGAGAGGGACTGTCCTCGGTAGAGGATGGTTAAAACAACCACAGTTCACTCCCTGTTTCGAGGTCAGACTCTTCTTCCCCACGTTGTTCAGTCTGGTTGTGCTGCCTGCCCATCCTTCACCCACCCCTGCTCACCTCAGCCTGGCCCAGGGTGTGCACAAATGACCTGCTGCCTGAAAAGGCCTCTTGGAAACTCTGCCCACTCCTGTTTCTGGTTTGGGGGTTTTTGTTTGTTTGTGTTTGGTTGTTCCCCCTCCCCAGTATTTCAGGTTTTTCCACCACAGAATCACAGAATCATTTTGGCTGGACAAAACCTTTCAGCTCATCCAGTCCAACCATTCTCTAACTCTGCCAAGGCTGGTGCTAAGCCATGGCCCTCAGCACCACATCTCTGCCTCTTTGAAACACCTCCAGGGATGGGGATTCAGCCACCTCCCTGGGAAGCCTGTGCCACGCTTTGAGAACCCTTCCAGGGAACAAGCTTCTTCTAATGTCCAGCCTAAACCTCCCCTGCTGCAACCTGAGGCCATTTTGTCTTGTCCTGTCACTTGTTACTAGGGAGAAAAGACCAAGTCCCACCTCACTGCAGCCTCCTCTCAGGGACCCATAGAGAGCAATGAGGTCTCCCCTCAGCCTCCAGGCTGAACACTCCCCAGTTCCCTCAGCTGCTCCTCACCAGCCCTGCTTTCTAGACCATTCACCAGCTTTGTCACCTATCTCTGAACCCATTCCAGCAACTCAATGCTCTTCCTGGAGTGAGTGACCCACAACTGAGCATCTCTGCTGCTGCACAGGACTCCCCAGCACCAACCTCCTTGGAGGACCCTCCAATGCTCTGCATGCTTCCAGATGGTCCCTAACTTATCCCTCTCTTTCCCTGCTGTTAAAATGCAGTAATGAAGGCCAAAAGTTGGGTCAGGACTTGTAGCTTTTCCATATCCACCACTGCTAGAGCTGCTGTTTGAGTGGGAAAGGAGAAGGCAAACCGTGTCCTGGATTGCATTAAGAGGATTGTTCACTGAAAGGGTTCTCAAACACTGGAATGGTTGTGGGGTCACCATCCCTGGGGCTGTTTAATCAGCCAGTGGACCAACCTCCTTGGAGGACCCTCCCAATGCTCTGCATGCTTCCAGCTGGTCCCTAACTCATCCCTCTCTTCCCTGCTGTTAAAATGGAGTAATGAAGGCCAAAAGCTGGATCTTGACTTGCAGCTTTTCCATACTCATCACTGCTAGAGCTGCTGATTGAGGGGAAAGGAGAAGGCAAACCATGTCCTTGGTTGCATCCAGAGGAAAGGATTCTCAAACATTAGAATGGTCTGCCCAGGGCAGTGCTGGAATCAGTCACCATAGTATCATAGTATCAGGGCTGGAAGGGACCACAAGGATCAGCTAGTTCCAACCCCCTGCCCTGCACTAGATCAGCCTGGTCAGAGCCTCATCCAGCCTGGGCTTAAACACTTCCAGGGACGGGGCCTCAACCACCTCCCTGGACAACCCATTCCAGGGCTTCACCACTCTCATGGTGGAGAACTTCCTCCTCACATCTAGCCTGAATGTCCCCAGCTCCAGCTTCATTCCATTGCTCCTAGTCCTATCACTACCTGATGTCCTGAGAAGTCCCTCCCCAGCCTTCCTGTAGCCCCCTTCAGAGGGGCCTGTAAGGCCACAATGAGGTCACCTGGGAGCCTTCTCTTCTCCAGACTGAACAGCCCCAACTCCTTCAGTCTGTCCTCACAGGAGAGGTGCTCCAGCCCGCTGCTCATCCTCGTGGCCCTTCTCTGGACACCTTCCATCCCTGGGGGTGTTTAAGCAGCCTGTGGACCTGGCACTTAGGGACATGGTTTAGTGGTGACCTTGCAGTGCTGGGTCAGAGGTTGGACTGGATGAGCTTGGAGGGATCTTCCAAGCAAAGCTATTCTGTCATTCCATGCTCTCGCTTTCCCACATCTGCAAGATGGGACAAATACCAGCATTCCTGAACTCCAAAGCTCCCAGTGCTCATTACACTTTTCAAAAGCATGTGGGAGCATCTTCAATTACCCCCAAAATCCCTCTGCAGTTTCATTCTTCTTCCAACACTTACATTGAAGACACATGTCCTGGGAAGTCGCAGGCACGAGGCATCGTGCTGCTAATTTTAGAGGGAGCATCTGCTCAGAGTTAAATCTGAAACTTGGTCTCGAAGAAATTAGTGGCATTTTTATATATATTTTTTTTTTTTCTCCTCCAGAATTGACATTTGTCAAACAATATGTTGGGAACAGAAATCCCAGCCAGCCCTGAGTAATCCTCACCAGCGCACGGCCCCGGCGAGCGGCGCTCGGGGAGAGCAGTTGCTGGATGCTCCCCTCCTGGGTTCAGTTTTGGGCTCCTCATTCCAAGAGGGACACTGCAGGGCGGGAGCAGGTCCAGAGAAGGGCAGTGAAGCTGAAGAACAGGGCTGGGGAGGAGCAGCTGAGGGAGCTGGGGGTGTTCAGCCTGGAGAAGGGGAGGCTGAGGGGAGACCTCATTGTTCTTTACAGCTCCCTGAGAGGAGGCTACAGTGAGCTGGGGGTTGCTCTGGCCTGAAATTGTGCCAGGGGAGGTTTAGGTTGGATGTCAGGACAAATATATATGGATGCTGTGTCTCTCTCTGTGTTCATCTATATGATTGCCTCACTGCTGGGGCACTCCTGAGGTTAGTAGGAAATGAAGTTATTAGGTCTTGATAAGCAGCCACTTCTCATCCCAGCTGCTTCCTTCCTTCCTTCCTTCCTTCCTTCCTTCCTTCCTTCCTTCCTTCCTTCCTTCCTTCCTTCCTTCCTTCCTTCCTTCCTTCCTTCCTTCCTTCCTTCCTTCCTTCCTTCCTTCCTTCCTTCCTTCCTTCCTTCCTTCCTTCCTTCCTTCCTTCCTTCCTTCCTTCCTTCCTTTCTTCCTTCCTTTCTTCCTTTCTTCCTTTCTTTCCCCTTTTTTTCCTTTTTTCTTTTAATTAAACAGAGCTGTCAAGTGCAGATGTCAACTGCAAGAAGGACATTGAGGGCTGGAGCCTGTCCAGAGAAGGGCAATGAGGCTGGAGAAGGTCCTGGAGCCCCTGGGCTAGAGGAGGGGCTGAGGGAGCTGGGGGTGTTCAGCCTGGAGAATAGGAGGCTGAGTGAGACCTCATTGCTCTCTACAGCTCCCTGAAAGGAGGCTGCAGTGAGGTGGGGGTTGGGCTCTTCTCCCTCATGAGTGACAGGACGAGAGGAAATAGCCTGAAGTTGTGCCTGGGGAGGTTTAGATTGAGCATGAGGAGAGGCTGAGGGAGCTGGGGTTGCTTAGCCTGGAGAAGAGGAGATTGAGGGGTGACCTTCTTGCTCTCTACAACTACCTCAAGGGAGGTTGTAGACAGGCAGAGGTTGGTCTCTTCTCCCAGGCAGCCAGCACCAGAACAAGAGGACACAGTCTCAGGCTGCGCCAGGGAAGGTTTAGGCTGGATGCTAGGAAGAAATTCTATACAGAGAGTGATTGCCCATTGGAATGGGCTGCCCAGGGAGGTGGTGGAGTCACCATCATTGGAGGTGTTCAGGAGGAGACTTGATGGGGTGCTTGGTGCCATAGTTTAGTTGTTTAGCTGGGTTGGATTGGTTGATGGGTTGGACGCCATGATCTTGAAGGTCTCTTCCAACCTGGTTATTCTATTCTATTCTATTCTATTCTATTCTATTCTATTCTATTCTATTCTATTCTATTCTATTCTATTCTATTCTACTCTATTCTACTCTACTCTACTCTACTCTACTCTACTCTACTCTACTCTACTCTACTCTATTCTATTCTGAATAATTTCTTCCCTGGAAGGGTTGTCAAGGCCTGGAACAGTCTGCCCATGGGAGGGATTTAAAAGCCATATAGATGTGGTACTGAAGTTTTAGTGACGGCCTTGGCAGTGCGGTGTTGGACTTGATTATTTCAAAGGCCTCTTCTAACCAGAAGAATTCCATGGTCCTGTCACCAAAACCCCATGCAAAGCAGTACCCAATTTCTTCTTCCACCTCCCCAGGGCTGCAGCTGCCACAGCACCCATCCTGCAGCAGAGGATGAGGTGGCAGCCGTGGGCGGTGTGCCCTGCCTTGGACCTTTGGCACTTGCTCACACGCTGCTCCAGGTTACCCTGCACAGCCCTATTTACATCATTGGTACAAGAGCGGGGCGGGGGTCCAGGCCACTGCCCACTCAGTTCACACAGGATCCCAGAATGCCAGCTTGGAAGGGACCTCAAGGAGCATCTGCTCCAACCTTTCTAGGTGATGGTGCAGATGCCATGAGCTGGCTCACATCCTGGCAAGCTGAGTCTGAAACTGCCCAGTGCAGGAGACTCCACTGCTGCCCTTGGGAGATGATTCCAGTCTCTGCCTGCTCTCGTGGGCAAAGGTTTTCTTGTGAAGTCCAATGGGAATGTCCTCAGCAGTAACTTGTTCCAATCACCCCTTGGCTTTTCCTGGTGGCCACCCTTTATGTGCTGGTCCATGGTGATAAGGACTCCCCTGAGCCTTCTCTTCTCCAGACTGAACAAACTCAGCTCTCAGCCTTTCCCTCACACTTAGGGCTGCCAGGCCTCTGCCCAGCTGCAGTTTTCCCCCTTGTTCCAGCTGAACTGCCAGCTTGGTTGACTATTTTTAACAGTGTCCCCTGGGCACCCAGACCTCTGGCTGGGGGCTCTGGCAGTGTCAGCAGTAGGTACACAGATAAACAGGAAAGTTTCCCAAACAATTTGCCCATTCATTTCAGTGCAGTCACTCTGAGGCTGGATTTGGCCCCAGATCCACAGTGCTTAAAGAGAACACTTCATGCTGCACATGGCCTTGGACTTGCCAAGGAAGAAATAATCAAACTAATGACACCAGAAACATTGAATAATGTCTGGAGGGATTGGACTGGATCATCTTCCAACCCCTCCCGTTCTGTGATTCTTCTGTAGAGTCACAGAATCAGTTCAGTTGGAAAAGACCTTCAAGAGACAACCATTCTCTAACTCTCTGAAGTCTGGTGCTCAGCCATGGCCCTCAGTACCACATCTCTGCCTCTTTGAAACACCTCCTGGGATGGAGATTCAACCACCTCCCAGGGCAGCCTGTGCCAGGCTTTGAGAAGCCTTTTGGGGAAGAAGTTTCTTCTAATGCCCAACCTAAACCTCTCCTGGTGCAGCTTGAGGCCATTTCCTCTTGTCCTATCACTTGCTGCTTAGGAGAAGAGCCCAACCCCCACCACACTGCAGCCTCCTCTCAGGGAGCTGCAGAGAGCAATGAGTTCTCCCCTCAGCCTCCTCTTCTCCAGGCTGAACACCACCTCAGCTGCTCCTCCCAGCCCTGTTCTCCAGACCCTTCCCCAGCTTGGTTGCCCTTCCCTGGACTCCAGCCCCTCAACGTCTTTCTTGCAGTGAAGGGCCCAAAACCAAACCCAGGATCTAAGGTGCAGCCTCATCAGTACTGAGTCCAGAAAGATGACCCTGCCCTGGCCAAGCCAGGATGTTCCAGCCCAGGATGCTGTTGGCATTCTTGAAGGACCTAAAACTGAACCCAGGATTCATCCTCATTAGTATAAAACTATCTTAAACCTGAAGTTCAGTCTTAAATGTGGCTACATCATGAGCAGCTGAGAACAAGGCCTGGATGGAGCTGGTCAATGACAGCTCTTGTGTTCGTCTAGAGACCAAACACTGCCGCATTCCCTCTGGTAGGACCTGAGGATAAACAAACAACTTGGAAGGTTGTGGAAGGTTCTCCTCCCCTCTACTCTGCCCTGGTGAGACCTCACCTGGAATATTGCATCCAGTTTTGGGCTCCCCAGTTCAAGAAGGACAGGGATCTGCTGGAGGGAGTCCAAGGGAGGGCTGCAAGGATGCTGAAGGGACTGCAGCACTGCCTGGGGAGGAGAGGCTGAGAGCCCTGGGGCTGCTTAGTATGGAGAGAAGAAGACTGAGAGGGGATCTGATCAATGTCTATCAATATCTGAGGGCTGGGGGCCAGGAAGGAAGGGACAGGGACAGGCTCTGCTCACTGTGCCCTGGGATAGGACAAGGGGCAATAGATATAAACTCCAGCACAGGAGGTTCCACCTCAACATGAGGAGGAAATGCTTCACTGTGAGGGTCCCAGAGCCCTGGAGCAGGCTGCCCAGAGAGGTTGTGGAGTCTCCTTCTCTGGAGCCTTTCCAGCCCTGTCTGGATGTGTTCCTGTGTGAGCTGTGCTGGATTCTATGGTCCTGCCCTGGCAGGGGGTTGGACCTGAAGATCTCCAGAGGTCTCCTGCAACCCCTAAAATCCTGTGGTCTGTGATCCTGTGAATGTGATTCTTCCAAATCTAGGATATTAAAGAGCAATTAGCAACTCCTCAAACTCTCAAGGTTCTAACATCAGCAGTGGGTGTTTGGACTGACACAGCACAAGTGCAGTGCCCTGTGAAGCCAGGCAATAATGCAGCAGTGAATTTTATTGCAAGAAGAGTTTCCCATGAGCAAAGCTCTACCAGAAGCTTCTGCTGCCCTTTGCATTAATTGCATTACCTCATTTCTGCTTCCCACTGAAGAAAATTGCAACATTTTGTCGGCTCATATTCCCTCTTTCAAGTCAGAATTAGCAATAGGAAACCAAAACAGTTTTATTAGCAGGCTGTGTCCTTTTCACAAACTTCAGTAATAAATCATCACAGGTCTTGCATCTGTGGCTAAGCCCAACAGGACCTGAGGGGAGGTGGGAGGATGCCTACAGCCACTATCAGAGAACATAGAACCATAGAATGGTTTGGGTTGGAAGAGACCCCTAAGATCATCTAGTTCCAACCCCCTGACACAGGCAGGGGCACCTCCCACCAGCCCAGGTGGCTCAAGGCCTCATCCAACCTGACCTTGAACACCTCCAGGGAGGAGACATCCACAGCCTCCCTGGGCAGCCTGTTCCAGTGTCTCCCTACCCTCCCTCTCAAGAATTTCTTCCCAATCTCCAGTCTCAATCTCCCTTCTCCCAGCTCAAAGCCATTGTCCCTCATCCTGGCACTCCCAGACCTTGTCCAAAGTCCCTCCCCAGCTCTCATAGAATCATAGAATCATAGAATCAGTCAGGGTTGGAAGGGACCACAAGGATCAGCTAGTTCCAACCCCCCTGCCATGGGCAGGGACACCCTACACTAGATCAGGCTGGTCAGAGCCTCATCCAGCCTGGGCTTAAACACCTCCAGGGACGGGGCCTCAACCACCTCCCTGGACAACCCATTCCAGGGCTTCACCACTCTCATAGTGAAGAATTTCCTCCTCACCTCCAGCCTGAATCTCCCCAGCTCCCCAGCTCCAGCTTCATTCCATTGCCCCTAGTCCTATCACTACCTGAGATCCTGAGAAGTCCCTCCCCAACCTTCTTGTAGCCCCCTTCAGATACTGGAAGGCCACAATGAGGTCACCTGGGAGCCTTCTCTTCTCCAGACTGAAAAGCGCCAACTCCTTCAGTCTGTCCTCACAGGAGAGGTGCTCCAGCCCTCTGCTCATCCTCGTGGCCCTTCTCTGGACACGTTCCAGCACGTCCACATCCCTCCTGTAATAGGGGCTCCTGGAGCCTCTTCAGCTACTGGAAGGCTGCTCGAAGGTGGAAGCTGAAGGGAGAGCAGGCAGCAGCCTAACAACGCCCCAAAATGCCAAGATGACCTTCGAGGGTCCCTTCCAACCCAGTGCAATCTGTGAGTCTGTGAATCTCATGGCTGTGGGGAAGTGAAATCACAGCACTGTCAGGTGTACTCTGAACTGCTTTGTGCAAAGTTAAACTCCAGGGGAATCTTAAACTTAGGCTGCACTGGGGAAAAGATAACGAAGCCAAATGGTGAAGGATTGTTGTGCCTAGTCCACGTGCTCACCTCTGTTACATCAGCTGCTTCACACAGCATCTCTGAAGAGGCCATGAGACAAGGGTTACAAAATTAAAGCAGATCATAATGGGACACAAAAATAATCCCAAGGTTGGAACCCCCCTGCTGTGAGGCCAGGCTGAGAAACCTGGGGTTGTTCAGCCTGGAGAAGAGAAGGCTCCAGGGAGACCTTCTGGTGGCCTTTCAGCACTTAAAACTTCAGTCATAAAGCTGGGGACAGAGTTTTGGCCAGGGGCTGTTGTGACCAGAGGCGATGGTTTGGACTCAAAGAGGGAGATTTGGAGCAGAGAGAAGGGAGGAGCGGTTGACACTGAGGGTGGTGAGAGCCTGTGCCAGGTTGTCCAGAGAGGTGAGAGATGCTCCATCCCTGGAACCATCCCAGGTGAGGTTGTTTGAGGCTCTGAGCAACCTGCTCTAGCTGCAGGTGTCCCTGCTGACTGCAGGGGCTTGGACTCAATGCTCTTTACAGGACCCTTCAACCCAACCCAGTCTGGGACTCTATGATCATATTTAATGCAGCCACTTACTCTCTGGTAGCTGAAATGAAGGCCACAGAGCAGCTCAGCAGTTCCCATTGCTCCCTTCCCACTGCTTGTTAAACACTTGGTGGCTGCTTTGTAGCTAGAACACTGTGGACTTCAAGGCTCCCAGCAGCCTCCCCTCTTTGTCTGGTGTCTTCATGAGCTGCTTCACAGCATAAAGAAAGCCTTTAAAATTCAGAGTGAAGAGGGGCTGGGGGCTGAGCCCTGCACACCTTTTCCCAATCTGTGATTCTTGGCAGCAGAAGCATCTAAGCTATTGCTAATAAAAATATATTAATGTCTGTCTTCTGCAACAGGCTTTCTGCCTGGAATTTCTCTCACCCAGCTCCAGATTTCTACAAAGTAAATACCTCCACAGCTCGATGTGACTCCCCTCATTGTGTGCTGGCATCCCAGAAAGCCAGCCCTGGCCTGGGCTGCATCAAAAGCACCACGGCCAGGAGGATGAGGGAGGTGATGCTCTCCCTCTCCTCTGCTCTCCTGACACACCACCTGGAGTACTGTGCCTAGTTTGGGTGACCCCCAACAGAAGAAGGACATGGAACTGATGGAGCAAGTCCAGAGGAGGCCATGAAGATGATGAGAGGGCTGGAGAACCTCCCCTGTGGGGACAGGCTGGGAGAGCTGGGGCTGTTCAGCCTGGAGAAGAGAAGGCTCCAGGGAAACCTTAGGGCAGCCTTCCAGAGAGAAAGCTGGGGAGGGACTTCATAAGGGCCTGTGGTAATAGGACTTAGGGCAATGGCTTGAAACTAGAGCAGGGTAGATGTAGATTAGACATTCAGATGAAGTTCTTTACTATGAGGGTGGGGAGACACTGGCACAGGCTGCCCAGGGAGGCTGTGGCTGTTCCCCTCCCTGGAGGTGCTCAGGGCTAGGCTGGATGAGGCCTTGAGCAACCTGGGCTGGTGGGGGGGTCCCTGCCCATGGCAGGGGTTAGAACTGGATGATCTTTAGGGTCCCTTCCAACTCAAGCTACTCCATCTTTCTATGATTCATTCCAAGATACACATCTGAAGTTGTAGGTGAATCAAGTCCTGGGACAGTTTTCTCTCTCTCCTGACTGCAAATGGAGAGTGGGTGACATCTCAGCTGGAGAGAGATGAGAGGAGTCAAGCTCCAGACTCCAGCAGTGTGCTCAAAGGGCTGTGTGTTTGTGGGGCATGAGTCTGCATTGCTTTCCCCTCCATCAACCCTCTGGCACTGTCACCTGCCTGCCCTCCCTGCGGGGCCAATTTGTTCTCCATACATCCCCTTGGCTATCATTGCCTGATGAAGGCCACGCAACACAAATAGACATTTCACACAAGGATATTCATCAGAAAGAGCCTTCCATGTAGGATGTAGCAACTTAGAACTTATAAACTTAGGAAATGAAGATTTCAAGTCACATAGGAAAATAAACCAACCTGAAATGAAGGCATCAAAAAGCCTTCCTAAAGCTCCGAGCCAAGGCACGGCAGGGAATCACAAAATCATCATCACAGAACGGCTCAGGTTGGAAGGAACCCCAGAGATCCTCTACTCCAACCCCCTGCCATGGGCAGGGACACCTCCAACCAGCTCAAGGTGCTCAAGGCCTCATCCAGCCTGGCCTGGAACACCTCCAGGGAGAGGACAGCCACAGCCTCCCTGGGCAGCCTGTGCCAATGTCTCCCCACCCTCACTCTCAACAATTTCTTCCTCATCTCCACTCTCAATCTCCTCTCTCCCAGCTCAAAGCCATTGTCCCTCATCCTGGCACTCCCAGCCCTTGTCAGAAGTCCCTCCCCAGCTCTCCTGCAGCCCCTTCAGGTACTGAAAGGCTGCTCTGAGGTCTCCCTGGAGCCTTCTCTTCTCCAGGCTGAATAGCCACAACTCTCTCAGCCTGTCCCCACAGGGGAGGTTCTGCAGCCTCTAATCATCTTCATGACCTCCTCTGGATCCTCTCCATCACCTCCAGGTCCTTCTTGTGCTGGGGGCACCAGAACTGGAGGCAGTGCTGCAGGTGGGGTCTGAGCAGAGCAGAGCAGAGGGGCAGAATCCCCTCCCTGTGCTGCTGCTCTCCCTGCTCTGGCTGCAGCTCAGCACACAGCTGCCTGCTGGGCTGCCAGCGACCATTGCTGGCCCCTGGGGAGTTTGTCACCGACTGACACCCCCAAGGCCTTCTCAAGGCTGCTCTCAAGCCACTCCTTGCCTAGCTCATATCTTATCCCCCTTGTTTATTTTCCCATCACAACTCTCTAAACCAGTGCTGTGCCATCTGCAACAAGCTGCTGCAATCCATTCCTGCAGCCCCAAAGAGAACCCTAGAGCGCAAAACCAGTGCTTGGAACTCAGGGGGCTGGAGGAGAGCCACGGAGAGGCAGCACTGCCTGGGCTGTGTGGGAGCTGTCAGCCACATGTGCTGGTCGAGTGAAAAGGGCCGTTTCTGTGAGCACATTTCTGAAGCACCTGGTGATTTATTCCTAGAGGCAGAGAGACAGGGCAGGCACATGGTGAATTTCCAGGCAGGAGAGGGCTGTTGTAAATCAGGTTGTCATTTCTCCTATCTTCTGCAAAGAATCCCAGGGAGGTTAATTTGCAGAGCCAGGTGTGTTTCCCACTCTCTCAATTTCCCCCTCTCCCTCATGGCTGTGTGGCAGAAGGTATGTTGTTGCTCATCTCCGAGGCAGGAGGAGAGAAAAGGACTTCTGCTGGAGATCAGCCAATGCTCTGCGCTGGATATCAGCAGAAGATGGGGGAAAATCTTTGAGCTTTAGGTGATGTCCAGATGTTTTTGCATCTGCTTTGGTATCTTTGCCTGGCATCTGATGTGGTGTGCAGGTTCAGGAGAGCAATCCAGACACACCATGCTCCAAGCTGCTCAGCCTTGCAGATGCCTGAATGTGACTAGAGGTCAAAAATAGCCAAAATAGCCCTGGGTGCTCACATTCAGGCACCCACACATGCCCCAAGCTTTGGAGCTGTACACTTTGCTCATGTCTAATCTATCTCTTGATCCAAAGGGAAGGCATCAGCTTGAACACCACCCACTAGGCATGGGCAGCCCCCAAATTCACCATGGCCCTCAGCACCACATCTCCACAGCTTTTCAGTCCCTCCCACGGCTGAGAAGTCCACCACTGCCCTGAGCAACCTGCTCCAGGCCTCGGGAACCTTTCTGGGGAAGAAATCGTTCCTCGTGTCCGACCTAAACCTCCCCTGGCACAACTCGAGGCTATTTCCTCTTGTCCTATCAGTTGTTGCTAAGGAGAAGAGACCAACCTCCACGTGGCTCTGACCTCCTTTCAGGGAGCTGTGGAGAGTCAGAAGGCCTCCCCTCAGCCTCCTCTTCTCCAGGCTGAACAACCCTAGCTCCCTCAGCTGCTCCTCAGCAGCCCTGTTCTCTGTAGGGCTTCACTGCCCTGCTTTGGACCCACTCCAGCACCTCATGTGAGAGATGCTGCACGAGAGCTGCTACTGGGCAGTCAGCTCCTTCCAAGAAGCAGTTTTATGATATTATCTTGGACTAGAAGTTTGCCATTCCCTTCAGACACCTGCTCCTGCTGCTGTCACCTCCCACAAGGAAAGGTGGAGACATGCACTTGGGTGGAGGTTGCTGTGCAAGCTTGTGCCACACCGTGGCTCTGACCATCCTGGCCACTTCTGTGGGCTGGGTTAGGCTATGCAACAAAAAATCTCACCACCTGCATACCCACAGGGGAGAACAGAGAATCCATGGCAGGCAGGGGAACCAAGTGACACCCTGCCCAGCTACTCCCAGGCCCACCCCAGGAACCATCAGCCCATCCCTGCTCCTTCTCCACAAGCCCACAGGGCACAATAGCAGGTGCAGACCTAAATTCTGGGCTCAGAGTAGGGAAGACCCTGCCTGGCTCCTCCAAGGACTGTCCCAGGACAGCTCCAGCCCCAGGGTACTGTTGTGAAACCCACTGAGATGAGTCAAGTGGAGTTCCTTTGGGACTGGGGGGGTGTGGGGGACACAGGCTGCAGAGAAAAGGCAGCTGGGACTGGGGACAGGAGGGACCAAGATGGCTTGGGGAGGAACATATGTGCTAAAACAGAGGGGTAAGGAGGGAAAAGCCACCACGCCTGTGTGAACAGTGCTGGGCAGGACACTGGGCCAGCCATGGCTGTAATGTGTGAAGGGTGCAGCCTGCCACAGGACATTAGGGGTTGGAAAGGACCTCCGGAGATCATGGAGTCCACCCCCTGCCAGAGCAGGACCATAGAATCCAGCACAGGTCACTTCCAGACAGGGCTGGAAAGGCTCCAGAGGAGACTCCACAACCTCTCTGGGCAGCCTGCTCCAGGGCTCTGTGATTCTCACAGGGAAGTTCCTCCTCATGTTGAGGTGGAACCTCCTGTGCTGGAGTTTATATCCACTGCCCCATGTACTATCCCAGGGCACAGCTGAGCAGAGCCTGTGCCCTCCCTCCTGACCCCCAGCCCTCAGATATTGATAGATATTTATTAAGTCCCCTCTGACTTATTAAGTCTTCTCTTCTCAGGCTAAAGAGCCCCAGGGCTCTCAGCCTATCTAAACCCCATCTCTAGGTGTTTTCCTGGCTGAGGGAATGTTCTGTGTGCTTGAGGTCTGGATGCAGCAGCTGGGCTGGGACCAGGGGCTACCGGGTGGACACCAGCAAACATCAAGCTGGGCTAGTTGTGGACTAGCAAATAAGTGAAGGTCCTGGGTGCCAGTGAAGGGGGTGTGTGTCTCTACAGATGAGACCACAGGAAAAACTGGCTCCCAGGGGAACTGGGGTGGCACCTGAAGAGGAGTGTGTGTGGAGATGTTGGCATGGAAGTGGGTGAGTAGCAGCAGCTGTGCAGCTGAGCCGCACGGGGCCACGGGCAACTGCAACACCTAAGCCTTGAGGTTGCTTTGGGACAGTCCTGCTTTTAGAATCAGAGTCACAGACTGCATCAGGTTGGAAGGGACCCTCAAAGGTCATCTTGTCCAAACCCCCTGCAGTCAGCAGGAACATCTCCAACAAGATCAGGTTGCTCAGGGTCACATCAAATCTGACCTTGAGTATCTCCAGATAGGAGGCCTCCACCACCTCCCTGGGCAACCTGTTCCAGTGTCTCACCATCCTCACTGTGCAGAAATTCCTCCTTATGTCCAACCTAACTCTGCC
This sequence comes from Picus viridis, assembly GCA_033816785.1. Taxonomy (NCBI): domain Eukaryota; kingdom Metazoa; phylum Chordata; class Aves; order Piciformes; family Picidae; genus Picus; species Picus viridis. Next base: position 7,161,823 of record CM066597.1, on the reverse strand, counting down.
CTGCTCCAGTTTCAAACCATTGCCCCTTGTCCTATCCCCACAGGCCCTTCTGAGCAGTCCCTCCCCAGCTCTCCTGGAGCCCCTTCAGGTACTGGAAGGCTGCTCTGAGGTCTCCCTGGAGCCTTCTCTTCTCCAGGCTGAACAGCCCCAACTCTCCCAGGCTGTCTTTGTAGGAGAGGTGGAACTGTTTTGGTACTTTCTGTGTCACCCATTACAACCAACCACTCTGAGTGACACCAAAACGACTTCTGTGGTCATGCAGCCAGGAGATCCAAAACCATAACCTCCTTCAGAAAGCTGCGTTCTGCCACCAGCTCAGAAGTGCTAAGCTTCCTTCCCTGGCACTGTTGGATGTTGAAATGAGTAGCTTGGAAGTTTTTTTTTCCCTTCTCTTTTATGTATATATAATTTCACAGTTTCAGTTCAGTAGAGAAAGCTCCTAATATTTTTTTTTCCTCCCTTCAAGGGTTTAAATCTAAGTAATTGCAGGCTGCAGTCACACAGTATATGCTGGCTGGTAGAGCCCTCCTAGCTGCCAGGAAAGCAGGTCAATTATGAGTAATGAACCCACATTACCAGGAGAAAAAGCTGGTTTGAATTCTGGTCAATTAGTGCTAAAACTGCCTTGGAAGGAAAAGGTGGATCGAGCTAATGGAGCTGTGCAGCCGGCACAGGCAGCGAGGGCTTCAGCCCTGGGGTGGCAGAAATTAATGATGCTGGGGCACAAAATCCATGCAGAGCTGCAGGGGGAGGTGAGGCAGGTGGCTGACCTGTCTCTTCTCACCTCCAGCTTAAGGTCTCAATTAAAAGAGCCATGGCTGCTTCAGGGAGGTGCTGGGGCACTGCATTGGCTTTAGGGAAGTGTTCAGCCCGGCTCATCAAGAAGTTCACAGAATCCCAGAGGCACAGAATGTTAGGGCTTGGAAGGGACCTCCAAAGCTCATCCAGCCCAACGCCCCTGCCAGAGCAGGGTCACCCAGGCCACGTCACACAGGAACACATCTAGGTGGGTTTTGAGTATCTCCAGAGAGGGAGACTCCAGAATCGCCCTGGGCAGCCTGTCCCAGGCTCCTGTGAGGTGGTGGAGTCCCTGTCCCTGGAGGTGTTCCAAAAGGCTTGGATGTGGCCCTTGGAGCCATGGGTTAGTTGTCAGGAGGTGTTAGGTATTGGGTAATAGGTCGGACTTGATGATCTCTGAGGTGTTTTCCAACTTGGTTGGTTCTGTGATTCTGTGACAACTACTCACCCAAACCAAGGCTCACCTCAGTGTCAGGAACTGCAGTGCAAGGGCTTGCTGGGCTCCTGCCATTACCAGGACTGCCACAGCCAGGGAGGAAGAAGAGAAGGAGCAAGCATGAAGCAGGCTTCCTTGGGTGCTCCTTGCAGGGGTCTGGCTTTCAAATAGCCCAGAGACCTGCAACCAGTAGCCTGAGTCAGGGAATTTGTGGGAATCCTCCTTCCCCACCTCCATTAGCAGCTGGTGAAGGGTCTGGAGAAACAGCTCTGGGAGAGGAGCAGCTGAGGGAGGAACCTGGGGGTGCTTAGTCTAGAGAAAAGGAGGCTGAGGGGAGATCTCACTGCTCTCTACAGCTCCTGGTTGGGGCTTGGAAACTTTCTTTTCTCCTGGTAAGTTTTCACTTCACCTCCCAGAGTCCGTGCTGGTGGGAGACCCAGGCACCTCCCAGGTCTCTATTCCCCATCACTTGTGCAAGGCACACAAGGGTGAATTCCCCTTTCAGGGTTTATTGTCCGAGGTGGCAGCACCCAGTGGTGTGCAGCAATACAACCCAGCTCACAGGGATGACAGAGAGGAGAAATTGTCCAGGCAGTTCCCAGGACATGGAGTAAAAGTAGCAGATGGGAAGCTGAGACTTGACTGCCTCCTGCAAAGCTATTAAGGTGCTCCAGCATTCCTCATGCCCCATCCCATGTCACAGCCAGACCCTGAGAGGTAGACAACGTGGAGCCTGGATCTCAAGAGGCTGTGCACCAGTGGCAGGGTCACTGCACTGTTATTTTTACACCCTACTTGGCCCTGAGTGCCCAGGTGCAAGGGGATCATCACCCAGAGGCACATTAACACAGCCAGGCTGAGGTGGGAAGGGATTTCTGCTGATCTCCTGGTCCAATCCCTGCTCAGCGGCACGTGGCCCAGGACTGTAATCTGACAATTACATGCTCCAGGGCTTCCCTGTCCCCAGAGCTTGCTGGAGACTCCACAACCTCTCTGGGCAGCCTGCTCCAGGCCTCCAGCACCCTCACACCAAAGAAGTTTCTCCTGTTCAGGTGGAACCTTCTGACTTCCAGTTTGTGCCCCTTGCCCCTTCTCCTGTCACTGGGCACCAGTGAGAAGAATCTGGCCCCAGACTGCTGCTACTGGACAAGCTTGTGCATCACAAAGCAGCCAGCGTGGACATGGAGAACCTGGTCCTAGGCATCTACCTCTACACTGTGATAAACATCTCAGGATGTTCACCATATGAGTGCAGCCATGACCTCACAAACCATCCTTTCACTGCTGGAGCCAGAAGTTGGCATGGGCCAGACCAAGGAAGCACAGGCTGGATCTATCACATCCCAAGGCTGTCCTCAAACCAACACTGCCACGTGAGAAGGTGCTGCAGTGGTTCTAGGTGCTAGCAAGTGCCCACAGGCAGAGGTGCAGGCACAGTGTGGCCAGCCCCTGCCCCCAGCATCACCACACTGTGCCCCTGCCTCACCTCCCCTCATAGCAAAGCTTCTCTCCTTGGGTGGCACCATGTGGGACCCAGCCATGCATGAAAGCTTAATGCCCACCAGATCACGAGCTGGCATGACAGAAACCATCCCCAGGTCATCCTGCATCACCTCCTCGATTCACCACGACACAAAGCTGATTAGGATGGAAAGGAATCAAGGAGGAAAGCTCTGCCTGGACACAGCGTGCAGATGCAGGACCTCTGACAAGGCTCATCCCTATTCCCTTCTCTGTGGTTTCTGCTCAGGTTAACCCTGGGACAAAGTGGGGATTGTGAAAGGCCAGGAAGGCTCTGAGGTTGCTGGCAGTGAGTCCTGTTGGCCTCCTGCTGCTGCAGCTTTTCTTCAAAAGCTGCAAAGCAAAACAACTGCAGCTCAGGCACACAGCAGCCCAGGCTTGGCTGTTGGCAGGAGCAGCCCCAGCAGCACCACCACCCCCCCCCACCACCCCCTGCATGGCTGCTGGGCTCCACACCTTCTTCACCTTTCCGTTGGCTCTGCCCAACAGCGCAGGAGGCTGACCTTAAACGGCACCAGAGCTCTCGGGAGTGCCTCAGCTGACCTCCTGCTTAGCTGAGCAGCTGCCTAATCTCTGCTCACAGCTGCAGAACCTGACCACGAGCCTTGCAGCTCTGCAGGCATCTCCTCCTGGTCATCGCTGCCAGCACTTCAAAGACTGGTGCAAATCAGAGGATAAGAGAATTAAGGAGGTGGGGGAGGTAAAAAAAAAGCCTTTCTTGCTAGTCATAGAATCATCATAGCATGGGTTGGGTTGGGTTGGGAGGGACCTTAAAGCTCATCCAGTTCCAACCCTCCTGCCATGGGCAGGGACACCTCCGACCAGCCCAGGTTGCTCAAAGCCTCATCCAGCCTGGCCTTGAACACCTCCACGTCCACAGCCTCCCTGGGCAACCTGTGCCAGTCTCTCCCCACCCTCACTACAAAGAATTTCTTCCTCATCTCCACTCTCAATCTCCTCTCTCCCAGCTCTAAGCCATTGTCCCTTGTCCTGGCAGTCCCAGCCTGTGGCAAAAGTCCCTCCCCAGCTCTCCTGGAGCCCCTTGAGGTACTGGAAGGCTGCTCTAAGATCTCCCTGGAGCCTTATCCTCTCCAGACTGAACAGCCCCAACTCCCTCAGCCTGTCCCCACAGGGGAGGTTCTCCAGCCCCTGATCAACTTCATGGCATTCTCTGGACCCTCGCCAGCAGTTCCATGTCCTTGTGTTGGAGGATCCAGAGCTGGACACAGTGCTGCAGGTGGGGTCTGAGCAGAGCAGAGGGGCAGACTCCCCCTTGTCCTGCTGCCCCACTTCTTGTGCTGCAGCCTGCTCACACATGCAGTGTTTGTCTTGCACATGTAAGACAATTTCTTAAGCAGCCTTTTCCTATCCCTCACAGGAGGGCTCCGTGCTTGGGTTTGTTAATAATAGCTGTGTCTGACTCCTTTCTAAATGTTATTAAGATCCACACCAAGATTTTTCCCTTGGCAATGAATTCCAGGGCTCAATTATCCCCTGTGTTAAGGGGCTTAGTGTTTTGCATGTGAGATCTGATCTCCTTAAAGGCCACATGCTCTGCATCTTCAGAGCAGGGAGTGACAGGATGAGTGCACCCTCTGCACCTTTACAGTAGCACAGACTCACAGCATGGTTTGGGTGGGAAAGGACCCCAAAGATTATCCAGCTCCCCCCTGCCATGGGCTGGGACACCTCCCACCACCCCAGGTTGCTCAGGGTCCCTTCCAACCCAGCCTTGAGCACCTCTAGGGTTGGAGCCTCCACGACTTCTCCGGGCAACCTGTTCCAGAGTCTCTCTGCCCTCATGGGGAAGAATTTCTTTCATTGCCTAGCCCAAACTGAGCTTCTTCCAGTTTGAAGCCATCTCCTTTTGGTGCTCCGTGCCTTTGTACAAAGTCCCTCTCCATTTTCATCCACTTCCCTCAGTGTTTCAGACACCGTTTCAGTATCATCCCAGGTTCTTCTTAGGAAGAAATTCACAGAATCAGAGGAATTTAGGGGCTGGGAGGGACCTCAAGACATCATCTAGTCCAACACTTCCCTGCCAGAGCTGGATCTCTCATACCAGTTCTGTAGTACAAGGGTGGTGAGACACTGGAACAGGTTGCTCAGGGAGGCTGTCTCTTGTTCCTCATCTCTGTAATGTTCCCCACATGGATTGGGGGGGGGAAATTGATTTTCTTCACTGCCACTCTTCAGACAAATGTTTCAGGTTGGTTGTTGTGCTCCCACAGCCAGCAGAGGATAAAATGCTATGCCCTCCAGACTGTGGTGATGTGAGCCCCGTCCATGTTCCAGGGCTTCCAGCCAGGTTCTCCCAGCAGCATGAGCTGGGTTAACACACCTGCAGTTGGGCTGACACTCAGTGGTACGCAGGGAGTAGGGCTCTGGGCAACCTGATCGACTGGAGGGAGTCCAAGGGAGGGCTACAGGCATGATGAAGGGACTGGAGCACTGCCCTGTGAGGAGAGGCTGAGAGCCCTGGGGCTGTTCAGTCTGGAGAGGAGAAGGCTGAGAGATGATTTAATAAATGTTTATAAATATCTGAGGGGGTCAGAAAGGAAGGGATAGGGACAGCCTCTGCTCACCTGTGCTCTGTGACAGGACAAAGGGATATAAATTCCAGCACAGGAGGTTCCACCTCAACATGAGGAGGAGCTTCTTCACTGTCAGGCTCACAGAGCCCTGGAGCAGGCTGCCCAGAGAGGTTGTGGAGTCTCCTTCTCTGGAGCCTTTCCAGAGATATGTTCCTGTGTGACCTGTGCTGGATTCCATGGTCCTGCTCTGGCAGGGGGGTTGGACTGAAAGCTCTCCAGAGGTCTCCTGCAACCCCTAACATCCTCTGATCCTGTGATCTAGTGGAGGATGTCCCTGCTGACTGTAGAGCGGGATGGACTGGATGACCTTTGGAGGTCTCTTCCAACCCAGACCATTCCAGGGTTCTAAGTTTCATCTCAGCCTCATCTCTCCCATGCCCTCAGACCCCAATTTTCCCTTCAGCTTGCCCAGAGCTTCGATATGACAACTGGACCTGATCCTGCTGGAGGCCAAATACGTGCACAGCTTTCAGATTTGCTCTTCTAAATGCTACTTGTTGACTTTGCTTGGACACAAGGAGGTTCCTGCTAACCTCCTGTTCCCAATGTTGATACTCCAGAGCCTGTGTTTTCCTTCCTGCACCCAGGACAAATAAGCAAATGAAGCTGCCCACCTGGCTGCTGGAAGATGCTGTTTGCTCATCTACTTAATTTTTGTTGCTCTGGCACAAGAATAGTAATAATAACAAGGGAAGAAGTTAAGAAAACAACCAAGCAAACACAAGAGCATTTTGTTTGTCTGTGCCAAGGTGAAACTGAGCTGGTAAACATCACTCTTGATGTCCAGACATCTCTCTCTGTTTGCAGCTTATTTCACCTTCCAGGATTAAATGGAAGGTGGAGGCCTGCAGCTGGTGGTGTTCCCCCGAGGCCTAGGGATGGGGCCCAGCTCTGTTCAACATCTTCATCAGTGGCCTGCATGAAGGGACAGAGTGGGTTCTCAGGAAGTGTGCTGATGCTGTGAAACTGGGAGGAGTGGCTGGCAGCCTGTCAGGCTGTGCTGCCATTCAGACAGGCTTGGCCAGGCTGCAGAGCTGGGCAGAGGAACCTCCTGAAGTTCAACCGGGGCGAATGGTGGGCTCTGCACCTGAGGAGCAATAGCCTCCTGCAGCAGCACAGGGGAGGGCTGACCTGCTGGGAACAGCTCCTGGGAGAAGGATCTGGGAGTGCTGGGGGACAACAGGAGCCAGCAATTTGCCCTTGTGTCCAAGAAGGCCAATGGTGTCCTGGGGTGCATGAAAGTGTGGCCAGCAGGTCAAAGGAGGTTCTCCTTCCCCTCTACTCTGCCCTGGTGAGGCCGCATCTGGACTCCTGGGTCCAGTTCTAGGCTCTGCAGTTCAAGAGAGGACTGGGAAGAGTCCATCAGAGGCTATGAAGATGCTGAGGGGCCTGAAGCATCTCTGTGAGGAGCAAAGGCTGAGAACCCTGAGGCTGTTGAGCCTGGAGAAGAACAACCCCAGAGGGGATCTGAGCAACGCTCAGCAAGAGCTAAGGGATGCTAAAGAGCTAAAGGGGCAAGAGGCTGGGGCCAGACTCTTGTCAGTGGTGCCCAGGGACAGGACAAGGGGCAGAGGCCACAAACTGGAAACCAGGAGGTTCCACCTGAACGGGAGGTGAAAATTCCTCGGTGTGAGGGTGCTGGAGGCCTGGAGCAGGCTGCCCAGAGAGGTTGTGGAGTCTCCTTCTGTGGAGAGCTTCCAAACCCCCCTGGCCCTTGTGCTCCTGGGCAGGCTGCTGTGGGTGCCCTGCTGGAGCAACCTGATGAGCTCCAGAAGACACTTCCAACCCCCAGCACGTTTGGAGCCTGTGACCTCTGTGACGTGCACGGTGAGACTACTGCAAATCCAGAGCACTACCAAACACAACCTGCCTCCTTGGCTGGCAGGGGAGGTAGGGGCTTGGCTTTTCTCTCATGCAAGCAAGACAAGAAGTGAGACTGAGCAAATAATATCATAAGAGCTTCTATGCTTAGGGGATGGAGCAGGGCTATGAGAGACAGCTCCAGATGACAAGGCTAACCTGGGATAGCAACTGGCTCCAGCAGCTCCCTTGTGATCAGCATAAGCAGCACCACATCACTCAGTGCCACTGCCATTGCCTGGTGCCCAGCACCACATCACTCAGCACCACTGTCACTGCCTGGTGCCCAGCACCACATCACTCAGTGCCACTGCCTGGTGCCCAGCACCACATCACTCAGCACCACTGCCACTGCCTGGTGCAAATTGAGTCCAACCTCCCTGCCAAGGAAGGTTCACCTAGAGAAGGTCATGGCCAGGTGGGATTTGAATGTCTCCAGAGATGGAGACTCCACCACCTCTCTGGGCAGCCTGCTCCAGTGCTTTGTCACCTTTAAACTACAGATGTTCCTCTTTATGTTTAGATGGAAGTTCCTATGTCCAAGGTTGTGCCCCTTACCCCTTGTCCTGTCCCTGGGCACCACTGAACCAAGCCTGGTCCCGTCCTTCTGACACCCACCCTTGAAGTATCAATCAGCATTGATCAGATTCCCCCTCAGGCTGCTTTTTTCATTTCCTAAGAACTATATCTCCCAATCTGAATCTTCTAAACCCTTTTTATTTCAAAACTGGAGCACAGAAATAGCTCAGCATTAGCCTAGTGCAACCTGAAGGACTTTCAGATGAACAAGACAGGATGGAAGTTGCACACAGATGCACAACTCAACCTGTGGGCTTGTTCCCTTCCGTGATGAGTCTCTGCAGGAAAACAGAGAGCTGATCTTTGCTAGATTAGACTCAGAGCCCCTTGGCTGGCTGAGGGCCCAAAATAGTGTGATTGCCACTGCTGATGTATATTTAGAATCATAAAATCATCTCAGTTGGAACAGATCTTTAAGATCATGCAGCCCAGCCGTTCTAACTCTGCCGAGGCTGGGGCTAAACCATGGCCCTCAGCACCACATCTCTGCCTCTTTGAAACCCCTCCAGGGATGGGGATTCAACCACCACCCTGGCAGCCTGTGCCAGGCTTCACAGGATCAGAGGATGTTAGGGGTTGGAAGGGACCTCTGGAGATACAATACAATACAATACACCAGGTTGAAAGAGACCTTCAAGATCATGGCGTCCAACCCATCAACCAATCCAACCCAGCTAAACAACTAAACCATGCAGCCAAGCACCCCATCAAGCCTCCTCCTGAACACCTCCAATGAAGGTGACTCCACCACCTCCACGGGCAGCCCATTCCAATAGGCAATCACTCTCTCTGTATAGAACTTCTTCCTAACATCCAGCCTAAACCTGCCCTGGCACAGCCTGAGACTGTGTCCTCTTGTTCTGGTGCTGGCTGCCTGGGAGAAGAGACCAACCTCTGCCTGTCTACAACCTCCCTTCAGGTGGTTGTAGAGAGCAATAAGGTCACCCCTCAGTCTCCTCTTCTCCAGGCTAAGCAACCCCAGCTCCCTCAGCCTCTCCTCATAGGGCTTGTGTTCCAAACCCCTCCCCAACTTCGTTGCCCTTCTCTGGACACATTCCAGCAAGCCAACATCCTTCCTAAACTGAGGGGCCCAGAACTGGATCATCTAGTGCAACCCCCTGCCAGAGCAGGATCACAGAACCCTTTCTTTGAGAACCCTTTCAGTGAAGAAGTTTCTCCTACTGTCCACCTTACACCTCCCCTGGGGCAACTTGAGGCCATTTCTTTCATTGATTGCTAGAATGGTTTGGGTTGGAAGGGATCTTAAAGCTCATCCAGTGCCAACCCCCTGCTATGGGCAGGGACACCTCCCACCAGCCCAGGTTGCTCAAGGCCTCATCCAGCTTGGCCTTGAACTCCTCCAGGAAGGGACATCCACAGCCTCCCTGGGCAACCTGTGCCAGTGTCTCCCCACCCTCACTGCAAAGAATATCTTCCTCATCTCCAGACTCAATCTCCCCTCCTTGGCTTCATTCCATTCCCTTTCATCCTGTTACTCCCAGCCCTTGTCACAAGTCCCTCCCCAGCTCTCCTATAGCTCCTTCTGGTACTGGAAGGCCTCTCTGAGGTCTCCCCAGAACCCCCTTTTCTCTCATCTTATCACTTGTTCCTAGGGAATAGTTTAGGGATGCCTCTCCCTAACTGCTAGGAGAAGCTGCTGCCACAGTGTCGCGGATGGAGTGCTGCAGGCAGGGTCTGGCCAAACAGGAGGAGAGCCTTTCCATACCAAAATGCTGTGATTTGGGATCTCAGAGATGCCCTACATGGACTCAGAAAGTTCTCACAGACAACCTGATGGATTTTCAAGGCCATAATCCTTTGGAATCTTTCTGAATCCTTGCTCTTTTTAACTGGAAAACCCTGGGACAACTCTGTGCAGCAGCTTCCCAAGCTGCTCACTGGAGCCTAGAGAGCCATTCCGAGGAAGATGCTAAAAATAGGCCCTCTGGTTACCACAGCAAAGCACCCAAACAGACACAGAAATATTTCAGTGCAAACAGAAACCTGCATTTCACTCTTTTCCTACCCTGACTCCCGAGCCCATAACCTCCCCTGCTCTGTTACAGGTACAGCAAAAGTCTTCCCTGCACCAAGCTCCATCCACCTCTTCCATCAGCTCTGAGCCTCCTTTGCTGCTGGTTGCTCGGTGTTTCTGTTCAGTCAAGGAAGAGTTTTCAGGACTCTGGATTTAAAACCAAATCATAATAATAATAATGATAAAAAAATCCACAGCTTCTTAATTTTGGCTCTGTGAACAAACCTCAGAGCCTGGGCATGCTCCAGCAGCCCAAGACAACTGCACTCGGCTGTCTGCAACCTCCTCGGAGCTGGGAGAGCTCTGCAAGTACCAAATAAGCATCTGGAGTGCCCTGTGAAAAAGGCATCACTGATGGTCAGGCCAGTGAGCAATGTCTGAGTTGTAGCAGAAGACTGGAGCAGGCTTTCAGCTTCTGAATATTCATAGGTTCATCATATCATGAAATGGATTGGCTTGAAAGGGACCTTGGAGGCCATCTAGTTCCAGCTGCCCTGCTATAGGCAGGGACACCGCCCACCAGCCCAGCTTGCTCAAGGCCTCATCCAGCCTGGCCTTGAGCACCTCCAGGGAGGGGACAGCCACAGCCTCCCTGGGCAACCTGTGCCAGGGTCTCACCATCCTCATTGTCAAGAATTTCTTCCTCTTCTCCAGTCTCAATCTCCCCTCTCCCAGCTCAAAGCCATTGACCCTCATCTTGTCACTCCCAGCCCTTGTCAAAAGTCCTTCCCCAGCTCTCCTGTGGTGCCTTCAGGCACTGCAAGGCTGCCTGAAGGGGGCTACAAGAAGGCTGCAGAAGGATTGCTCCCAAAGGCCTTCAGGGACAGGACAAAGGGCAATGGTTTGAAACGAGGGCAGAGCAGAATTAGATTGGGTGTGAGGAACAAATTCTGCACCATGAGGGTGGTGGAATACTGGAACAGGTTGCTCAAGGAGGTGGCTGAGTCTCCATCCCTGGAGATATTCAAGGTGAGGCTCAACAGCTCACAAGCTGTGCCAAGGGAAGTTTAGGCTGGAGGTGAGGAGAAAGTTCTTCCCAGAGAGAGTTGTTAGCCGTTGGAATGTGCTGCCCAGGGAGGTGGTGGAGTCCCCATCCCTGGGGGTGTTCAAGAGGGGACTGGATGTGGCACTTGGTGCCATGGTTTAGTAGTCATGAGGTATTGGGTGACAGGTTGGAGTTGATGATCCTTGAGGTCTTTTCCAACATTATTGATTCTATGATACTGTGATTCAATGATTCTATGAACAGGACTCTGATCAGCTTGATCTAGCTGAGGATGTCCCTGCTGACCGCAGCGGGGTTGGACTGGATGAGCTTTGGAGGTCCCTTCCAACCCAAACCGTTCAACGCTTCTATGATTTCACCACCCTCATTGTGAAGCTCTTCCTCCTGATGCCTGCTTCACCAGGATTAAGCTCAAACCAACCCTCCAAAGGCTACAAAACCCAACCCCAGACAGCCTCACGACCAAATTCTCTGTGCTCCCTCACTCGGCCTTTGCCCAGTACGAACAGCAGCCCAGTAAAAACAACAGCCTCATCCTGCTAACAAATCACCCCTGGCTTTTAATGTGCCACCTGCACAGGCTGCACAGATCTACGAGGCCCTAAATATAACCAGACAGCCCTTTCCTGGCTGCTCAGATGAACACTACCTCAGCTTGTTCTCCAAGCAAGCCAAAATTATAGCTGCTTTGCAGATCAGAAACAGTTTAGGGTGGGACATTTTCAACCCCCACCCCTCTCTTCTTTTTTAGAGTGCTTGGAGTTTCATGAATAAGGCATTCATTATGCCCAAACCCCAGAGATGTCCACCTTGGAGGGAGAGCTCAAATTAGTGGTGAGTGTGTTCCTGGAGCTGTCAGGAGCAGCGGCAGATCGTGTGGGATGCTCGAGGTTCAGCAGGCAAAACAGCTGAGCCAGCTGGGTCCTGCGTGGCACCTCTGGTTGGAGAGCTGATGGCTTTGCATAAAGCCCACAGACACACTTGTTTACCTAGCCAAAAGCCTTGGTTATTCCTGGAAAGTCCAGCAGTGGAAAGTTGTGCCAGCCCACACAGCACCGACCAGGCAGCTTCTGGGAGCAGAGAAAGCACCAAGATGCAGCTATGTGAGCAATGACTACCTTCGATTCCCACTCTAGAAGAACCCAACCAGTTTTAAGGTGGTAAAAATGGAGATCCCGACACAAAAAGATGTTGGAGAGGGTCCAGAAGAGGCCATGAAGATGAGGGCTGGACGACCTCTTCTACAGAGACAGGCTGGGGGAGTTGGGGCTGTTCAGCCTGGAGAAGAGAAGGCTCCAGGGAGACCTTAGAGCAGCCTTCCAGTACCTGAAGGGGCTCCAGGAGAGCTGGGGAGGAACTTCTGACAAGGGCTGGGAGTGACAGGATGAGGGACAATGGCTTTGAGCTGGGAGAGGAGAGACTGAGAGTGGAGAGGAGGAAGAAATTGTTTGCAGTGAGGGTGGGGAGACACTGGCACAGGTTGCCCAGGAGGCTGTGGCTGCCTCCTCCCTGGAAGTGTTCAAGGCAGGCTGGATAAGGCCTTGATCAGCCTGGGCTGGTGGGAGGTGTCCCTGCCCTTGGCTGGAAGATTGGAGCTGGATGATTTCTTCCAACCCAAACCATTCTAGGATGTAACTCTGTATAACCCGAGCATTCCCTTGGTGCCCTGCCAGCAAAGGGCACAGTGGCAGCAGTGCTGGCAGGCAGCACATGTGGCACAGACCCCTCCTTTCCTCTCCCCACCTTTGCTTACATTTCATGTAGTCTACTCTGATTCAAGGTTTAATAAAATGTAATCCCAGCATGTCTTGAATTAATTAATTAGATCTCATTCCAAGCCACTGTGCAATTATTCTGTTACTCACAGAAGAGTCACAGCCTGGCAGCATCTCTCCCATGTGCAGGAGCAGCCACAGACCAACCTGGGGTTTGTCAGTCCTGTCCCCATGTAGCAAAGGGCATGATTTCTCTTTTCTCCTCCATTAGTTCCCCAGTAGAAAACTCCTGCAGGTATGAACAGTCACAGCCTGAGGTCAGCCCCGCTCTCCTCACAGCCCTCAGCAGCACAGGGGGAGTCTCACACCTGCAGGGCTGAGTTTTCTTCATCAACATGGCCGAGTTGGAACCAAAGGGTTGCCTGGGATCAAACACTGGCACAGGCTGCCAGGCAGGTGGTTGAATCCCCATCCCTGGAGCTGCTTAGAAGAGGCAGACATGAGGCGCTGAGGGACATGGTTGAGCACCACAACTTGGGGAGTGATCTTAAAGGACTTTTCCAAGCAAAATGATTCTGTTCTATGGTTTGATCCAACCATGGAATCCTAGAATGGTTTGGGTTGGAAGTGGCCCCAAAGATCATCCAGTTCCATCCACTTCCCACCAGCCCAGGTTGCTCAAGGCCTCATCCAACCTGGCTTTGAACACCTCCAGGGAGGGGGTAGCCAGAACCTCCCTGGGCAACCTGTTCCAGTGTCTCACCATTATCATTCTAAACAATTCCTTCCTCATCTCCAGTCTCAGTCTCCCCTCTCCCAACTCAAAGCCATTGTCCCTCGTCCTACCACTCCCAGCCCTTGGCAAAAGTCCCTCCCAGCTCTCCTGGAGCCCTTTCATGCAATGGGAGGCTACTCTAAGGTCTCCCAAGAGCATCCTCCTCTCCTTGTGCTCCAGGTATTTTGCTCCCTCCTTGCCCTCTATGCCTCTGGCCTTGTTTCCCTATCCAGATCAGCCTCAGTAAACAACTGTTTTTAATTCCCTGATGCAAAGAAACCACAAATCTACTTTTTCAGCAGGAACAAGCTGAAAGAATTCAGAAGAAATGGAGATAACTTTGACAGGACTGCAGCATTTTACCCTGCACTCATCTTCCCAGGTAGATGATTTCCAACAAACTCAACATCCCAGTGGACACTCCATGGAGCATCCTCAATCTCACAGAACCACAGGATCACAGAATTGTTTGGGTGGAAAAGACCTTTAAGATCATCCAGACCAACCATCAACCCAGCACCACCATGGCCACTAAACCCAAGTTCCACAGCCACAGGTTTCTGAAATACCTCCAGGGATGAGGACTCCACCACCTCCCTGGGCAGCCTGTGCCAATCCCTGACCACTCTTGCAGCAAAGAAATTGTTCCTCCTCTCCAACCCTCCCTGGCCATTTCAGGCCATTTCCTCTCCTTCTATCACCTGAGACTAGGGAGAAGAGCCCACCCCCCCAAGAGCCCCCACCTCACTGCAGCCTCCTCTCAGGGAGCTGCAGAGAGCAATGGGCTCTCCCCTCAGCCTCCTCTTCTCCAGGCTGAACACCCCCAGCTCCCTCAGCTGCTCCTCCCCAGCCCTGTTCTCCAGACCCTTCACACTTCGTTGCACTTCTCTGGACACTCTCCAGCAACTCAATGTCTTTCCTGTAGTGAAGGGCCCAAAACTGAAGCCAGGATTCATGTCCAAACCAGTCCTGTCAACACTTTCATCTCTCTCTGCTCATCACTTTCCCTGTCACAGCTCAGGGAGGAGCAATCTCAGGTGCTCAGTGCCCACAGTGCTGTGTGCAGCGCTGGAGCAGGCTTGGACCACCAAAGAGCAGACGTTCCCCGCTGCATCATCCTCTGGTTTGCAGCATTTGCAGGCAGGGTAATGAATTCTGACCTCAGCAGAGCCTCAGCAGCCCTGCCTGCTGGCAGTGTGCTGGGCAGGGCCCCTGATGAAGTGCAGTTGTTTACAAACACGGTAGAGCCTATTCCAAACTCATTGTTCCTCGCCTCCAGCTGCCCAAGGACTTTTTACTCAGCTCCTGGACTGCTACCAAACATAAAAATGACAGATTGCCAAAAAGGACAGAGACAGAGGGTGGGGGGAGGATGGAGGCAGGGAGGGAGGGAGGGGGAGATGAGAAGTGGCCAGACAGCACAGCAGATGAATATATTATCCTGCTGCCTCTGGGAATGGAGGTCAGAAGCCAGCCCAGGCTGAAGAAACACATTGCAAGAAACACTTGTGAAATTAAAGGTCAGTAAGATAATGAGCCCTAACTGCAGCCCAGCAGGAAGCCTGCACTGATGCAGAGCTCTCTCTGGAGCGTGGCTACCTGCTGCTGCCCGGCTGCAGAGCCTGCCCCTTCCACTTACTGCTCACCCAGGATGCACAGGGCCTGGGCTCTGGCGCAGTGGGGCAGTGGCTGCTGCTCCCCAGGAAGCTCTGAGCTTCCCCTGCCTGCTCCCACCTCACAGAATCACAGAAACATTCAGGTTGGAAAAGACCCTCAGGATCACCAAGTCCAACCATTAACCCTACTCTGCAAGGGTCACCCCTAAACCATAGCCCCAAGCACCACATCCAAATGACCTTCAAACACATCCAGGGTTGGTGACTCCACCACCTCCCTGGGCAGCACGTTCCAATCCCTGACCACTCTTGCTGGGAATGTTTTTTTTCCTACTGTCCAGTGCAAACCTACCCTGGTGCAGCTTGAGGGCATTCCCTCTTGTTCTATCACTAATTACCTGTGAGAAGGTAGAGAGCCATGAGGTCTCCCCTCAGCCTCCTCTTCTCCATACTTCAGTCACTCTTCATCAGATTTATTCTCCAGGCCCTTCCCCAGCTCCTTGCCCTCCTCTGCACTGGCTCCAGCACCTCCACATCTCTCTTGTATTGAGATAACCAAAACTGACCACAGTACTCAGCTCAGTGATGGTCCAGGCTGGGGGGTGAATGGTGGAGAGCAGCCCAGCAGAGGACTTGGGGGCTCTGGGGGTTGCAAAGCTGGACAGGAGCTGGCACCCAGTGCTGCCAGCCCAGCCCCAGCCTGTCCTGGGCTGATCCCCAGCAGTGTGGGCAGCAGGGGCAAGTTGCCCAGAGAGAGATGCCTGGAACCATCCCAGGTCAGGTTGTTTGGGGCTCTGAGGAACCTGCTCTAGCTGCAGCTGTCCCTGCTGTCTGCAGGGGGCTGGACTGGGTGAGCTTTAAAGGTTGCTTCCCACCCAAACCATTCCATGATTCCATGCAATGGCTTCTGCAGGGGCAGGAGTACTGCCTCCCCCAGCCAATTTCCCTCCACAGCAGCTTTCCTGCTCTTCTGCTCACACAGGGAGTGCTGCTGTGCTGCCCATCCTGCATCACTATGGTTTATCTTGGGATAAGCCATGGCTGTGGGTCTAGAACATGCCCCTGGCTCCGTTGCACCTGGCTGCACACCGCAACAAGATGCCCTGAGCTCCGTGTGTGCATCCCTGCAGACCAAGCTGTGTGCTCTGAAGCAGGAAGCAGAGAAGCTCACTTTCCACTCAGGGCCAGTGTCCATCACCATAGCAATCTCATGTTCATCATCATATTATCAGCCAAGAGTCTCACAGTCCTTAAAATCCACCTTACACAGGTGCCAGACCCTGGCTTGGAACTTTAGCGCATGCTGGAAGCCAGTGTCCATGCCCAGCAGCATAGCAGCTTCTTTTGGAGGGTTCTCCAAGAGCTCCATGAACAGCATTTTATATCCACAAAGTTATGCAAAACTGGGCAAGCAGCATCCCTAAGGAAGCTAAAACTTCATCAGCAAAGGAAGCTGCTCCATGAAGGCTGCAGAGGGGGAAAGGCAGAGCTGCAAAGGAGAGGGACAAGAGAGGAGGGAGGGTGGGATTTGGGTATCTGCTGCTCATGTTGCTCAGCTACAAGAGGAGAGTCCCAACAGCAGCTCCTGTTTGGAAATACATTAGGCAGCTGCTGGCTAAAGAGCCAGAAAGAAAACCAAGGCAGCAGGAGAGGCAACCTCCACCCTAGTGCTGCAATCCACAGCTGCTGGCTTCAGAAAACCACAGCAGGCACCTGCAGAGCAGCAGAGGCTGCTCTGGCTGGGCAGCCACCACAAAACCAACACCACACTGTAAGCAGAAATTAAATAGACCCCCCCAAGATCAGCAGCCTGGACCAGCCCTTGGCCTTCAAAACTCCCTTTGGAACGCTCAGGCACTTCACATCTGCTCGAGGGATTGCAGATTCCTGCAGCCACATCCCCTCAGAGGGGCACACAACCCACAGAAACCCCAGCAGAAAGCAAACTCCCGGCACAACAGCAGGCAGCACAGACACAGGCTGCAGCCCTGAGGCTCTGTGGCCCTGGGCTCTGTGCTCCACCGCTCTGCACACATTGCTGGAGCAGCCCCCGGGGCCGTGGCTCAGCCTCTTACCTGCGGACAAGCTGCTACAGGTTCATCTCTCTGAGGCTGGTGGAGACTCGGGTGTTCATAGGGTGACCTGGGAGCCTGGGGTAGAAAACAGGAGACCTTAATGTCCTGAGGCAGTTTGAAGTGCATGGATTCACATTACAGACACACCAGGTCCCCTCCAGCTGTGGGAGCAGATCCTATTGTTCTCCTTGCTCCCATCCAGCCTCGAGGGCTTTTCCTTTCTTGGCCTCCTTACCTACAACCCATTCTCCAACAGACCTTAGAGCAGCCTTCCAGTACCTGAAGGGGGCCTTGGCTGGGGCTTTGAGAAGGGAGAAATGTTTGACACTGAGGGTGGTGAGAGCCTGGCCCAGGCTGCTCCCAGAGGTGGGGGATGCCTGGATCCATTCCACTTCAGGCTGTTCGGGGCTCTAAGCAACCTGTTCTGGTTGGGGATGTCCCTGCTGGCTGCAGGGGGGTGAACTAGATGACCCTTAAAGCTCTCCACCCAAAACATTCCACAAGTCTATGATCCCTGCAGTGACATGAAGCATCCTCAGTGGCCAGCAAGCAAAGCAAGAGGAGAAACTGCAGCCTGCAAGCCAGCAGCAGGTGGGAATGAAGCAAGCAGCTTTGTCCTTGCAGCTGGAGGCTCCTGGGCACTTTATAGTCAGCCATTGGTTCTCCCCATCCCAGCCAACCAAGGGAATGATTAGCTCCATTTCATCCTGATGGAAACTGAGGCAAGGAGGGCTGCAGAATTAACCAGGTTGGAAAAGACCTCAGAAATCAAGTCCAACCTATCACCCAACACCATCTAATCAACAAAACCTTGGCACCAAGTGCCTCATCCAGTCACTGTTGAAACACCTCCAGGGACAGGGACTCCAGCACCTCCCTGGGCAGCACACTCCAGTGGGCAATCTCTCTTGCTGGGAAGAATTTCTTCCAAACATCCAGCCTAAACCTCCCCTGGCACAGCTTGAGACTGTGTCTTCTTGTTCTGGTGTTGGTTGCCTGGGAGAAGAGACCAACCCCCACCTGGCTACAGCCTCCCTTCAGGGAGTTGTAGAGAACAATAAGGTTTCCTCTGAGCCTCCTCTTCCCCAGGCTAAGCAACCCCAGCTCCCTCAGCCTCTCCTCTCAGGGCTGTGCTCCAGACCCCTCCCCAGCTTTGTTGCCCTTCTCTGGACACCTTCCAGCATCTCAACATCTTTCTTAATCTGAGGGGCCCAGAGCTGGACACAGGACTCAAGGTGTGGCCTAACCAGTGCTGAGCACAGGGCAGAATGACCTCCCTGCCCCTGCTGGCCACACTGTTCTTGATGCAGGCCAGGATGCCATTGGCTGTCTTGGCCACCTGGGCACACTGCTGGCTCATGTTCAGCCTACTGTCAACCTCTACCCCCAGGTCCCTCTCTGCCTGGCTGCTCTCCAGCCACTCTGTCCCCAGCCTGTAGCACTGCCTGGGCTTGCTGTGGCCAATGCTTGGATATGACTGCCCTGACACCACAGAGTTCCCATGATCTGCTCCCCAGCACCACACTTCTTTCAGGTCCCTCAGATCCATGGCTGCTCTCCTTGTCTCCTTAAATTAATTTTTACTCATTACACAGGAGGAAATAACTAGAGACAGGTCAGGCTCTGGGGCCTTAATGGAGCTAACGCTGTTAGGCCATCCAGCAAGGCTTCAGAGCATCTTCCCCACCATGCCTTCTGCTGCCAGCAATTAGATTAGATAATTTGGAATCTGTATCCTTATTAGTGCCTTGTGGAAGAGTGTTGGCACAGGGCTGCAGATGCAGAGCCAGGATGAAGTCAGAGACAACTCTACAATGTCAGCATCAGGGAGGCTTACACCTTGAAGGCTGGGTTCAGTTCTGTGGCCCTCGCTCCATGATGGACATTGAAGGGCTGGAGCAGGTCCAGAGAAGGGAAATGAAGCTGGGGAAGGGTCTAGAGAACGGGGCTGGAGAGGAGGAGCTGAGGGAGCTGGGGGTGTTCAGCCTGGAGAAGAGGAGGCTGAGGGGAGACCTCATTGCTCTCTACAGCCCTGTCAAAGGAGATTGGAGTGAGGTTGGGGTCGGTCTCTTCTCACATGCAACAAGTGACAAGACAAGAGGAAACAGCCTCAGGGAGTGCCAGGAGACGTTCAAATTGGACATTAGGAACAATTTCTTCCCGGCAAGGGTTCTCAGGCACTGTCCCAGGCTGCCCAGGGAGGTGGTGGAGTCACCAGCCCTGGAATGATTTAAAGGATGCGTGGATGTGGTGCTGAGGGACCTGATTTACTGTCAGTGGTCTAGTAGCGGTGGGATTGTGAGCTCCAGGTGGACTGGATGGTCTCAGAGGTCTCTTCCATCCTCAGCATTTCTCTGGTTCTATTCTCTAAATGCACACAGGCACAAATCAATGCAGTAGCAGGAGAGGGCTGAACAAGGACACTGAGAAAGCTGTGGATCATTGTGAACAAAAAGCTGAAGGCAGTGGCAAAGATGGAACACTCCAGTCAATAATCCTGGAGAAAGAAACAGATATTTATGGGATAATAGAAGCATTCTGTTCCAAAGAGACCTTTAGGACCATGCAACTCAGCTGCTGGCACCTGGACTGGCAGGCCACCACTAAAGCCCGGCCCTGAGTGCCAAATCTGCAGCTATGTCTTCATCTTGCCTTTGTCTAACAACCAAATGTTTTCATTCAGCAAGGGTGAAAGGGTCAAAGCAGTGCAGCAAAATCAGGGTAAGGCCCCAGAGAGGTGGTGAGGAAATGTTGGGTTGAGCAGCAGATCACAGCACCATGGACATGGCTCAGCTGATTCCCCCAAGCATGTGTGAGAAGCAAACCTCTCAGCAGCAGCAGCTAAACTCTGCTAAGAGACTTTGTGGTCACTTTCTCAGGCATGAATTTACCTATGGTTTAACAGACATCTAGAAAGGCCCAGCCTAGATCTCCACTGTGTTCTTCACCTGCCCCCATGCTGCTCCCCAAAAGCCAGCAGGCTTCATAAAACACCAGCAAGCCCTCCCTGTTCTCTCATGCAGCACAAAAGCAGCTTGGGCAGCAGGGGCAGGGAGGGGATTCTGCTCCTCTGCTCTGCTCTGCTCTGCTCTGCTGAGACCACACCTGCAGCACAGGGCCCAGCTTTGTAGTCCCAGAACAAGAAGGACATGGACCTGTCAGAGCAGGGCCAGAGGAGGCCACAAAGATGCTGTGAGAGCTGGAAGCCCTCTGCTGAGAGGACAGGCTGAGAGAGGAGAGAAGACTCTAGGGAGACCTTAGAGCATCCTTCCAGTACCTGAAGGGTCTACAGGAGAGCTGGGGAGGGACTTTTGATAAGGGCTGGGAGTGACAGGATGAGAAGTGATGGCTTCAAACTGGAAGAAGCTGAATTTAGAGGAGACATTGGAAGAAACTCTTCCCACGAGGCTGGTGAGACACTGGAACAGCTTGTCCAGAGAAGCTTTGAAGGCTTCAACCCTGGAGGTGTTCAAGGCCAGGCTGGATGAGGCTCTCAGCAACCTGGGCAGGTGGGAGGTGTCCCTGCCCATGGCAGGGGGTTGGAAGTGGGTGATCTTTGAGGTCCCTTGCAACCCAAACCATTCTATGATTCTATGACAGCTGCATGTCCAGGAGTGCCTGTGCAGGCAGGGGCAGGGGTGAACATTCTGGCTCCAGGACAGTGTTGCTCTATTTTACGTGCTTTAGTGCCTGGAAAACATTTGGCTGCTGCTGGAGTGAGCCAGGCTGGCCTGCTCCAGGAATAGCACAGCTGCCTTGCACCACTGTGCAGCTCAAAAGCTTCCTTTTCAGCTCAGCAGCTTGTCCCTCTCCGTGGAGCAGCTCTGGAGAAGGCAAAGCTGAGCTTGGGAGCCTGTGGCCTGGGATGAATTACTGCAGGAAGGTTCCCTGACTTTGAAGGCAGGTGAGCAGAGCATGAGCTGCTTCAGCTTCCTCTCTCTCGCTGCCAGCTCCTGGGTGTCTCATGGAAAGGGTTTAATGAGCTAATTTGTACCTTGGAGAAGAAGTTGTACGGCAAAGCTGAGTGTAGCTTTGCTCTGGCAAATGGAGCTGTGAGGACACAGCTTCCCAGGAGCACTGCTGTGCCAGCACAACACACTGCCAGAGGTGGAGGGAGGTCATGCTGCAGAACCAACACAAGGAGGACACTGACCTGCTGGAGAGGGTCCAGAGGAGGTCATGAAGATGATCAGAGGACTAAGAACTTCCCCTATGGGAACAGGCTGAGGGAGTTGAGGTTGTTCAGCCTGGAGAAGAGAAGGCTCCAGGGAGACCTCAGAACAGCCTTCCAGTACCTGAAAGAGGCTCCAGGAGAGCTGGGGAGGGACTTTTGACAAAGGCTCAGAGTGCCAGGATGAGGGACACTGGCTTTGAGCTGGGAGACGGGAGATGAGGAAGAAATTGTTTAGAGTGAGGGTGGGAAGACACTGGCACAGGTTGCCCAGGGAGGCTGTGGATGCCCCCTCCCTGGAGGTGTTCCAAGCCAGGCTGGATGAGGTCTTGAGCAACCTGTGCTGGTGGGAGGTGTCCCTGCCCATGGCAGGGGGTTGGAACTGGATGATCTTTGGGATCCCTTCCAACCTAAACCATTCTATGAATCCATAAAGGCTTTTCCCCTGGAAGCCACCACTTTGAGCAATATACAAGGAGCACTTGGTGCTGGAGGTGTTCATCGCACTTGGACATCCAAGTGCCAGTGTCTGTGAGCAACCTGCTGTAGTGTGAGGTGTCCCTGCCCATGGCAGGGGCATTGGAACTGGATGATCCTTGAGGTCCCTTCCAACCCTAACAATTGGGCTCTTCTCTCAGGCAACCAGCACCAGAACAAGAGGACACAGTCTCAGGCTGCGCCAGGGGAGGTTTAGGCTGGAGGTTAGGAGGAAGTTTTACACAGAGAGAGTGATTCCCCATTGGAATGGGCTGCCTGGGGAGGTGGTGGAGTCACCATCATTGGAGGTGTTCAGGAGACTTGATAGGGTGTTTGGTGCCATGGTTTAGTTGATTAGGTGCTGTTGGATGATAGTTTGGACACAATGATCTTGAAGGACTCTTCCAACCTGGTGTGGTCTATTCTATTCTATTCTATTCTATTCTATTCTATTCTATTCTATTCTATTCTATTCTATTCTATTCCATTTCTATTCCATTTCTATTCTATTCTATTCTATTCTATTCTATTCTATTCTATTCTATTCTATTCCATTTCTATTCTATTCAATTTCTATTCTATTCTATTCTATTCTATTCTATTCTATTCTATTCTATTCTATTCCTATTTCTATTCTATTCTATTCTATTCTATTCTATTCTATTCTATTCTATTCTATTCTATTCTATTCTATTCCTAATTCTATTCTATTCTATTCTATTCTATTCTATTCTATTCTATTCTATTCTATTCCTAATTCTATTCTATTCTATTCTATTCTATTCTATTCCTAATTCTATTCTATTCTATTCTATTCCTATTTCTATTCTATTCTATTCTATTCTATTCTATTCTATTCTATTCTATTCTATTCCTAATTCTATTCTATTCTATTCTATTCTATTCTATTCTATTCTATTCTATTCCTATTTCTATTCTATTCTATTCTATTCTATTCTATTCTATTCTATTCTATTCTATTCTATTCTATTCTATTCTATTCCTAATTCTATTCTATTCTATTCTATTCTATTCCTATTTCTATTCTATTCTATTCTATTCTATTCTATTCTATTCTATTCTATTCTATTCCATTCCATTCCATTCTATTCTATTCTATTCTATTCTATTCTATTCTAT
Source organism: Picus viridis (assembly GCA_033816785.1). NCBI lineage: Eukaryota > Metazoa > Chordata > Aves > Piciformes > Picidae > Picus > Picus viridis. Next base: position 7,139,025 of record CM066597.1, on the reverse strand, counting down.
TCTATTCTATTCTATTCTATTCTATTCTATTCTATTCTATTCTATTCTATTCCATTCCATCCTATTCTATTCTATTCCATTCCATTCCATTCCATTCTATGATTCTAAACTCAATGGGGTCCTAAGCAACCTGATCCAGTTGGGGCTGTGCCTGCTGCCTGCAGGGGTTGGACCAGATGGCCTTTGGGGGGTCCTTTCCAACCCAGTCCCTTCTGTGATTCCCTGCCAGGCAGAGCAGGGAGCCCCTGTGCCTCTGCCTGCTCAGGCACCGCAGCCTCCTGCCCAGAACGACCCCAGACGTTTTGCCTGGCAGCCTGGAGCTGGAGCTTTTTAGGGGAGGGGGAGGGGGTGGGGAGGAACAAACCAAAAAACAAACAAACCAGAAAAAAAAAAAAAAAAAAAAAGAAAGCCTGTGGGCAGCTGTTTGCCTCCTGGATTGCAGCACAACAACTTGGGTGCTTTGCAACCCGGCAAGCAGAGGCCAAGCATTTTTTAGCAGCCCTGGGTGGTTGTTATAGCAACAGGCGCACGTGTGGCTGTGTGTGCATGCAAAGCAGACTCCAGCCCGGGGTTGTCATGGGCAACACAAGTCAGCTTCCAAGTCACACCAAACTTGCTGTCTCGCCTGGTGTCATCTGAAGGCAGCAGCCAGCTCCAGCAGGGACTGGGAAGCATCCTGATGTCTCCCTGCTGGTGCCGGTGGCTGGCTGGGAGCTCTGCGCTGTCTCGCGGCTGATTCAGCTCCTTCAGAAGAGGGCAATTTGCTTTATCCTGTTTGCTTCCTCCTCCCTTGCAGGCTGCCACAGCACCTTAACCCAGCTGGGTGAGACAAGCTCGTGGCTCCCTCCCAAACAGATGGCTGTGAGGAAGGTCCAAAAATAATCTAACCCGTTTGCCTGTGAGTTTTGAGCTTGCTTGGCTGATTGGCAGACCCTCCAGAGACCACCAGAAGAAGCAGATGGTCAAGACATGAGATCAGAGCCAGAGACAGAGATGTCAATCAAGAGGTTGGAGCACCAGGCTCTGGGATGTGGTCTGGAGCAGGCAGCTACGGCAGCACTAAGCAGGAGAGGGTCACTGCCCGGAAGGCCAGGGACGGGAGCAGGGAGGCTGCCTGCAAGGTCTGGATTTCACTTAAATGAAATCAAATCACAGCTTTGCCATGCTGCAAAAGTCAGCCCTTGAACTGCTCCAGCCCTGCAGCGGTGTGCTGAGCCTCTGTCAGTCCCCACATCAAACTCTCAAGCAGAAGCACTCTGCTCAGACCTCACCTACAGCTCTGGAGTCCTCAGCACAGCACAGACAGGGACCTGCTGGAGTGGGGCCTGAGGAGGCCACTCTCTAGGGCTGGAGGGTCCAGGGCTGCAAGCCCTCTGCTGAGAGAGTTGGGAGAAGAGAAGGCTCCAGGAGACCTTCTGGTGGCCTTTCATAGAATCATAGAATGGTCTGGGTTGGAAGGGACCTCCAAAAGTCATCTGGTCCAACCCCCTCTACAGTCAACAGGAACATCCTCAACTAGATCAGGTTGCTCAGAGCCCTGTTGAGCTTCACCTTGAATATCTTCAGGGAAGAGGCCTCAACCACCTGCCTGGGCAACTTGTTCCAGTGTTCCACCCCCTCATTATGCACAATTTCTTCCTGACATCCAATCTAAATCTTCCCTAGCTTGAGCAAACTGACAGCATCACCTCTTTTGTGACTTACTCCTTGCATTGATTGTTGCTGCAAAGTGTTGCATTAACTTGGGAACAGAAAAACCCTTCCCATTGTAAAATCCATCCTTGTGTAAAGCAAAAGCACCACAAACACGCTGCACCACCAAATCCTCTTGCCAGCCTCTCAGGCTGTAGCAGTACCTCAGCATTATTCAGAAGGCAGGAAGCCTTTGCACAGACCTCTTAGCAAAGCCAGGCAGGTGCCTGTGTCTGTGAGGAATGCCTGGGCACCCCGAGGTGCACCCTGAGCTCCTGATTCCTTCACCTGAAGCATCATTGCAAGTGACAGGCTGCAGAGGTGAGCCCAGGACAACCTCATGAGCTTCAACAAGGCCAAGTGCAAGGTCCTGCTGCTGGGTCAGGACAATCCCAAGCACTGATACAGGCTGGGCAGGGACTGGCTTGAGAGCAGCCCTCAAGAAAAGGCCTTGGGGGTGCTGGGGGAGGAGAAGCTCAACAGGAGCCAGCAGTCAGCACTTGCAGCCCAGAGAGCCAAGCAAAGCCTGGGCTGCAGCACGAGAAGTGTGGCCAGCAGGGCCAGGGAGGGGATTCTGCCCCTCTGCTCCACTCTGCTGAGACCACACCTGGAGCTCTGTGTCCAGTTCTGGAGCCTCTGTGCCAGGAAGGATCTGGAGGTGCTGGAAGGTGTCCAGAGAAGGGCCACGAGGATGATCAGAGGGCTGGAGCTGCTCTGCTGTGAGGACAGACTGAGAGAGTTGAGGCTGTTCAGTCTGGAGAGGAGAAGGCTCCTAGGAGACCTTCTTGTGGCCTTCCAGTATCTGAAGGGGGCTGGTTTTGTCCAGCACTTGCTGGTTTAAGGGTTTGTCCTTGCCCTTCTGTCAAAGCAAACAAAGACTGAAGACATCAGGCAGTGCCAAGGCTGGACCCCACCTCCCATAAAGCAGAAGCCCCTGACCACATGCTTCACTCTTCAGGAGTCAGCCTGCTGCTGCACACAGCTGAGAGGCTGATTCAGCTACCTGGAGAGTGCCAGCAGATGACAACATTCCTGAAGGACCATCTGGAGAGATGTCTGCAGGAGCAGAGACAGAGCACCCCTCACCACCCTGTGACACCACCAAGGCCCTTGGCTGTGCACCCCTGGGCACAGGGAGCACTTTCAGAGACTCTTTGCAATTCAACCCATCACGAGTGCAGCCCTTTGCTACCCCACAGCTTCATCCTGCTGCTGCTCTGTGATGTTGTTGTAAGGAATGGAGCACTTGGGCAGGCAGCCTGTGTTCCAGTGCTGCCTTCTACAGCAGCAAAGTGATTAATTAACATTTACAAGGGCAATCCAAATGCCTGGACCTGGCTCTTGGCGAGAGCTCCTCTGACCTGCTGCCAATAACAGCTCAAATTAACCACGACCCCAAAGTCAACCTTGGGGAGCCAGGAAGAGTCTCTGAACTGAACTCAGGTGGGAACAGGAGGAAAATGAAGAGCTGGGGAAACTCTTCAGGAAACACAAAGCCCATAGAAGCACAGAATGGTAGAGGTTGGAAGAGACCTCCAGAGATCATCGAGTCCAACCCCTCTGCCAGAGCTGCATCACCCAGGGCGGGTCACACAAGAAGGCATCCAGATGGGTTTTGAAGACCTCCAGAGAAGGAGACTCTACAACCTCCCTGGGCAGCCTGCTCCAGGCCTCCAGCACCCTCACATGGAAAAAGTTTTTTCTCATGTGGAGGTGGAATTTCCTGTGATTGAGTTCACATCCATTGCCCTTTGTCCTATCACTGAATAGAGCCTGGCCCCCTCCTCCTGACAGCCACCCTGCAGGTGTTTTGTAGAGATTGAGCAGCTCCCCTCTCAGCCTTCTCTTCTCCAGACTGAACAGCCCCAGGGCTCTCAGCCTTTCCTTGTAGGAGATGCTCCAGTCCCTTCAGGAGTGCAAGGATGTCTGGGTTGTCATGAGGAACAGCCCTGTCCCAAGTCACAAACACTGGCCAAAGCCCATTTTGATTAACTTTTATGCTGTAAATGCTGTGAAAAGGGTGAAACAGCCATGTTCAGACCCAGCTCTGTGACCCATGTGATGCTGAGCACTTCCAGCTGGGCCAAGCACTGCACATAATCAGAGGCTAGATAATGCCCTCCGAGGGTTTCTTCACAGTGCCCTAGAGGATACAGGGATGGGTCATGCATCTTCCCCACTCCACCCAGATCTGCTCCTGGAACAGAATCCAGTATGTGGATGCTTTGAGTAACCTTTGAAAACCTAAAGATAACATTTCCCAGGGGCAATAATTGAGGCTAAATCTGAGCTGAAAGGGTAAAACTGGGGTTAAAGATGTTGAATTAAAGGGGGTGGGGGAAGGACTCAGGCAAATGCCCAGCCACCAGCCCTGAATGGATGCAAAAACCATGCAGACATGGAACTTAGGGACTTGGTTTAGTGGCCATGGGGGTGTTGGGCTGATGGTTGGACTCAGTGATCTTGGAGAGCTTTTCCAACCTTTTAATGATTCTCTCTCTACTCTGCTCTCGTGAGACCCCACCTGCAGCACTGCAGCCAGTTCTGGTGCCCCCAGCACAAGAGGACATGGAACTGTTGGACCAGGTTCAATGGAGGCCAGGACAATGATTAGAGGGCTGGAGGACCTCCCCTGTGGGGTACAGTCTGAGACAATTGGAATTGTTGAGCCTGGAAAGGAGAAGGCTCCTGAGAGACCTTAGAGACCTTAGTCCAGTACCTGAAGGAAGTACAGGAGAGCTGGGGAGGGACTTTTGACAAGAGCTGGGGGTGACAGGATGAGGGACAATGGTTTTCAATTGGATGAGGGGAGATTGAGACTGGAGATGAGGAAGATATGGTTTAGAGTGAGGGTGTGAAGACACAGGAGCAGGTTGCCCAGGGAGGCTGCGGATGCTTCCTCCCTGGAGGTGTTCCAGGCCAGGTTGGATGAGGACCTGAGCAACCTGGGCTGGTGGGAGGTGTCCCTGCCCATGGCAGGAGGTCGGCGCTGGATGATATTGTAAGGTCCCTTCCAACCCAACCCATTCTATACTTCTCTGAATGTATCTTATGATTCTATGACCACAGCAGAGGTGGAAGCCCTCAGAGCCATTCTGATCAGTGGAAGCTGGTTGAAGGAGAGGGGAGAGCCTCTTTAAAGCCTGATCTCCCTGTGCTGTTCTCCTTGCACTGAGTAAGGCAATGCCAAACTTTCAGCACTCTGACTAATGTGGAGTAGCTGTTAGAGCAGCTCCTTGTGTTTCATTGTCATGGCTAAATGATGTCAGTGTTTGCACAGCACACCAGTTGCTTACTGGTAATGATTTCAGTGCTGTGAAGTAAACCCTGCCCCGATGAGTGGGAACCTAGCTCCTGGAAACACAGCTCCTTTGGAACTTTTATTTTAGACATCAAAATTAGTCAGGATCTGCTCAGCCCTACTGGAAGAGTGATTTCAGCAATAGAGACAAAAGCAAGTGAGAACTAAAATGCCTTACCCCCAGTAAAATCACCTGGGCAGCCCAGCCAGCCCTCTAAGAACCATGTCAGGTGCCCCCACCCACAGAAAATTTATCATGGCAGAATCCATCAGGTTGGAAGGGACCCACAAAGGTCTCCTTGTCCAACCCCCCTACAGGCAGCAGGGACATCTCCAACCAGAGCAGGTTGCTCAACCTTGAATGTCTCCAGGGACAGGCATCAACCACCTCCCTGGGCAGCCTGTTCCAGTGTCTCCCCAGCCTCGCAGTGCAGAACATCCTCCTGAGGTCCAGCCTCACTCTGCCCTGCTCCAGTTTCAAACCACCTCCCCTAATCATATCCCCACAGGCCCATCTGAACAGTCCCTCCCCAGCCTGCCTGTAGGTCCTTTTCAGATATTGAGATCCTGCTGTAAGGTTTCCCTGGAGCCTTCCCTTCTCCAGCCTGAGCAACACCAACTCTCTGAGCCTGTCCCATAGTAGAGGTTCTCCAGCCCTCTGCTCATCTTTGTGGCCCCTTCTGAGCCCTCTCCGCCAGGTCCATGTCCTTCTTGTGTGGGGGACCCCAGAGCTGGACCCAAGCTGGCAGGAGTGCTGGGTTTAGGAAGCAGATCTTCAGAGCAGCCATCAGAATCTCTCCATCTCACCAGCTTACACACCCCTGCACATTGTCATCTGTGCTGACCTGGGGCTAAAGTCTCCAGACGCTCCTTGTCCTCCTGCATTTGAAGTTGAAGGTCCATGTCCCCTGCTGCAGCCTACTTACTCAGCTCATGGGAAGTCACAGTCATCATGCCCTGCTTGCCAAGAATGCACCAACCTCTTCAGCAAAGTCCTGGCCCACAGAAGCACCTTCCCACGTGCCTTGGCCCCAGCTCTTCTAGCACCCCATGGCAGCTATTGGCCATAACATTGAGCAACATCTCCCATTGATCTAAAGAGGCAGGCAAATATCATTCACAGCTCAGACAAATAAAAGAGCAGGGAGGTTGCTAAAGATCAGGTCTGCTGCAGCTGGGAACAGGCTCCAGGACTCTGATTAAACCTGGCAGATCTCACCCAGTCACACACACCCTGCTTACCCCAGCAGCCAAGTTTGCTTGCCTTGGTTTGTGCTGGTGGACCACCTCCCCAGAGGGAGTCCTGGTTTCACTGGGGCTGTGCCACCTGGTAAAGAGCTGCTTAAAACCAGCTTGAGCTGTGAATCCTTAGAAGTATTCCCAGAGAGCCTTCCCTCACACAGAGGGGAGGTTGAGTCTGGAGATGAGGAAGAAATTCTTGAGAGAGAGGGTGGGGAGACATGGGAACAGGTTGCCCAGGAGGCTGTGGCTGTCCCCTCCCTGGAGGTGTTGAAGGCCAGGCTGGATGAGGCCTTGAGCAACCTGGGCTGGTGGGAGGTGTCCCTGCCCAAGGCAGGGGGTTGGTACTGGTTGATCTTTAAGGCCCCTTCCACCCCAAAATCATTCTATGAATCTCTGACCATTTCACAGACTTACAGAACACATTGGGTTGGAAGGGACCCTCAAAGGTCATCCTGTCCAAGCCCCCTGCACTGAGCAGCATGATCTCCAATCAGATCAGGTTGCTCCCCACACCAGTGGGCAGGTCGCTGGTCCTGCAGCCAAGGCAGCTCTGCTGCTGTTTGCTTTGCCTCAAAAGCATGGGAGGTGAGAGCTGAGCTTTAATTAATGAACCTTCTTTTGCTAGCTTGAGAAATGCCCAAATTACAGCTGGCTCCACGAGCTTGAGCTGCTCCACTGTGTCCATGAACTGCCTTTCTCATCCCTGCAAAGCTCCTTTGCTTTCTTCCTTATTTGCTTCTTCATTTCACAGAATCACCAAGGTTGGAAGAGACCTCAAGGATCATCGAGTCCAACCTGTCACCACAGACCTCATGACTAAACCATGGCACCAAGTGCCACGTCCAAGCCCCTCTTGAACACCTTCTTTTCTTCCTCTGTTTTACACAGCTTCTGCCCCGTGCTGTTCCTGGATGGCTGATGAAGGAGGTGGAGCAAGCCAAGAAACCGAGGAACTTGGTGCTAGGGGCAATCAGACCAGGCTGATCTGTTATCTAGAGCATCCTAATGGGGTTTTAATGCTCTTTGTATGTAATTGCACTACAATTGGCAGATAATCGAATTTAAACGGGGATATTTCTCCTCCTCAGCGATAGTTGAGGCTCATTGTCCTTAAAAGCACCAAGACCAGGGTCTGCTCAGCAGGGAGGAATGCCCAGCACTGACACAAGGGTGGAGAAACGGTCCTTAGACAAACTCAGGCTTTTCCCTCCTGAGTTAACTCTTTACCTGCCCAGACTGACCACTGCATTAACATGGGGATGGCTTTGAGCTGGAAGAAGAGAAATTGAAACTGGAGATGAGGAAGAAATTCTTGACAGGGAGGGTGGGGAGACACTGGCACAGGTTGCCCAGGGAGGCTGTGGATGCCTCCTCCCTGGAGGTGTTGAAGGCCAGGCTGGATGAGGCCTTGAGCAACCTGGGCTGGTGGGAGGTGTCCCTGCCCATAGCAAAGGGATAGGAACTGGTTGATCTTTAAGGCCCCTTCCAACCCAACCCATTCCTGGTTTCTACAAATCACAGAATCTGGCACAGCCACTCATTTGGCACAGCCACTAACTGCCCAGCTCAGCTTTGGTCCATCCCCTCTGCATTTCGAAGCAGCCTGTCTGCAGCAGCACGGATGCTGCGATGTGACACAGCCCAGTTGCTTGGAGGTGAACATCTGCAGAACTCGTCTAGCCAGAGCTTCCAAGTCGTGCCTGATGTCACTGAGCATCTGCTTGCACAACATTATGGCAGCTGTCACTGCGCTGGTGTGCAGTTTCTGGAAAGGAGAGGTGTCCCTGCCCATGGCAGGGGGCTTGGAACTGGATGATCCTTGAGGTCCATTCCAACCCTGACAATTCTATGATTCTATAAGTGGTGGCACCCAAGTCTGCGCTTCTGAGTTGGACCTTCCCCACGTATCAACACAGAACAAGTTGGTGAAGTAAAAAGTAACCTGGTAAATAGCTGGGCAAAGACACCTTAGTAAGGACAAAGGACTACAGGAGCTGAAAGTAACAGCTGCAGTCATCTCTCACCAGTTAATCCAGTGTAGCTCATAAACCCCAGAACCCCAGCATGGTGGAAGAGTCCTCTGAAGATTACCCAGTCCAACCCCCTGCTCAATCAGGGCACCCACAGCAGCTTGCCCAGGAGCACAAGGGCCAGGAGGGGTTGGAACCTCTCCAGAGGAAACTCCACAACTTCTCTGGGCAGCCTGCTCCAGGCCTCCAGCACCCTCACACCAAAGAAGTTTCTCCTCCTGTTCAGATGGAACCTCCTGAGGTCCATTTTGTGCCCCTTGCCCTTGTCTTGTCCCTGGGCACCACTGAGAAGAGTCTGGCCCCAGCCTCTTGCCCCTCACCCTTTGTCTCTTGCTGAGCATTGCTCAGATGCCCTCTGGGGCTGCTCTTCTCCAGCCTCAACAGCCCCAGAGCTCTCATCACTTCCTCTTCACAGAGATGCTCCAAGCCCCTTAGCAGCCTTTGAGCCCTTTGTTCACTTTGAAAGGTGCCTTTTTCCCTGAGGCTGCTGGAGTGTTTTCCACACTTGCACTGCAACCCCCTCCCTGCCTGTCCTGCCCCATGTCTAATCTCATCTCCCTGTGTGAGTTTTAGCTTCACTTTCCCCATACCAGCTTTAGTTCACCACCATCAGGACTTTCATTGTCTTGGTGTTTAGAAGCTCAGACTTTCCACATCCCTCAAAAACCTGCAGTTACTTCCCATCACTTCTTAACTGGAGTAGAGAAGGCTCCAGGGAGACCTTAGAGCAGCCTTCCAGTACCTGCAGGGGACGTCCAGGAAGGCTGGGGGGATAGGACAAGAGGCAATGGTTTGATACTGGAGCAGGGCAGAATTAGGTTGGACATCAGGAGGAGGTTCTGCACAGTGAGGTTGGTGAGCCACTGCAACAGGCTGCCCAGGGAGGTGGTTGAGGCCCCATCCTTGGAGACGTTCAAGCTCAGACTCGATGTGGCCCTGGGCAGCCTCATCCAGTTGGAGGTGTCCCTGCCGGCTGTGGGGAGGGTTGGACAAGATGCTCTTTGAGGCTCCCTTCCAGCACAGTGCAAACTGTGAATCTGTGAACTGCCAGGGCCAAGCCCACTCTCCTCCGAGCCCAGCGCATGGGGGCAGGGCCAAAGGGTGGTCCCCTCACCCAGGGCAGCTGGGGGATGCTCCTTCTCCCTCCCAGGCAGCTCCAGGTAGCAGCCTTACTATTGGTGTTTGCCACTCTCCGCTGTTACAAGGGCACTGTGTCAGGAGAGCCATTTAAGCTCTATTATAACTCCTTTTGACTGACAGGCAGAGAGTAATGAGTGTCATTGCCTGAGGAAGGCCAGACGAGGAGGAAGCTCTAAATAGACCTGTCAGAGAGATGCTAAAGAGGCTCATACATCAACTCAATCAGCGCCCAAGATGTAAAAACCTCTTCACCTCCCACTTTTTTTCCTGGTTTTTGGGGTGTTGGTTCCCCCCCCCCTCCCATTTGGGATGTTTACCCAAGCCCAGCATCCCTGACACCGCAGGGCAAAGATGCTTTCTCTTTAGGAATAATTGTAATGCCCCATCTAAGTGGATGCTGGATTTCTTTTCATCAAAACCAAGGAAGGAGGGGGGGGAAGGGGGGGGATAAAGAAAAGAGGAGAAAAGAAGAGGCAGGCTGCCAGGGATCAGAATGCTTCAGTAGCTGACAAAAGACAAGAGAATTTGGGCTGATTTTGTGTGTGTGTGTGTGTGTGTGTGTTGGGTTGGGTTTTTCTCTCTCTCTCTCTCTCTTTCCCCTCAATTAAAAAATAAAATAAAATAAAGGCAGCTTTAGACTGCTGAATTCACAAGTTGTTATGGGAACTGGCAGCACAGATGATGCCCCAGAGGAGCACTGAAGAATGTCTCCAGGATCGGGAGGGACAGTAACGGAATACAGACGCCTGCGATGCGCCAGAATTCCGGGGCAGTCTGTGAGCTGAGAGGTGGTGGTGGTGGTGCAAGGTCCCTGTGCCACCAAGCTGCAGACCCAAACTGCACAGCTGGGGTGCTGGCTGACCTGCCCCTGGCCCTCACCCAGCCCTCCCAGCTCATAGATTCATAGCACTGCAGAATTGTCAGGGTCGGAAGGGACCTCAAGGCTCAGCCAGTTCCAACCCCCTGCCATGGGCAGGGACACCTCACACTGCAGCAGGTTGCTGACAGCCACATCCAGCCTGGCTGCAAACACCTCCAGGCAGGAGGCTTCCACCACCTCCCTGGGCAGCCTGTGCCAGTCTCTCACCACCCTCAGGGCAAAGAACTTTTTCCTGACATCCAATCTCAATCTCCCCATTTCTAGTTTTGCTACATCCCCCAGTCCTGTCACTCCCTGACACCCTCAGAAGTCCCTCCCCAGCTTTCTTGGAGCCCCCTTCAGATACTGGAAAGCCACAAGAAGGTCTCCTGGGAGCCTTCTCTTCTCCAGACTGAACAACCCCAACTCCCTCAGTCTGTCCTCATAGCAGAGCAGCTCCAGCCCTCTGATCATCCTCGTGGCCCTTCTCTGGACACCTTCCAGCACCTGCAGATCCTTCCTGGCACAGAGGCTCCAGAACTGGACACAGAGCTCCAGGTGTGGTCTCAGCAGAGTGGAGCAGAGGGGGAGAATCCCCTCCCTGGCCCTGCTGGCCACACTTCTCGTGCTGCAGCCCAGGCTCTGCTTGGCTCTCTGGGCTGCAAGGGCTCACTGCTGGCTCCTGTTGAGTTTCCTTCCCCCAGCACCCCCAAGGCCTTTTCTTGAGGGCTGCTCTCCAGCCAGTCCCTGCCCAGCCTATATCAGTGCCTGGGATTGTCCTGACCCAGCAGCAGGACCTTGCCCTTGGCCTTGTTGAAGCTCATGAGGTTGTCCTGGGCTCACCTCTGCAGCCTGTGCAGGCCCCTCTCGATGGATCCTTCCCTCCAGCTGTCTGCTGCACCACACAGCTTGGTGCCATCAGCAAGCCTGCTGAGGGTGCACTCAATGCCACTGTCCATGGCACCAACCAGATGTTAAACAACACTGGTCCAGTCCTGATCCCTGAGGGACTTCACTTGACTCTGGCCTCCAGCTGGCCATGGACCATTGACAGCCACCCTTTGGGTGCAGCCATCAAGCCAGTTCTGTATCCACTGAATGCTCCATCCTATGGAACCCATAGTCTCATCAGGACAGTTTCCCTCACTGGTTGGTGATTTACTTTGACAACACAACACTGATTTTCCTACACACTGCCTCCCATTTTCCAGGACCTCTGTGCTTGCAAGCAACAGTCCTGGAAGCAGTCACATGTGCAAGGAGGGAGAGGCATCTGCACCAGCAGCTGGTGGGGATGCTGGCAGCAAGGAGGACACAGGGAGAAGAGTTTATTTCTTTGGAAGGCAGCTGAGGCCATCACCTCTGCACAGTCAGGAAAGAAGGAGCTGCTGTGCAGCAGGACAACCCTTGCTGCTCTGGCTGGTGCTGGACTTGAACCAGTTACAGCTGCCTTGCAGAGCTCTCTCCACATCAACTCATCAAGACAGGGTTCTCAACAGAGCTATAGAATCATAGAATGGTTTGGGTTGGAAGAGACCTCCAAAGGTCATCCAGCCCAATCCCCATGCAGTCAGCAGGGACATCCTCCACTAGATCAGGTTGCCCAGAGCCTTGTCAAGCCTCACTTTGTGTATCTGCAGGGATGGGGCCTCAGCTACCTCCCTGGGCAACCCACTCCAGGGTTCCACCACCCTCATGGTGAAGAACTTGTTCCTAAAATACAATCAAAATTGGGCTCTTGGTCTCCTTCCCCTTTGTCACCTTCAGCGCACCAGAAGTTTCAGCCTGCACTAAAAGAACACGAAAGGAAAGAGTTCCTGCACCTAAAGCTTGCAGAAGCCAAGCCAGGGAGCTCCATTGCTCATACAGAGGGTAGGAGACTCATTTGTGGTTTGGTTTTGTTTTTCTCCTGCACTAAAAGCTCTTTCCTGGAGTTCTGGAGAAGCAGAGAACTGAGGGATTGAACAGAGTTCCTGCAGCTTGACTTTCTGGAACCTCTTGCCAAATGTCTGGCTGTGTGCTCTTCCAGAAGGTAATAAAAAGCCCACACCAGGCTTTCCCTGCAGAACTACTTAACAGGGTTAGGAGTTTGCTCTCCATCTCCTGTTAACTCCAAGTGAGAAGGTTCTGTATGCTCAGCATTTGCTCTTTGTCCCAGCCACCGAGCCCTGCTTTGTCCTCCAGCAACAGAAACATCTCTGTCCTGGAATCTCCTCCACTGTCCATGGTTGGGTGTGCTTTGGGTTGTCCTCCTCCTCCTCATCCTTCTCCTCTCTCCCAAAGTTCTGCCTCCCACCCAGCCAGCCTGGCCAGAGTCCCCCAGCTGGACTTCTCCCCTGTCTGGCTCATCACACTACTGCCCTTCCACACATGATCTCCACCACCTCTACTCCAGTCCCTCAGGAGGACAGGGAAGGAAAAGCTAAAGGCCCTTTCCAGATGGGGTTCACAGATGTCATGAACAGTCCACATTCCTCCTGCCTTCGACACAAGCTTGAGGGAACTTGGCAGAGCCCAAGGATCATCACCCATAAATTATGGTCTGTGGAATAAGAACCAGCCCAGGCTGGGAGGCTTTCTCAAGTCATGTGAAGTTGTCCTGCTGACCCTCATGTGCCTGACCTGGGGTACTCCAGAGAGGGCTGAATGGGTCCTTTTTCAGGCTGGGCAGTTCTTCTCTGCTCCAGGATGGGTTTGCTGATTTCTCGATACCTATCAGTCGGGAAAGAAGGAACTGCTCTGCAGCAGGACCTCCCTTGCTGCTCTGGTTGATGCTGGACCTGAACTAGCCACAACTTGCCTTGCAGACCTCTCACCAAGTGAACTCATCAAGGCAGTTTTCTCAACAGACCTCCTCTCCTGTGAAGGAAAACCAGCTCTTGCCATGGTTTGCAGCTTTTGCTCCTGCCTGAAATCCAAAGCTCCTGACTAGAGCCAACAATCAGCTATCAGAAATACCAGCATCACCCCATCATAGCTCCACAGGATGAGCTGTTCTCAGGACCTGGATCAACTCACTCCAGAGTCCTCAGGCTGAAAGGACAGGATGAGCTAAAAGGGCAGATAATACTTGCTGGGTTTTTTGGCAATCTCAAGTTCAGGCATCTTTCTTACCAGCATTTGTTCTTCATCCACATGGCTTCACCACAGCAGTGGTGGCCTTTGTGCATGTTGACTGTAAAGATACCATGAGGAGAAACTTGTTTGGTGTGAGGGTGATGGAGGCCTGGGGCAGGCTGCCCAGAGAGGTTGTGGAGTTTCCTTCTTTGGAGAGATTCCACCCCGCCTCTGGCCATTGTGATCTTGGGCAAGCTGCTGTGGGTGCCCTGATTGAGCAGGGGGGTTGGACTGGATGAGCTCCAGAGCTCCCTTCCAACCCCTACCATGCTGGGATTGGGGAGTTCTGTGATGCACTTCCTGAGATAAGGAAGGGAAGCAGCTCATTGCCACCCATTCAGTGGAATCTCAGGGAAAACCAAGACCATCTTCCACCCTCAGACCTGAGGCTCTATCCAAGCACACTGGGATTTTTGAAGGGGGTATCCAGGGCTGCAGACTGTACTTAGTGGAAGGGTCTTAAGCTGTGTCCAGAGGACAATACAAAGCTCATCTTTAGGAAAAAACCCTTGGCCCTTGAGGGTAAGGGCACTGATGTGGCACTGAAATGCTTCCTCTTGGGCATATTCCTGCTGCAAGAAGACAGCAACCTTCCACTTTGGGCACAGACCCTCTCTTAATTACACCTCCTGCATGAGATGGGGAATAAAGCAAAAGGGATGGAGAGGCAGCTAGGAAATCCCCTCCTTTATCATTGCAGGCACCACATGTGGAGAGCATGGAAAACCAAACCAGAGAGCCGAGATCCTGTGCCCAACATGCCACTTGCCCTGACCAACCCCCCCATAACCTGCAGTGAATCCCTCGGAACACTCACTGAGCAAACATCTCCAGCACACACTTCCTGCCCTCCAGTTCCTCCCAGCTGGAGTGAGAAAGTCAGACAAGTGGCTCAGAGGAAGACAGCAGCGCCCCTTCCATCTGCAGCGTGGGGTTGAGTTCCCTTCCAAACAAATAAACACAAAGGAGGACAGGCAGGCTTCCATCTGACTTTTATCAAAGCCTGGATGAAGGAAGACTTTCAACACTGCACTCCAAGCAGGCTCTTTGTAAAGATGGGAGGATGGGTAAAAATAACTTGTAATTAGAGCCTAATGAATCAGCAGCAGTTGTCGAGCCAACAGTGCAGCAGCTCCCATGTGCTCCTTAGCTGCTTGATATCCTTTTCATCATGCAAAGAGCAGCACCAGGGCAAATCTGTAGATTCAGAGAATTGTCAGGGTGGGAAGGGACCTCAAGGATCAGCCAGCTCCAACCCCCCTGCCATGGCCAGGGACACCTCACACTACAGCAGGTTGCTCACAGCCACATCCAGCCTGGCTGCAAAAACCTCCGGGCAGGAGGCTTCCACCACCTCCCTGGGCAGCCTGTGCCAGTCTCTCACCACCCTCATGGGGAACAACTTCTTCCTGGCAGTCTGAATCTACACATTTCTATTTTTTCCACACACCCCCCCAGTCCTATCCCTCCCTGACACCCTCGGAAGTCCCTCCCCAGCTTTCATGCTCTCTGCCACACCCCAACAGCCCCCTGATGTTTTTTCCTTCCACTTGCAGTGCAGGTTCAAACTCTGGTCCACCCCAGAGAGCAACAGGACATGACTTCAGCAGACCAGGAAGTCCAGGCAAGCAGAGGTCTTAGGGATGATGCACCTGGAGGGAGATGAAAGCAGCAGCAGCAGCAGCAGCTCACCCTGCTTGAAAGCAGCAGCAGCCCAGCAGCTCAGCAGCTCAGCAGCTCGCCCTGCTTTACCCATTGGCGGAGCTTTGTTGCGGGCCAGGGCCGGAGCTCGGGAAGCGAGGCCAGGCCTTCTCTGTGGCACAGTGGGAATAAATTCAAACCACCCCAAAATTCCTTGGCAACGAGCCCAAGGCTTTTTCACAGCAGCGTTGTTTCCATGAGATGCTTCTCATTCCCAGCCCTCCTTCCGCGGCAGTCCCGTTGTGTTAGGGGCCGTGGTTCCGCGGGAGAGGAAAACGCTGCGGCTTGCTCCGCGGCGCTGGGAGGAAGGAGGGAGCTGAGCTCTGCTGGGAAGCTTGCATCAGCCCTGGAGAGCATTCCGGCTTGCCAACGTGCCTGCCAGCTCCAGCGGCAGCCGCTGACACTGCTCTGCGGCAGCACTGACATGCAGATGAGATGCTTCTGCTGGCAGATAGAATAATGAGCGCCACAAGCCCACGGCCCTCAGCACCACGCAGCTTTTAAACACCTCCAGGGCTGGTGACTCCACCACCTCCCTGGGCAGCCTGGGGCAGCGCCTGAGAACCCTTGCTGGGAAGAAAATGTTCCTAATCTCCAGCCTAAACCTCCCCTGGCACAACTTGAGGCTGTTTCCTCTTGTCCTGTCACTTGTTGCACGTGAGAAGAGCTCAACCCCCACCTGGCTCTAACCTTTCATGGAGCTGTAGAGGACAATGAGGTCTCCTCTCAGCCTTCTTCTGAAGACTAAACAACCCCAGCTCCCTTAGCTGTTCCTCACAGGACTTGTGCTCAAGACCTTTCACCAGGTTCGTTGCCCTTCTCTGGCCCTGCTCCAGTCCTTCAATGTCCTTCTTGCAGTGACAGGCCTGAAGCTGAACCCAGTGTCTGAGGTGTGGTCTCACCTGTGGCCAGTACAGGGGGACAATCACGTGCCTAGACCTCATGGCCACACCATTGCTGACCCAGGCCAGGATGAGCTGATCTTGGCCACCTGAGCCAACTGCTGGTTCATGTACATCCAGTCATCAATCAACCCCCCCAGGTTGTTCCCCACCAGGAAGCTCTGCAAGCACTCTGCCCCAAGCCCGTAACGTTGCATGGGGTTGTTGTGATCCAAGTGGAACACTCAACACTTGACCTTGTTAAGTCTCATCCCAGTCTGTCCAGATCCCTCTGCAGAAACTGGCTGCCCTTCAGCAGGAAATCTTCACTGATGTTTCAACACATAAAAGGAAGGTCTTGTCAGGCACATAGCCAAAGCTCAGGTTCTGATTGATTTCAGCTCCATCCCATCACTCCTAGGTACAGGGCAGGTCACTGCTGGTGAGGTGCCTTTGGTATGACCATGAATGGACTGAGGTCCCTTATCCAATCCCACCACACAGGAGAGAAAGCTGCCTTGACAATACTGAGAAGGTTTTCCTGGTGCCTTGTGGATTGTAATGGATCACCAGGGGCTTGCTGTGTTTGATTTCTGCCATCAGAACCAGGCTAGTGAATCTCTCTTGTACTTAACTCTCCTGACCTCCAGCATCATTTTCTGGACACAATACCCTCTGTATCAACTAAAAGTCTGAGATTTCAGCTCCATACACATGCAGAAGCAATGCATTAGAACCACAGTGACAAGTGAGGAGCCTACTTCCAGGCACAGGAAGAGAGGACATTTTGTGTTAGTTTTCTATGAAAGCCGGCCCATGGTGCCCCAAAAGGTAGAACCATTCCAGGTGAGGCTGTCTGGGGCTCTGAGCAACCAGCTCTAGCTGCAAAGGTCCCTGCTGACTGCAAGGGGGTTGGACTAGACCCTTAAAGATCCCTGCCAGCCCAAACCACTCTCTGATTCTATCACAGTTGCCTACTCACAGTTCTCTGACTGGACACACACTGTCCACACCGGGGTTGTTTTGCTATTGTTTCTTGGGGTGTTTTTTTCCTGGTCTGATTGGTTAAAGGTATGCAAAAGAGGACCCACAGGCTGCTTTCTACATGCATTAACCATTAACTAAATTGCTACAAAGCAGGAGGTCAAAATGAGGAAGCATAGAAGCAGCATTCAGGTTGGTTTCCCCCGTTTCAAGCTTGTTATTTTTGGCTTCAACTCCCTGCATCTCTTTCAAAGCAAAACCCAGGTCAGGAGATGACATCCCAATGGAGCAAAGCCTTTTCCTTTTCTCTTCCCTCTCTTTTGATCCTCCCTTGTTCTCCAGCGAGAAGGCCATGAGCTATTTCCATGGCAAAGCAGGAGGTGGATTGAATACACAGTGCTGGCTTTTATTCTGCTGGAAACAGTGCTGGTGGCAGGCAAGGGAGCAAGAAATTCAGGAGCTGCTGCAGGAAGGACAAGAGCAAGGCCACGTGTGACCATGGGACACTGGGCTACAGCATCTAAGCCGGGAGGTGGCAAGGTCTAGCTCAAAGGACCCAAACAAGACTTGGAGAAATACCTAGCTCTGTTGGGCTTGAAGCCAGATTTAAACTTCTCCAATTTCTCTTCTGTGAAAACCTGAGCACAACTTCCAGCATGAGCAACACATCTGCTGGGCTCTGCTGTCTTTGGCTGTTGCACTGCTCTGGCAACCCCAGAATCACAGAACACTGGGGGCTGGAAGGGACCTTGAAAGATCATCCAGTCCAACCCCTCTGCCAGAGCAGGATCATCTAGAGCAGGTCACACAGGAACACATCCAGGTGGGTTTTGAATGTCTCCAGAGAAGGAGACTCCACAACCTCTCTGGGCAGCTTGCTCCAGGCTCTGTCACCTTCACAGGGACAAAGTTTTCCCTTCTGTTCCCATGGCACCTCCTCTGCTCCAGCTTAGCCCCAGTGCCCCTTGTGCTGTCCTTGGACATCCCCGAGCAGAGCCTGGCTCTGTCCTCCCAACCTTGCCCTGCACATCTTTGTCCCCAGCAATGAGGGCAGCCCTCAGGCTCCTCTGCCTCAGCTCCCTCAGCCTGTCCTCACAGGAGGTCCTTCTTGAACTGAGGGCTCCATAGGTTAGAAACAAGGCTGCTGACCCCTGTCTCACTGTGACTCTGCAAAGGGCACCTCTGTATTCTACCTGTGGGCACAGGGGAGCCAGGGACATATCTGTGCACTGGATGAGCCAAGTGCAAGGTGTAAGGGGGGATATACCTGCTCAGAGTATTTTCTTCCCATCACAGCAAGGAAGAAGGTGTGAGTGCTTCTCAAGCACATGCAACTGCTTGGTGAATTGAAGCAAGTAAAGTAAATGAAATACATTTATTTAGTTCATTGACTACCGTGACCAACTCCCCACATGAACATTTCTTACAACCTGAGACATCCAAGCCACTCCAGCTTTTGGCCCACAATATCCAGGGCTAGAAGTAGCCCAGGAAAAGAACAAGCCAGGTGGACTGCCATCAGGGCTGGGACTTGTAGATAGAAAAAGCTACCTCATGTCTCCCCCTTGGCTCAATGTGCTCTGCTGTCTCTCCTGGATGCTCTCAAGGCGAGGCTGGATGAGATCTTGAGCAACCTGCCTTATGAGGAGGGACTGAGGGACCTGGGGCTTTTTAGTCAGCAAAAGAGAAGACTTAGAGGGGACTTAATAAATGTCTATCAATATGTGAGGGCTGGGGGTCAGGAGGGAGGGGACAGGCTCTGCTCACTTGCTCCCTGGGATAGGACAAGGGGCAATGGATGTAAGCTGCAGCACAGGAGCTTCCACCTCAACACAAGGGGGAACTTCTTTACTGTAAGGGTCACAGAGCCCTGGAGCAGGCTGCCCAGAGAGGTTGTGGAGTCTCCTTCTCTGGAGCCTTTCCAGCCCTGTCTGGATGTGTTCCTGTGTGACCTGAGCTAGATTGTACGGTCCTGCTCTGGCAGGGGCTTGGACTCAATGATCTCTTTGGCTCCCTTCCAACCCCTGACCTCCTGTGAGCCTGTGGTGTGAGGTGTCCCTGCCCATGGCAGCAGGGTTGGAACTGGATGATCCTTAAGGCCTCTTGCACCTCAAACCATTCTATGAATCTATGAATTTTCCACAGCAGCACAGGCAGCATCTAAGCCAAGGTCAGACACAAAGGACATGGCCTGAAGACTTGCAGGACTGATCAAAACCTTGCAGGAGCAATCAAGCCTTTGACTCCAGATGCAACTAAAAGACTGACAAGCTAAAAATCCAGACTGGGGATTTGATGTGCAGAACCTAAGGCCAAATAAAAGCAGCTGTTGGGAAATACTGAGAAAAACAGAAAAGCAGGAGTCTGCAGTGGTGAGCCCATCTTCAGGCCAAGATGTGACATCACGTCTCACAGGTCTCCTCATGGAATAAGATGTTTCTTTCCTGGACTAATAAGGAATAACAGCCTTGAGCAGAGAAGTAATGATGTGGGAAAACACTTGTAATGCCCACATCACCCCACTGTGAGGGGGATATGCCTGTCTGAAAGCATCCTCCTGTGTCAGAGGACACAGTGGTGGGGCTGGTAGAGCACCAAACTACAGATCATTGTCAGGGTAGGAAGGATCATCCATTCTAACACCCCTGCCATGGCCAGGGACACCATCCCCCCAGTCCAGGTTGCTCACAGCCACATCCAGCCTGGCTGCAAACACCTCCAGGCAGGAGGCTTCCACCACCTCCCTGGGCAACCTGTGCCAGGCTCTCACCACCCTCATGGGGAACTTCTTCCTAACATCCAATCTCAATCTACCCATTTCTAGTTTTGCTCCATCCCCCCTCAGTCCTATCCCTCCCTGACACCCTCAAAAGTCCCTCCCCAGCTTCCTTGGAGCCCCCTTCAGATACTGGAAGGCCACAATTAGGTATCCTCAGAACCTTTTCTTCTCCAGACTGAACAACCTCAACTGTCTCAGTCTGTCCTCACAGCAGAGCAGCTCCACCTTGTCTGTGGGCTGGAGGCATCTCCACAGGGTTCTACACTGGTTCCCATCCCTATTGTGGCTGCCCTAGTCCTGCATAATTTATCCAGGTGTCTGTCCATTTTCAGGACCACCCAAGCTGCAGGAGGTGGGCAAGACATGGGCAGAGGTCTCTAAGACCTGCACCATCAAACCCCCGGATGCAAGCACAGCTCTGAGCATCATCCCCTGGAACCAGCGGGGTGGCCTCCTGTCCCCTAAGGCAGCCATCACCCCGAGCTGAGCAGTTCCAGTGGTGTCTGAATTCACATAGGTCCTACATGGCCAGGTTGGATGAGGCCTTGAGCAACCTGATCTAGTGGGAGGTGTCCCTGCCTTGGCAGGGGGTTGAAACTGGATGTGCTTTAAGGTCCCTTCCAACTCAAGCCATTCCATGATGCTAGAACACCAGAGGCATGGATGGTGAGGATGCTGCTCCCAGCCTTCAGCCTGCACTTAGAGAGCTCTTGCCCCCAAGATGAAGCATTTCACAGTCACACTGAGGTCTGCTCTGCTTTCCTGCCTGTCTGTCCTGGTGATGCAAGCCTGGTGGTGTCCTTTTTTACATACTTAGAGGCAAGAAGCCATTGTTAGAGCATCTCCTAGACCTGTGGTCCTTTAAAGCCCACTTCTGGACAAGTGCAGCTTCCAGAGGTGGTCAGAACAGAGATCAGCACATCCCAGTACTTCTATGATTCTATGACTTGAAAGCTGCTTCTGAGGCTGTCCCAGGCTCCTGGCAGGGCCCAGCCCCACTCACACATGCTCAATCCATCCCCAGTTGCCCCAGGGGCTGGAACCCTGCTAGCAGTGCAAGAGCAGAGGGGTGGAGAAATGCCACCCTGCTTGCACTGAAAACTTGGCATGTGGCAGGGACCACCTGGAAAAGGCCAGGGAGAGAGCTCAGGCACATCCTGGCATGAGGGGATTGGTGGCAATCACCCATCCCACACCGGCTTTATCCTTTCCTGGGGCAAAACCTGCAAGCCCAGGATCGTTTTTGCAGCCTTGGTGGAGAGGAGAGAAAGTGAAAGCAGAGGGAAGCACCTTCCTCTGGATGATTATTAAAGGAACATCAGGCCAAGATCCTGCTTCCTCCCAGAGTTTTGCCAAGGCCCCAGTCCCCATGAAGTTGCAGATGCAGCGCTGGTTTCTCCCTGAGCTCCCTAATTTGCTCTCAATTTATTGTTCCTAGGATTAGACCTTCTTTTTTTTTTTTTTTTTTTTTTTTTTTTTTTTTTTTTTAATGAAAACAGAGGGAAAAGCTCAGTGACAGGAGGCTGAAGGAAGTCTGTGCTATTCACCAGCCACCCAGCCACCCACATGCTATCTTAATTCATCAGCAGACAAAGCCAGCTCTTTGTCTTTGCAGCTCCCTCTATGCCATTCATTCCCGGTGAGATATCGCTCCCAGTAATCAGAGCCTGGCTATACAGGGGAGGGGAAGGGGGGGGAAAGGAGACAAAACCCATCTAATCAGGCCTGAGACTTAGCCCCATTGTCACAAAGACAGCTCCTTTGATTAAAACAATGTATATATAGCAGGAGATGGGGATTAAAGCAGCCTCGCCATGCGGGCTGAGGTGCTTGCTTATGTAACTGGGGAGCCGCACCAGGATTCTCCTCGCTCACGGGGCTTGCTTGCCACCAGGGCCAAGGCAGCAGGGCAGGGGAGGGGAGTGATAATGCTAATAATGAGAATCATGATAGCAATACTACTACTAATAATAATGAGAATAATGGGGGTAATGAGAATAATACAAATAATATTAGAAATAATAATAATAGAAATAATAATAATAATAATAGAAATAATAACATAGCTGTCATAAAAATAGCCAAACCCCAATAATACTGATAACAACAACAACAATAATTATAATAGTAATAATAATAATAATAATAATAATAATAATAATAATAATAATAATAATATTTATTTCTCATCTCCAGTCTCAGTCTCCCCCTCTCCCAGCTCAAAGCCATTGTCCCTCATCCTGGCACTCCCAGCCCTTGGCAAAAGTCCCTTCCCAGCTCTCCTGGAGCCTCCTGCAGGTACTGGAAGGCTGCTCTCAGGTCTGCCTGGAGCCTTCTCTTCTCCAGGCTGAACAGCCCCAACTCTCTCAGCCTGACCCCACAGGATATTATTATTATTATTATTACTATTATTATTGTTATTATTACTATTATTATTGCTATTATTACTGCTATCATCATCACCATCATCGTTATTATCATCATCATTATCATTATTCCCTAAGAATCCCAGGAGTACAGAATCATAATATCAAAGCCTGCACCGGGTTGGAAGAGACCTTCAAAGCTCGTCTAGTGCAAGCCCTGTGCACTAAGCAGGGATAGCCCCAAAAGGTTACGTGGCTCAGAAGCCCATCAAGCCTGACCTTGAATGTCTCCAGGGATGGGGACTCAGCCACCCCCCAGGCAACCTGTTCCAATGTTCTGAACTGGAAAGATGGTCTGAGGGCTGGAACAACTCCCCTTCGAGGACAGGCTGGGAGGGTTGGGGCTGTTCAGCCTGGAGAAGAGAAGGCTCCAGGGAGACCTCAGAGCAGCCTTCCAGTACCTGAAGGGGCTCCAGGAGAGCTGGGGAGGGACTTTTGCCAAGGGCTGGGAGTGCCAGGATAAGGGACAATGGCTTTGAGCTGAGAGAGAGGAGATTGAGGCTGGAGATGAGGAAGAAATTCTTGACAGGGAGGGTGGGCAGACACTGGCACAGGTTGCCCAGGGAGGCTGTGGATGCCCCCTCCCTGGAGGTGTTCAAGGCCAGGCTGGATGAGGCCTTGATCAGCCTGGGCTGGTGGGAGGTGCCCCTGCCCATGGCAGGGGGTTGGGACTCGATGATCTTTGGGATCCCTTCCGACCCAACCCATTCTGTGATTCTATGACCCCATCTCACTCCCAGCAAAGACCTTCCTCCCCGCAGTCCAGTTCAGCAGAAAGGATATCCATAGCTCAAGGTTGCTTTAACCTTTGTACCTTCAAATACTTTGCTTTCCAGTGCTTAACAAACTACATATGTGAGCTGCAGCTGTTAAGGGGTTAATCTCAGGCCATTGTTTTAATTGGATCAACAATTGGCCTTCTGCCACTTCCCTTGGAAGATTATTCCACGATCTAAAAGGAATCGGTGCCAGAAAGCATTTTCCTGAGGAGGCTTGCCAGAGGAAACACTATGGGAGTAGATAACAGCCCAAGTTTCACAAGGATCAAATATTGCAATTATTCTCATCCCCAGCCAGAGTCATGACAGCTCTGACTGCATGTGGTCACACTTCCAGAGCTGCTGCATCTTGGGAATGAGAAGTTGGTGGAAAAAATTACTACAAATCCTGCAGCTTGCAGAAATGAAGTAAAGGAGAAATAAAAAGTGATGGCTAAGGCTGTGCTCAGAGAAGTGCTTCAGTGGGAAAAGCCCTCAAAGATCATGGAGCCCAACCTCAGACCCAACACCTCCATGGCCATTAAGCCCTGTCCCCAAGTGCCATGGCCACAGGTTTCTTGAACAGCTCCAGGGATGGGGACTCCACCACCTCCCTGGGCAGCCTGTGCCAGTCCCTGACCACTCCTGCAGCAAAGAAATTTGACCTAATATCCAAGCTAACCCTCCCCTGGTGCAGCTTGAGGCCGTTTCCCTTTACTCATCACTTCTTACTTGGGAGAAGAACCAACTCCCACCTCTCTTTTCAGGGAGCTGTAGAGAGCAATAAGGTCTCCTCTCAGCTTTCTCTTCTCCAGGCTGAACATCCCCAGTTCCCTCAGCTGCTCCTCACCAGCCCTGTTCTCCAGGCCCTTCACCAGCTTTGTGCCTCATTGCTTAGGAGTGGTGCAAGGCAAAATCCAGAGGCCAACTGCTTTATCTTATCTTGTGAGCAGCTGGGACTTCCCCTCTGCTCCCCATGAACCAGCCCACACCAGCTGGTGAGGGACTTTTAGGGTGTCAGGTACTAATAGGCCTGGGGGGAATGGGAAAAAAGAACTAGAAATGGATAGATTGGATATTAGGAAGAAGTTGTTCCCCATGAGGGTGGTGAGAGCCTGGCACAGGTTGCCCAGGGAGGTGGTGGAAACCTCTTGCCTGGAGGTGTTTGCAGCCAGGCTGGATGTGGCTGTGAGCAACCTGCTGTAGTGTGAGGTGTCCCTGCCCGTGGCAGGGGGTTGGAACTGGCTGAGCCTTGTGTTCCCTTCCAACTCTAACAGTTTTATGATTGTATAAACCAGTCCAAAGAAAATACTTGCCATGCTTTGCTTTCTACCAGTGCTCTTTCTAAACAACAAGTCCTATCAGAACCAAATATCTGTGGAGCTTTAACTGCAACAGAAGTGACACTCCTTCAGCCCAAGGACATGAAGCTCTCCTATGCCTTCAGGCATAGCCCCAGCACCACCACCCGCTCCAGCAGCTCACCCGGTGCCTCCGTCTGGTTGCACACTCTGCTGCCTTTCACAGGCAGCTCACAGGCTGCTGGCAGCATCTTTTCTCAGCAAAAAAAACCCCACATCCTTTGGGTTAAATTCTCCTGACCTTCAGTTTAGCCTGTAGGCATTGGGAAGGGGATGGGATCAGCAAGAAAAGTGCCTTGGAGACTGATTTTCTTGCAGGGATCTTTTCAAGCACTCGCCATGCAGCCCTCATAGAAGCACAGAATGGTTTGGGTTGGAAGGGACCTCCAGAGGTCATCCAGTCCAAGCCTCTCTTGGGAGACATCCCCAACTAGATCAGGCTGCTCACAGCCGTGCCAAGCCTCACCTTGAATATCTACAAGCATGGGGTCTCAACTACCTTCCTGGGCAACCTGTGCCAGTGTGTCCACCACCCTCATGGTAAAGAGCTTGTTCCTGATATGCAATCTAAATCTGCTCTGCTCTAGCTTGAAGTCATCGCCTCTTGTCCTGTCCCTGCAGGCCTTTGGAAACAGTCCCTCTGCAGCCTTCTTGTAGCCCCCTTCAGGTACTGGAAGGTCTCCCTCCTTCTCTTCTCTAGGCTGAACACTCCCAGCTCCCTCAGCCTGTCCTCATAGCAGAGGTGCTCCAACCCCCTGACAATTTTCATGGCCCTCCTCTGGACTGGCTCCATCAGGTCCATGTCCTTCCTGTACTGAGGGCTCTAGAGCTGGATGCATTACTCCAGGAAAAGGTCACAGGAGAGCAGAGTGGCAGAATCACCTCTCTGGGTCTGCTGTCCACACTGCTTTTTATGCAGCTTCATTCATCTTCTGAGAGATCACTTGTGTGATGCTCCTCAGCTGCCATGTCTGTGAGCACACACACAGATATGTGCCCAGATACCACGTCTGGTGCTTCACCTTACACTAGGCATTCTTCGAATCACAGGATTGGAATCAGATCCTCATGGGGCAAGAGGAATCACTGCTCAGAAACAGATCCTGGAATGAGAAGTTCACCAAACCATAAAGACCTGGGAAAGGAGATGGAAGTGGCTGTCTCTGATAGCAGAGCAAACAAGGTCCTTCAGAGGATGTGTTAACCAATCTCTAACACTTTGCCTGCAGGAAGCTTCCACCAAGCTTTGCTGTTCAAGCTGTCTTCATAAGCACCGATGTCAGTACTCCTGTAGCATGTCACCCATAGATGACAGAATTGTTTCAGCTGGAAAAGGCCTTTAAAATCATCCAGCCCAACCATTCCCCATCTCCACCAAGTCTGGTGCTAACCCATGGCCCTCAGCACCACATCTCTGCCTCTTTGAAACACCTCCAGGGATGGGGATTCAACCACATCCCTGAGCAGCCTGTGCCAGTGTTTGAGACCCTTGTCAGTGAAGAAGTTTCTTCTAACATCCAATCTTGTCCATGAGAATCCAGTGTCAGAAGTCACAGTGAGCAGTGTGCATGGGATCCTCAGCTTGCTGTCCCTGGAGGTGTTCCAGAAACCTGTGGCCATGGCACCTGGGGCTATGGTTTAGTGGCCATGGTGGTGTTGGGTTGGTGGTTGGACTCTATGATCTTATAGGGCTTCTCTAACCCAAGGAACTCTATGGTTCCAAGCTCTTCTGATGCTGATACAGATCAAAAAGTGTCCAGTTTCTGGCACTATGCACATGGCTGTGTAGCACTGAATACCTGCACTGGAAAGGAGGAACATTTTCAGACTGCTGTCATTGACACAAAACATCCCAAGGGACTGAGGCCACCAAGTTTTGGGATTTAAGAATGAAAACTCTCTGTCCTGGGGAAACCAGGACTTCTAAGGAATTTCTCAGAAGGTCCCTTAATTATTTCTCCCACTCTAACCTTCCTGCAGTGGACCCTGTGAGACCAAAACCTTGCTTGTGGACAGGAGGTATCATATGCCTGAGAGAGGCAGCAAGGAATTAGCAAGAGGAACAGAGGAGACACTTCCCAGGGCTGAAGCTGACCCCAAAAGAGATTCTTTTCCTGCATGACCCATTGGATAGATGTTGACAAGACAGGACAAGAGGAAATGGCCTCAGGTTGCTCCAGGGGAGGTTTAGTTTGGACATGAGGAAAGCTTTCTTCCCCAAAAGGGTTGTCTAGGCCTGGCCCAGGCTGCGCAGGGCAGTGGTAGAGTCCACATCCCTGAAAGGATTCAAAGGATGTGTAGGTGTGGTGCTGAGGGCCACGGTCTAGTGGTGACCTGGCAGTGCTGAATTTAATGCCTTTAAAGGTCTCTTCCAACCAAAAGGATTCTGTCATTCTGTACAACAGCTCCTGGTGCCTCTCTGGACAGCTCTGATCACAGCTCTTGCTCTCCCTCCAAGCCTGGGTGACAGCTTACTGCCCTCCTTGCCCTGGGTTATGGCTTTCTCCCTTTCTGGCCAAGTGGCTTTATGCAAGTCACAGAGCCTTGGGTAATCCCCTGTGCAACCACATTCTCCTGCAGATGGAAATTCAATTTGGGACCTCAGGGAGAGGTCACCAGCACAGGCTGCAAGCCAGAGGCACAGGGTGGATGATGCCTGGCCTGATGACAAATGCCCTTAATGAGCTCCTCAAGGCTTGGGTTGTTTGTCCTCTTGCTTCACCAAGGGCTGGAACTCTCTGTGGGCACCTTTGGGACATTCTCATCTAAAGTCAGAAAGGCTAATTATTAATTAAAGGAGAGCAGTGCTAAGTGCTGCCTGTGTGTTTCCTTCTGCCATACAGCTGCTCTGATTTGGAGTGTCCTGTGTATATAATTAACACCATCCCAATGCACATCAGTAAAAGAGAGGTGGTGGGGAGCTTATCAGATCCTCTCCTCTATCAGCCACCTACTGGTACCTCGAGATTCCCTTCCCAGAAGGACCTGTTTGAACTCAGAGGCAGCAGAGTGGCTTCCAGCCACTTCAGCAATGAGAAAAGGATGAGCTGAGCTGCAATACTCCAACAGGTGTTTGTCTCAGAAGAGAATCATAGAGACACAGATGATTTGGGTTGGCAGGGACTCATACACTCATAGACTCCTAGAATGCTTTCAGTTGGAAAAGACCCTCCAGATCACCCACTCTGACCATTCTCTAACCCTACCAAGGCTGGTACTAAACCATGGCCCTCAGCATTACATCTCTGCCTCTTTGAAACCTCTCCAGGGATGGGGATTCAACTACCTCCCTGGAGAGCTTGCTCTTCCAACTAGACTCAGAGCCACATCAAAACTTATCTGGAATAGTTTCAGGGGTGGGGCATCTACCACCTCCCGGGCAACCTGTTCCAGTGCCTCACCACCCTCATGGGGAAGAAACTCTTCCAAATGTCTCATCTAAATCCAGCTTCTTCTAGTGTGAAGCTATCACCCTCTATCCTGTAACTGTGCACCTTTGGCTCCAGCTCTCCTGGAGCCCTCTGAATACTGAAAGGTTGTTCTGAGATCACCTCACAGCTTTCTCTTCCCCAGGCTGAACAGTCCCAACTCTCTCAGCCTGTCCCCATAGCAGAGGTTCTCCAGCTCCCTGATCATTTTCATGGCCTCCTTTGGACCCTCTCCAGCAGCTCCAGGTCCTTCTTGTGCTGGGGCACCAGAACATGATGCAGCACTGCAGGTGGGGTCTCAGCAGAGCAGAGGGCCAGAATCCCTCCCCTGCCCTGCTGCCCACACTGCTGGGGATTGGCCCAGCATAAGCAAATAGTGACATTCTTTCTGCTCAGGGCAGCTGCCAGGACCCACACTGCTGGGCCAGGCCATCCAGTGGTAGCTGTGTCTATCACATGTGTCTGTCACCTTCCATCCAGTCCCCTCCAGGGGCTTTAAAATGTTCCAGACATGCCCCAGCAGTTCCTGATAAGGACAGTGCCACTCTGCCCATTTAACAGGTAGGGAAATGGAAACTCAAAGGGGATGAGCAACTTGATTAACACAAAAAGTACATGAAGGTGTCTATGAGCAACCCCCCAAATAAGCTTGCTTTTTAATGAACATGCATGTTAGGAGGTAACACACACAGAGAGAGCTCTCACACACAGCATGCCCAAAGAAACCTCTCCTCATTCCCCAGCCCTTGTGAGAGACTGAAGAGATCAGGGACAGAAAGGACATTTTTAACTCACTCGTTTATCTGTGGAAGCTTTGGGTTCATTTCACAGTTATTAAATGCCTGCTGCTTTCCAGAGTGGCTGGGATGATAGAATTACAGAATGCTGGGGGTTGGGAAGGGACCTCTGGAGATCATCCAGTCCAACCCCCACCCTGCTGCGGCAGGGCACCCACAGCAGCTTGCCCAGGAGCACAATAGCCAGGGGGGTTGGATCTCTCCAGAGGAGGAAACTCCACAGCCTGCTCCAGGCCTCCAGCACCCTCACACCAAACAAGTTTCTCCTCATGTTGGGGTGGAATTCCTGGGTTCCATTTTGTGCCTCTTGTCCCTCATCTTATCCCAGGGCCCCACACAAAGTGCCTGGCCCCTTCTTGCCCCCCAGCCTTCAGCTATTTGTAACCATTGATCAGGTCTCCTCTCAGGGTGCTCTTTCCCAGACTAAACAGCTCCAGGACTCTCAGCCTTTCCATCTCCTTCTCATCTGCAGTTCCTTCAAGAAGCAGATGCCAAACCAGAGGGAGCCTCTCTCTTTGTAGGACACTGAAGAGACTGGAAACACTGGGGCAAAGGTTTTCTGCAAGAAGTTGCTGCTCATCAGCAGTGTGTGCTGTGTGGGATCACCTCTCATTTTGGGAAGGAGGGGGAATATTTGCAGATTAGTCAGTCAGAATAACCTAAGAATGAGTAGAGGGAGGTCTAGTAGAAAAGTCTTTCATCTGGAGGGGCTGAAGTAGGGCTGGAGATGGCCAGGACGGTGGCAGGGAGAAGAGGAGAGCCTCTGTAACTCTGCTGTTTGAGCAGAGCAGTGGGGAGAGGACTAGAGGAACCAGTGGGCTATGAAAAAAAGAGGGCTGTCAGGCTGGGGACAAGACCTACTCTGTACACTAATGCCAGAGGGACTGTAAAGGAAATAGCTCCCTGGCTTTTCCAGCTGGTGGAAAGCTCTGGCTGCAGCAGCTCAAGTGGAGGTGAGGGCACTGTGGGGAATGTGCCCCTGGGCAGAGCTCATGGCTGAGCCTTGGAGCATCGTGAGACCCAGGGCTGCTGCCAAAATACTCCTGCAGGTAGGGCTGGAGGTAGAGATCTGGGCAGAGAGGGTTAAAAGTGGATGAACAAAGAAGAGGAACTGAGCCAAGGTAGAGAGCAGCTGCAGGGAGGTGCAGGGGTCAGAGCCTGCACACCTACAAATACCAAGCAGGTTGGTTGGTCCCTTCAGTAAACCACAGAGACAAAGACCTCTTTAAACCTTGTTTTGGGGCATGGTCAAGGCATGCAAAGTTTTGCAGCTCCCAGCTACTGGATGCCTGCGTCAGATTCAGCTGAGAGGCAATGCACAAGGGTTGCAACACCCTCAGGCCCCACAGCCTCACCAATAAACAAAAGGAATGTCTCAGAGCTATGAAAGTGTCATGAAGACCTGGAGAAGAGGAAAGGCTTTGCAGGGTGGATGCAGCCAGCCCACCCAGAGCACTGCAGACACAGGCCAGGCTGCGCTGAAAGGCTGGGGGGAGCAGCACACCATGAGGGTGGACCTGACAGAGGTCCACCTTAGTCTTCTTTGAAGTTCCTACTCTTGAAGTCCAGTAAAAGCCTCATTAGCCTGGGGTCTGTAAGGAATTAACTGCTCTCCAGCCTATCCAGGTCCCTCTGGATGCCATCCCTACCCTCCAAGGTTTCAACCTGGGCCACAGAGTTTGCTGTCCTCGGCAAACTTGCTGAGGGTGCCTCAATCCCACTGTCCATGCCACCAACAGAGGTTTTACTTGACCCTTGCTGTTCATTGCTCCTAGTCAATTCCTTTCCATCTTGCCCACCACAACACAATGAAGAGGGAAACACTCCATGGGGCACATGCCACAGCAGCAGCAGCAAGCTGAGAGCCCAAAAGCAGCACCGATGGCACACGATGAGTGCAGGGCTGAGCCTTTCCACGCTCTGTGCCTCAAGGCACAGGCACGCAGGAGAGGGAAGGGGGGACCCATACCTCCCACTGTGAATTCATGGCACCACTGCATGGGACAGGTACTGCCACAGAGGAGAAAACTTGTGTCACACCCAGGGAGGAGGGAATTTTCAGCCTGGGAGACTTAATGCACTGGGCCAAATCCATTGCCATGGTGCAAGTGCAGAACTCAGATGCAGCCACGGCAGGGATCAGACATATGATTAATTCCTATCCCACTTAGGCTCCTGTTTAAGAGTCTTGTCTCAGCCCAAGCCTGACTAGATGCTGTTGGTTTGTTTCTGTCTGAGAGCTACAAGAAGAAAAAAGGAGATTAGGTAATTGCCATGCAAGCACCCAATACAATCAGGGATTTGATGAAATCTAGCCTGTCCCAAACCACAGTTTTGATATTGTTCATAAACACCATCTGCAGAAGGGCTTTATCAACAAACACTCTGTTTACATTTGGTAAGCATACACTTTCCTAATGCAAAACTATTTCCTTTTGTTTGGGCCACTGGCAAAACCCAGAAACACTCTCATGAAACTGCTTTGCAGCTTTTGTGTTGTCTGCCTAAAACTCCCTGAGCAGCCCTGTTGAGAAGGACCTGGGAGTCCTGCTGGGCAACGAGTTCTCCATGGGACAGCAATGTGCCCTGGTGGCCAAGAAGGCCAATGGGATCCTGGGGTGCATCAAGAGTGTGTCCAGCAGATCCAGGGAGGTTCTCCTCCCCTCTACTCTGCCCTGGTGAGACCTCACCTGGAATATTGCATCCAGTTCTGGGCTCCCCAGTTCAAGAGGGACAGGGAACTGCTGGAGAGAGTCCAAGGGAGGGCTCCCAGGATGCTGAAGGGACTGCAGCACTGCCTGGGGAGGAGAGGCTGAGAGATCTGGGGTCGTTTAGTCTGGAGACAAGAAGACTGAGAAGGGATCTAATCAATGCCTATCAATATCTGAGGGCTGGGGGTCAGGAGGGAAGGCACAGGCTCTGCTCAGTTGTGCCCTGGGATAGGACAAGGGGCAATGGGCACAGGAGGTTCCACCTCAAGATGAGGAGGAACTTCTTCACTGTGAGGGTCCCAGAGCCCTGGAGCAGGCTGCCCAGAGAGGTTGTGGAGTCTCCTTCTCTGGAGCCTTTCCAGCCCCATCTGGATGTGTTCCTGTGTGACCTGTGCTGGATTCTATAGTCCTGCTCTGGTAGGAGATTGGACTCAATGATCTCCAGAGGTCCCTTCATGCTGTGCTCCCTAACATCCTGTGATCCTGTGGTCTGGAGAAACAAATGGAATCAGATCCTCATGGGGCAAGAGGAATCACTGCTCAGAAACAGATCCTGGAATGAGAAGTTCACCAAACCATAAAGACCTGGGAAAGGAGATGGAAGTGGCTGTCTCTGATAGCAGAGCAAACAAGGTCCTTCAGAGGATGTGTTAACCAATCTCTAACACTTTGCCTGCAGGAAGCTTCCAGCAAGCTTTGCTGTTCAAGCTGTCTTCATAAGCACCGATGTCAGTACTCCTGCAGTACTTCACAGAATTGTTTCAGTTGGGAAAGACCTTTAAGATCATCATAGAATCATGGACCCATAGAATGCTAGGGGTTGGAAGGGACCTCTGTAGAGCATTGAGCCCAATTGCCCTGCCAGAGCAGGGTGACCCAGGGCAGGGTACACAGGAGCACATCCAGGAGGGTCTTGAAAGTCCCCAGAGAAGGAGACTCCACAACCTCTCTGGGCAGCCTGCTCCAGGCCTCCAGCACCCTCACACCAAAGAACTTTCTCCTCATGTTCGGGTGGAACCTCCTGGGTTCCAGTTTGTGTCCATTGCCCCTTGCCATATCCCAGGACATCAATGAAAAGAGACTAGCACCTTCTTCATCAGGTTCAACCAGTCTAACTCTGCCAAGTCTGGTGCTGAACCATACCCCTCAGCACCACATCTCTGCCTCTCTGAAACACCTCCAGGCATGGGGATCCATCCACCTGCTTCAGGGTTTGAGAACCCTTTCAGGGAAGAAGTTTCTTCTAATATCCAACCTAAACCTCCCCTGCTGCAACTTGAGGCCATTTCCTCTTGCCCTAGCACTTGTTCCTTGGGAGAAGAGACCAATCCCCACCTGGCTCCAACCTCCTTTGAGGGAGTTGCAGTTATTTCAGCTAACCCCCAGCTCCTTTTCTGCAGGGCAGTCTCCACTCTGCCCCCAGCAGAGGTCCTGGGGTTGTTGTGACCCAAGTGCAGGACCCAGCCCTCGGCTTTGTTAAACCTCATCCATTTTCAGCTCTAATTCATCACCTAAAGGCACATCTCTAGAAGTCTCTGTCCATAGCTAAATTTCTCTCAGAGCATCATTGTGAGAGTGCACATCAAAGATTGCTTGGGAGCTGATGGAGATCCTGGCCTGCTGCTCTCTGCCTGCTCAGTTCAGTGCTTCCCTTAACAAATGAAACGAGGCAGCAAAGCAGCACGAGGGGCAGACTTTGGGTCTCTTTCGCAGCTCTTTCATCTGGTCCTCTGGCTGCTGCCCTTGTGCTGATCTATAATGCTCTACCATCACCTCACAGCCCCTGCAGACAATTATGGGCTGTGCCATATTGCACTTCTCCTGGGGAGAAGGAGATTTTGCCAGGTTTGTGTGTTGTCATTAGCAGCCTAGCACCCACTTGAAGTGCCTTCAAGAGTCTCCAGTGATTATTGCTGCGTCCTGCTGACTAATTTCAGTAGAAGCAGCGCTCTGCTTCTGAACACCTCCCCTCGCCACAGCTCACTGACTAACAGCCCCTCAGTGCCTCCTCCCTGCTAGTGACAGGGAGAAACCCAGGGGAGGAGACATGAGGCTGAGTGAAAGCCAGAACTGCTGGAAGCCAGAGGGGTTTTCCTGCAAGTCTCGTGAGCCACTTTATTGCCACCTCTGACATTTCACATTTCCTGCAACCTTTTCAGCTGAAAGGGCTCTCAGCTTGCCCAGGGGGTGGTGGAGTCCCCATCCCTGCAGGTATCACAGTATCACCAAGGTTGGAAGAGATCTCAAAGACCATCGAGTCCAACCTGTATTTGAGAGTGGTGTAGGTGTAGCGCTCAGGGATATGGTTTGGTCAAGGACTGGTTGGTGTTGGGCTGATGATTGGACTTGATGATTCAGAGAATGGTTTGGGTTGGAAGGGACCTTAAAGATCATCCAGTGCCAACCCCTGCCGTGGGCAGGGACACCTCCCACCAGCCCAGGTTGCTCAAGGCCTCATCCAGCCTGCCCTTGAACACCTCCAGGGAGGGGGCATCCACAATCTCCCTGGGCAACCTGTTCCAGTGTCTCCCAACACTCATTGTCAAGAATTTCTTCCTAATCTCCACTCTTAGTCTGCCCTCTTGCAGCTCAAAGCCATTGCCCCTAGTCCTGTCACTACAAACCCTTGCAAAAAGGTCCCTTCCTGGCTTTCTTGTACCTTCAGGGACTGGAAGGCTGCTCTAGGATGTCCCTGGAGCCTTCTCCTCTCCAGGCTGAACAGCCCCAACTCTCCCAGCCTGTCCCTACAGCAGAGGTGTTCCAGCCCTCTTTTTGGTCTTTTCCAATCTAGGCAGTTCTGTGATTCTGTGTTGAAATAAGACAAGGGGGGATGGTATGAACTAAAAGAGAGATGTTCAGACTGGAGAGAGGGAAGAAATGTTTGGCACTGGGGATGATGAGAGCCTGTTCCATGTTGCCCAGAGAGGTGGGAGATGTTCCATCTCTGGAACCATCCCATGTCAGGTTGGTTGGGGATCTGAACGACCTGCTCTAGTTGCAGATGTCCCTGCTGACTGCAGAGGGTTGGACTGGATGAGCTTTAGTTGTCCCTTTTCACCCCAAATAGTTGATGGTGCTTTGATTCTCTCTCAGTTTCTGGCTCAGTTGATTCATTACAGTGGAAAAACAAAGAAAAGCAAAATATGAAATTATTCTGCAGCACTCAAGGGTTTCATAGTGACTTTGCTCCCTCATAATGCTTCCAAAGAGTGATATTGTTGCCATATCTCAATGCCAGATATATAATAAGGAATGATTCTGCCATCATTAACATCAGAATTGATTGGGGTGTTTGCAGCAAGCTTAGCTCCCAGCTATAAACTCACAGATCAGAGGATGTTAGGGGTTGGAAGGGAGCTCTGGAGATCATCCAGTCCAACCCTCCTGCCAGAGCAGGACCACAGAATCCAGCACAGGTCACACAGGAACACATCCAGACGGGGCTGGAAAGGCTCCAGAGAAGGAGACTCCACAACCTCTCTGGGCAGCCTGCTCCAGGGCTCTGGGACCCTCACAGTGAAGAAGTTCCTCCTCATGTTGAGGTGGAACCTCCTGTGCTGGAGTTTCTATCCATTGCTCCTTGTCCTACTCCAGGGTGCAGCTAAGCAGAGCCTGTGCCCTCCCTCCTGACCCCCAGCCCTCAGATATTGATAGGCATTGATCAGACCCCCTCTCAGTCTTCTCCTCTCCAGACTAAACAGCCCCAGGGCTCTCAGCCTCTCTTCACCAGGCAGTGCTCCAGTCCCTCAATCATTCTCGCAGCCTTCCCTTCGTCTCTCTCCAGCAGATCCCTGCCCCTCTTGAACTGGGGAGCCCAGAACTGGATGCAATATTCCAGGTGTGGTCTCACCAGGGTCTTTTATTTACAGAGCATTGCCATCACCACTGCTGCTCTCACTGCTACACACCCTGGGCACTTCACAGAGCAACCTGAAAGCAATTCATGGGAAGGAGCTGATTCAGAGAACAGCAGAGGAAGGCCTGGATGACTTCATCTGGGAGCAGTTGCTGGGTGCACCACCAAACCCAGGACCGCTCCCAGGCGTGCACTGCTCCTTCTCACCAGCACGGCCTGGAGACACGGAGCTCAGGCTTCCCAACATTCTTCACACACAGCACAGGCTGCACTCTCAGGGTTGGGATCATTTTGCCACGGGGCTGCCTCCCAAAGAAGCAAAGGCTTTGCCCCTCAGTAGGAGAGCAGCAGGGCTGCAGAGTGTCGTAATCAGGGAGTCCACAGACATTTTCTGCACATGAGGTCATTGCCATTGCAGAGAGGCACAAGAGACATTTGTTCCCAGAAAATACATCATGCTAAGGCAGGGGGGGATAAAGAAAGAGAGGACATGACTCTAGCTTTGACTCTCTTACATCAGATGTGGAGGGGGTGAGAGAAATCATCCATAATCCACCCTGCAGGGTGGATTGTGTCAGGCAGCAAACATGAGCAGCTACTGCACTGAGCAGTCTTGCCCAGCCAGGCCTGGCCGCAAGGAATACAGAATACAGAACTAACCAGGTTGGAAAAGACCTTTGAGATCATCAAGTCCAACCTATCACCCAGGGCCTGAGGAGGATGGACCCACAAAACACAACTTCAGAAACTAACCCCAGCCCTGACCAATGTCCCTGTGCCTGTCACCCTGCAGGAGCTCCACCACCTCACCCCTTTGTTAGTAGAACAAAGCTGACGCTGAAAGGCTGCAGCTAGTTCAGCATCATTAAGGCCAGGCTGGATGTGGCTCTGGGCAACCTGCTCTAGTGTGAGGTGTCCCTGCCCATGGCAGGGGGGTTGGAACCTGTTGATCCTTGAGGTCCCTTCCAACCCTGACAATTCCATGATTCTGTGATTCCCAGCAGTCACTCTGGCTGCAGAGGACATCTCTGTCCTTGCTGTCACCCTTCCTTCCTCCCATCCTCATGGTACGTGGCACTTGCAACCTCCAGTCTCTGCTCTCTACTGACAACACTGGGAGATAATTAGAATAAAAGGCTGAGCTGCAACCAAAAGCTTTTTAAACCAAAGAACACAAAGCAGCTGAAGGCCCTGCAAGCGATCCATCACCTCCCATCAGCACTATCAGGACATCAGCATCTGTGCCACAAACATGAGACCACCACAACAAAGGCATAAATCAATGGACCTGGACACCCAGGAATATTATCTCAGAGAACACTACAGGGCTACCAAGTGCCCTCTTTATTTGCTCAGCCAGAACCATTCCCTCTGCTTACGAGGCAAAGTCACAGGATGAATTATATCCCAGATGCCTCAGGACCTCGCTGGACACACTTGGACAGCAGTTAGCAAATAGCTTTGGCATCTGAGCAGCTCTCTGCCCTGGTTGTGGGCACTTCTCAGAGAAGCACAGAATTGGTTTGGTTGGAAAAGCCCTCAAAGATCATCAAATCCAACCAGCAACCCAACCCCACCATAGCCATCAAAGCCTGTCCCCAAGTGCCATGGCCACAGGTTTCTTGAACATCTCCAGGGCTGGGGACTCCACCACCTCCCTGGGCAGCCTGTGCCAGTCCCTGACCACTCTTGCAGCAAAGACATTGTTCCCAATCTCCAACCTACACCTCCCCTGGCACAATTTCCTCTCCTTCTATCACATGAGACTAGGGAGAAGAGAACAACCCCCACCTCATTGCACCTCTCTACACCTCAAGTGTTTGTTTTGGAACACCCAGTTCTTCTTCCTTTCCCCACTGCAGCTCCCACCTTGGCTGCTGGCAGGGGCAGGAGCAAAGAGACACTGTGGTTCAGGCTGTGACGGTGAAGAGGTCCCTGCCTGCAGTCCCAGCACATCACCCACATGGTACTACAGGTAGCTACAGGTAGCCTCTGGCCACTGGGCACCCGTTGGCAGGGATGGCAGAAGCAGCACTGCCACTGAAGCTGTCTTTGTCACAGTGTCTGTGGTGCAAATTTCAGTGCTACACACGCAGCAAGCCTGAGTTCACTCAAGTCTTCAGCAGAAAGATCCAGGCTGATAGTCCTGGTCTGAGCTAGAGCAGAGCCAATTCTGGGCAGTGCTCTCCCTGCCCAGCTCAGGCTCTGCTCACTGAGGCACTTCCTGCAGTTCAGGGTAGGTTTGCACAGTCAGGGACTGCTGCTAGCAGGGAGAAGAATAGAATAGAATAGAATAGAATAGAATAGAATAGAATAGAATAGAATAGAATAGAATTACTGAAGGGAAGATCATCGAGTCCAACCTGTAACCACAACCTCACTAGACCATGGCACCAAGCCACATCCAGTCCCCTCCTGGGGGATAGATCAAGGGCACTGCCAAGAACAGCTTATTGAGACCCCCTACCTTGGGGTAGTTGTAGAGAAGTCAGAGGGCTGGTCCCTCAGCCTCTCCTCATAGGTCTTGTGCTCAGGAGCAGGGGACAGGACAACTGCCCAACTAGGGGGTGTAGGAAGTCAGAGGATGCAAGCTGAGGGATCCCCCCAGGGTCAAGACTCTTCTTCCCTGGCTGGTGCCTGAGGAGGACTCGTCCTCTTGCCTCCCATCCTGATTCCTGTGTTCCTGAATTCAGTTCCAGAGTCCACCTCCCGAATCCTGCTCCCATCTGTGGCTGAGTCCAGTCTGGGGACTTGCCCAGTGCCTGCCTCAGCAGCAGTGGTGCCAGTGGTGCCCTCACTGCCATCAGGGGTTGGGTTCCATGCTGGTTTGTGTCTCTGTGTCTCTGTTCCATGGCATTGTTCCTCTTTCCATCCCAGCTGGGTTAGTTTCTTTCCCACCCCATCAGCCTCTCTCTCTCCTTCCCTTTGGGAAGCAGAGGGCTTCATGGAGAGCCTCTGGCACTTGTCTAGTGACCAGCCCAGCCCTGACCTTTGACACTGATGTATCACATGGAGTGGATAAAGCCCTGCTGCCTACCTCACCTTGACCCTGCTCCCATCCACTTCAGAGTCGAATGAGCTTTGGTGACTCTCTGGGGCACAGAAATAGACCAACGGGACCCTTCCCTGGCCCCTTGCCACCTGCCTTTGGAAAATCCACAGCAAAACCACCTGAGAGCGGCTGAACTCCAACTGCCACAGACTCCTCGTGGTGAATTGAATGGGAGATGGAAGTTTCATGACTGATCTTCAGCCTCTTCCAGTGCAATTTCCCTCTTTGTAGTCCTGACCTCCAGTCTACAGGAGCCAAACTGCCTGTACCCCAGCGATTTCTGAAGAGCCTACTTGACATTTTTCTTTGCGGCCAACAGCTCCGGTGCTCACCTTCCCCACCCTGGGGCTGCTGGAGAGGAAACAAAGGCCACCATTGTCACCCGATTAACGCGGGGCCGATTCCCACCGGGCAAAAGGGAGTTTGGACCAGGAGAGGCTCGCAACAGGCTTTTGTAGCCTGTGTACACACAGACAGAGAGGTCCTGTTTCAGGGAAGACAACTGAGAAGAATGAGTTGTACATAATGACGTGTGAAGGGGAGAGAGGAGGAAGCTGGACCTGCTATAATTTAGAAGGTGCTTACGCCCCCGAAGGCTGCTCCTGCCCACGCATTTCAGCACCAGGAGGTGCTCAGCTATATTTACCTCCTGCAAGAAGTGTTTGACTCGAGATGGGACGCAGAAAACCCCACCAGGATGTGGTGAATGAGAAGGGAAGTTCACAAGATGTGATCTCTTAACTGACATCACTTTGAGGCACAGCTGGAACTCAGATGGGGCTTTGGGTTTCTTTCGTGTTTTTTTCAGTCTTTGTGTGCAAGCTAATCATTAAAGAAGGAAAAGGAAGGAAGAAAAGAGAGAAGAGAAAGAAGGGAAGAAAAGGGGGAAAGAAAAACAAAAGAAGAGGGAAGGGAAGGGAAGGGAAGGGAAGGGAAGGAAGGGAAGGGAAGGGGGAAGGGAAGGGAAGGGAAGGAAGGGAAGGGAAGGGAAGGGAAGGGAAGGGAAGGGAAGGGAAGGGAAGGGAAGGGAAGGGAAGGGAAGGGAAGGGAAGGGAAGGGAAGGGAAGGGAAGGAAGGGAAGGGAAGGGAAGGGAAGGGAAGGGAAGGGGAAGGGAAGGGAAGGGAAGGGAAGGGAAGGGAAGGGAAGAGAAGAGAAGAGAAGAGAAGAGAAGAGAAGAGAAGAGAAGAGAAGAGAAGAGAAGAGAAGAGAAGAGAAGAGAAGAGAAGAGAAGAGAAGAGAAGAGAAGAAGAGAAGAGAAGAGAAGAGAAGAGAAGAGAAGAGAAGAGAAGAGAAGAGAAGAGAAGAGAAGAGAAGAGAAGAGAAGAGAAGAGAAGAGAAGAGAAGAGAAGAGAAGAGATTTGTAGTGTCCAGGGGGCTTGGGCTGGTTGGTCCCTTCCAACCCCTATCATTCTGTGATTCTGTAAGAACCACCCAGCCCCCTGTGCCCTGTCAGCAGGGCTGAGGGACTTGCTTCAGCCTTAGCACCACCCCTGTGTGGTACCAGGGAGAGGCTGGCTCTGAGCAAGCTTAGAGGCGCCTCCCTCGGGCTCTGCAATGCTGAGTTGCTCCTTGTATCCATGGGCAAGACCCTTTCCATGTCAGCTGGGTGTCTACAGGCATCTGTACTGCATCCAGGACACCCTTCTGCCACCCACCTCTAATCAGTTACTACTCCAGGAGGAGCTAAAACACCTCTGAGGTCTCCCTGTTCCTCCCAGCAGGGTATCAAAAGAACCTAAACTGAAAACCTTGGCTTAAACTGGGAACTTTGACGTATTGCCACTTTCATCCTCAGCCACAGCCCAGCTTGCTGGCCTTCTGTGCACCCAAAAAGAACAACTGGACTTCAAAGACCTGCAGCCCATCTTCAGCCACCAACAGAAAAGAGCCTCAGATGCA
The DNA here is from genome assembly GCA_033816785.1 of Picus viridis. Lineage (NCBI taxonomy): Eukaryota > Metazoa > Chordata > Aves > Piciformes > Picidae > Picus > Picus viridis. The sequence continues at coordinate 7,099,010 of CM066597.1, read as the reverse complement.
GGAACAAAAATGAAAGAGTCCCAGAGCTTTGGCTTCCCTTTGTAATTCGATTAAACCAAATGAGATCAGTTCTGCTCACAGACCTCTAGGGTACCAGGGAGGATGCAGATTACAGACATCACTCTCTCCACCCTGGTGCCTGGAGTCCTGGCCAGGAGAAGCTTCTTGCAGCACCACCAGTCCTCTCTGCCTCACACTGCTGTGTGCCCTCTTGCCCACACTCAGTTTCAACCCCCTGAACTCCACCGTGACCCACTCTGGGACCTGTCGAAGTGACCTCAATGTGGACTCAAAAATTCCTTCCAAGAATCTCCAACTACAATGACTCACAGAACCATAGACTGGTAGGGGATGGAAGGGACCTCCAGAGATCATCCAGTCCAGAGACTAAGCAAGTAGGGAAGAGACTAAGCAAGTAGGACATGTGTCCAGATTGCTCACAGTGTAGAGCCTCAATGCTGCCAAGGAGAACCAGGGGGCCTCATTTTCACTGCCACCCAGGTCGTTTAACCTTGTCAGCTCCCTTCTGTTGGGTGTGGTTTCTCCCTCTGGAGTCCCAGTGCTCTCCCATCCATCCCAGCCTTGCTGCAACAGACACCAGTTGTGTTTCTGATCCAGCCAGAGCTTTGTCCTGGGACTATTCCAACAGGAATCATGGGAGCACCCAACAAAAGAAACAAATGACCAAACACCTCCACCCAAACCAAAACCCAACCCAACAAATAAAACCACCAAAAGAACTAAGAAGACAGAACCAGGCACACACACACACAAGGTAATTCTCCATGCACACACCACCAGTGCTAAAAAGCTCATTTCTGCTGAGGAAGACCTCCTGTCCTTTCTCTCCTCTTGCACAGAATCCACACAGCTGCATCAAGAAGCTCTCTCTGCTCAGAAAGGTCATCCAACACCCCAAAAATGGGAAACCTGAAGCATTTCCTAGCCCAACAGGAAAGAAGAGTAATGCTCTGCACTCAGGTGATGCATGGGGCTCAGGTAGGTCTCCAGTTAGGCCCTTGAGGGAGGAGGCCAACAGCCAACACACGCAAACCCCTTTACCACCTCGAGATTCCCACCCAGACCTTTTTCTTCTACCTTTCTCCCCAGGCCCTTGCTCTCTCAGCCAGCCCCAGCAAGCAGAGTCAAGCACAAGGCAGAGACTCCTCCAGCACGCACTTGCTGTGCCCAGACCCGTGCCAGGGAGCCTGCTGCTCTCCATGCCGTGCTGAGAGGTGGCAACAAAGCCTGGCACGTGCACTCCCTTGGGCTTTTCATCCCCCAAGTCCACCCTGGCTGCTGGTGCTCGCAGGGAGGCTTGACTGGCTGGCTGTGGGTAGGACTGGAAGCTGGCAAGGCACAGGCAGTGTGCCAGTGGGCATGAAAAGTACTCAACAAAGATGCCCTTGTGTCAGTCCCCTCTGTTTGCTTCTTCTCCTTCTATTTATAACATTTGCCCGGAGCAAAATAACCACTTGACATCCTCAGGGGATTTCTTTGGTGACTGGGAAAGATATTTTGGGATGAGAGTTTAGACTGGCAGGGATAACACAGCCCTCAGGTTTGTCCTCCAGCCCCATCCATCCCCCCCACATACACACACACACTTTTGGGGGTCAGAGGCTGCAGTGGGATTTACACTCCACACTCCAGCTCATCTTCTTTGGTTTCTTCTAAAGCTCACCAATCCATAGAATGCTTTGGGCTGGAAATGGTTCCAAGCTGCACCAGGGGAGGTTTAGGCTGGATATCAGGAAATATTTCTTCACTGGAAGGGTTCTCAAATGCTGGAATGGTCTGCCCGGGGAACTGCTGGAGTCACCATCCCTGGAGGGGTTCAAGACACCTGTAGACATGGCACTTGGGGGCAGGGTTTGATGGCCATGGGGGTCTTAAGTTGATGGCTGGACTTTAGAATCAGAATTGTTAGGGTTGGAAGGGACCTCAAGGCTCAGCCAGTTCCAACCCCGCTGCCATGGGCAGCCACACCTCACACTACAGCAGGTTGCTCACAGCCACATCCAGCCTGGCTGCAAACACCTCCAGGCAGGAGGCTTCCACCACCTCCCTGGGCAACCTCTGCCAGTGTCTCTTGATGATCTTAGAGGGATTTTCCAGCCCTAATGATTCTGTGAGTTTATGAAACTGAACATCAGGAGGCAGGTTATGGGTTATGAAGGTGACTGAACACTGGCGCAGGTTGCCTAGGGAGGCTGGGAAATGCCCTTGTGCAAAAAACACCTAGACATGGTCCTTGGCAATTGCTTTCAGGTTGCCCAGGAATGTGGTTGAGGCTTCACAGGGTCATATAATTGTTAGGGCAGATTTAGGTTGGACATCAGGAGGAAGTTCTGCACAGTGAGGCTGGTGAGACACTGGAACGGGTTGCCCAGGGAGGTGGTTGGGGCCTCATCCATGGAGACATTCAAGGTCAGACTTATCGTGGCCCTGGGCAGCCTGATCTAGTTGGAGGTGTCCCTGCTGGCTGCAGGAGTAGGCTTGGGGAATATAACCTTTGACTCTGAATCTGCTTGAGCAGGAGGCTGGATCAGATGACCTCCAGAAGTCCCTTCCAACCCGCAATTCTGTGATCCTGTTTGCTGCTACAGCAGAGTGCCCTAAGTGAAAAGGGCTCTGATGCTCCATTTCCCTCAAGGTACAAAGCCACATCTTCTCTCCTTTCTGGTGCTGCACTCTTACATCTCTTCCTTCCTCCTCACTTATCATTTTGGCTTTGAAATTCAGGACAACAGAACAGCTGCTGCTTCACCACGTTGGCGGGTTGCTGCTGTCAATCCTGAGTGCTCCCAGGGACACCCAACAGAAGTGACAGCTGCTGGTCTGCAGCTGGGACAACATCTGCAGGGTGCAGGTGGCTGCTAAGTTTATGCTCTCTGCCCTACCTGTTGGTATTTGTTAGAAGCAGGGAGGGGGGCTGCAGGCTCTCAGGGCTGTTGTGTTCCTCCTTCCTGAGCAACCACCTTGTCCCACTCACATATCTCTTGACTTAGACTGATTAGTGCCAAGCAGCTAAGAGAGACATCCAATGAAGGAATTAATGATGAAATCCAAAATAGGAGATAATGACCTGAAGTGCAGCCTGAGAGGGCTTCAGGGTGAAACTCGGGAAAACAAAACTGAGCTCCTCTGAAGCTTCTCTGCTTCAGACACCAGAGGTTTGTGATGCCTAGAGACAGTATCACAGAATGATGAGGTTGGAAGAGACCTCTGGACATCACCCAGTTCAACCCTCCTGCCAGAGCAGGGTCACCCAGGGCAGGTCACACAGGAACTCATCCAGACGGGGCTTGAAAGTCTCCAGAGAAGGAGACTCCACAGCCTCTCTGGGCAGCCTGCTCCAGGGCCCCAGCACCCTCGCAGTATTAGCCATGAATATCCTGAAGCCACAGAACTGGCTCCACTAAAGCAGCAGTTAAGGCCAACACAGAGCTGTCAGTCACTAAAGTCTGCCACAGGAGAAGCAAAGAGGACTCCAAAGCAGTAGGAGGTTTTGTTAAGAGGAAGAAAACATCTTGGCACAGCAGGGAGTGAGCCTCCAGAGGCTGCTGCCCACAGCGGGTGTGGTAAGTAGTGATAGGACCAGGGGCAAAGGCTTCCAACTAGAGCAGAGCAGATTTAGATTGGATGTGAGGAACAAGTTCTGCACCATAAGGGTAGTGGAACACTGCAACATCTTGTCCAGGGAGGTGGTTGGGGCCTCATCCCTGGAGATATTCAAGGTGAGGCTCAAGAAGGCTCTGGGCAACCTGATCTAGCTGGGGATGTCCCTGCTGACTGCAGGGGTTGGACTGGATGAGCTTTGGAGGTCCCTTCCAGCCCAGACCATTCTGTGAGACCAGAGGGTCCAAACAAGATTAAGACAACATCTGTGGGCCACAGAAAAAGAGCAAAGCCAAGAGGAATGTCCCTTGTCACCCTCTGTCATATGACAGCCAAAAGTCTTGATGAGGTTGGAGAGGGATGGACCCCAGGCAGCAGATGGGCTGGTGTGCTCTCCCAGGAGAGCCTCTGCCCTAGGACTAACCCATCCCAGCTCTGTGCAGGGCTCACTCCAGCCTCAAAGGCTGCTTGCAACCAGTTGGCAGTGATAGATATTGATTCATTTGCATATCAATATTCCAGGCTCCAGCAGTCTACCTCATCAGCTCTGTCCCTATCAAAACCAGAGTGGGGCAGCAATAAAGCAAGAGCAGAGCAGTAATAAATAGTTGACCACTTGTAAAGAGGAAAATGTCTACAGGAACAGGAGGCAAAGCGATTTCCAAAGTGATTAAATGGTGTCCCCAAAAGGACACCTCTAGGATGAGCCTGGATTCACAGTGCTGCCAATGCCATGCCAGTGACAATGCTGCAAACCAGGGCCCCAGCTCTGCTCCTTATACCCTCCACCAAAGGGTCTTTGAAGGTCATTGAGTCCAACCCCTTTGCAGCCTGCAGGGACATCTGCAGCTAGAGCAGGTTGCTCACAGCCCCAAACAACCTGAGCTGGGATGGTTCCGGGGATGGGACAGCTCCCACCTCCCTGGTCAATCAGGGCCAGGCTCTCACCACCCTCGGTGTCAAACACTTCTTCCTTCTCTCCAGTCTGAATCTCCCTCTTGCAGCTCAAACCATCCCCCTTGTCCTGTCAGGCCCTGCTCAAAACTCTGTCTCCAGCTTTCTGACCACTTCAAGTGCTGAAAGGCCACCAGAAGGTCTCCCTGGAGCCTTCTCCTCTCCAGGCTGAACAATCCCAACTCTCTCAGCCTGGCCTCACAGCAGAGGGCTTCCAGCCCTCCCATCAGTGCCGTGGCCTCCACTGGCCCCACTCCAAGAGCCTGCTCAGGCCACCACCCTTGGAGCACTGCCAGGGGATCTTTTCAAATTCCAAAGTTAAGAGGTCCTCCAGGTGCCTCAGGATGCTCACAGCACACCACACGTCCACCACCTGCACAGCAGAGAGCAACTGCTGCTCCCTCCAGCCCTGGGAAGCCAAGCGGAGGTCATGGAGCATCTCAGATCCACCTCCCAGCTGAGCCTGGCAGATGGCCTCCCGGAGGGGATGCCAGAGCCACGCAGGGAGCGTGAGACAGGCACAGAAAAGCTCAGGTCTCCCAAACACCACAGGAGGCTCAGCAGACCTGGAGCCCTGCCTGAGGCTCTGGGACAGCACTGGGGGTAAACAAGCAGCACATGCATTGGACATCAAGTAAGGAATCATGAGGCCAGTCAAGCAAAAGGCAAAAAAACCACAAAAAGGCAGTTCTAAAGGATTTTCACACTCAGAGCTTGCTGCTGGCTTCCAACAGTTGGATTGGAGGATCCTGGACATCTTTCCCAGCCTTAAAATTCAATGATTCTAAGTATTCCAAGATGTTGCAGGTCAGTTGTAACTCAGAGCCTCATTTCAAGTCTATGGATGCTTAATCCTCTAGAAATGGCTCTGGAAACCAATTCCCTTTGTCTGAGCACCCCAAGCTTTCCTCAAACACCTCTTGGACCTGGGTGCCCAAAACAGGACCAGAAGGAATGGCCAGTGCCCAGAACTGCTCTGCTAGGGCTGAAGAGCCTTCCCTGTGGGGACAGGCTGGGAGACTTGGGGCTGTTCAGCCTGGAGAAGAGAAGGTGCCAGGGAAATCTTAGAGCAGCCTTCCAGTACTTGAAGGAGGCTCCAGGAGAACTGAGGAGGGACTTTTGCCAATAGAATAGAATAGAATAGAATAGAATAGAATAGAATAGAATAGAATAGAATAGAATAGAATAGAATAGAATAGAATAGAATAGAATAGAATCAACAAGGTTGGAAAAGACCTCAAAGATCATCAAGTCCAACCTGTCACCACAGACCTCATGACCAAGTATCACAGTATCACAGTATAACCAAGGTTGGAAGAGACCCCAAGGATCATCAAGTCCAACCCGTCCCAACAGACCTCACAACTAGACCATGGCACCAAGTGCCATGTCCAGTCTCCTCTTGAACACCTCCAGGGACGGCGACTCCACCACCTCCCCGGGCAGCCCATTCCAATGACGAATGACTCGCTCAGTGAAGAACTTCCTCCTCACCTCGAGTCTAAACCTCCCCTGGCACAGCTTGAGACTGTGTCCCCTTGTTCTGGTGCTGGTTGCCTGGGAGAAGAGACCAACCCCCTCCTGTCCACAACCACCCTTCAGGTAGTTGTAGAGGGCAATGAGGTCACCCCTGGTCCTTCTCTTCTCCAGGCTAAACAGCCCCAGCTCCCTCAGCCTCTCCTCATAGGGCTTGTGCTCAAGGCCTCTCACCAGCCTTGTTGCCCTCCTCTGGACACGTTCAAGTGTCTCGATGTCCTTCTTAAACTGAGGGGCCCAGATGGGCCAAGGACTGGGAGTGCCAGGATGAGGGACAATGGATTGAAGCTTGAAGAGGTGAGATGCAGGCTGGAGATGAGGAAGAAATTGTTTAGGTGAGGGTGGGGAGACACTGGAACAGGTTGCTCAGGGAGGTGGTAGAAGATTCATCCCTGGAGGTGTTCAAGGCCAGGCTGGATGAGGCCTTGAGCAACGTGGGCTGGTGGGAGCTGTCCTTGCCCACGGCAGGGGGTTGGAACTGGATGATCTTTGAGGTCCCATTCCATGAATCTCTGAATTTATGGTTTCATCTCCAATGAAGTGGAGAAACCACAGCCCTGGGGGAGGGGGGGGGGGGGGCTGAGCAAACCCTGCTCTGAAGCTTTCCCTGTTCTGAAGCCTTTCCTTAGAGCAAAATGTGTCTGGTTTGTAAACAACAACAACTTCTGTGAACAGATTCCGGGGAGGAAAACGTGAATTATTCGAGAGAGGACTTGAAGAAATCTTCCAAGTGTCTGCAGAGACATTTGTGCTTCTGAGGAAGCTTCAGACTGTGTTTATCACCACAACAAGGCTCAGCAAGCACTGCCCTGCAGAAATCAATTAGTTACCTGCAGAAGGAGTACACAGAGAGGAGATTTCTCTCCTCCTAGGCTGGAGGAGCAGCTCCTGTCTTCAAATGCCTTAATAAAGTACAGCCAGGGAAAACAAACATTTCCTACCCAGCCTTGTCCTGGCTGGCTGTGATAATTGCATTTATTTATTTATTTATTCATTTATTTGGTGATAATTAAAACATTTTTTTCACCAGAAGGATGAGAAAACAGAAATAATCCCAGGCAGGAACAGCACTTACAGAAGAAGCTGTGAAGGAATGGAAGTGCTGTCAGGCAGCCCCCAGTTTTGCTGCCAGTTCCCTGTGAAAAACCTCTTTCCCCTCCCCCCAAAATATCACAGGGGCAGTCCAGCACTAACACTCAAACCCTCTGTGGCCTGAGTGTCAGCTGTGATGCTCTTCAAGCTGCTCTTGTGTCTTGTAGCCTGGAGCTCCCTGAGGTACACTGACTGTGGAAGTGAACTCGCTGCCAGCAGACCTTGAAGTCAAAGACCGGCTCCTCCAGGGAACAATAGAATGGTTTTGGTTGGAGAAAAGCTCTAAGGTCATCCAGCCCAACTGACACAGCTAACACCACCATGGCCACCAAACCCTGTCCCCAGGTGCCATGGCCACAGGTTTCTGGAGCACTTCCAGGGATGGGGACTCCACCACCTCAGTATCACAGTATCACAGTATCCTTAAGGTTGGAAGAGACCTCGAAGATCATCGAGTCCAACCTGACTCCACCACCTCCCTGGGCAGCCTGTGCCAGTCCCTGACCACTCTTGCAGCAACTATATTTTTCCTTATCTCCAACCAAGCCCTCCCCTGGCACAACTTCAGGCCATTTCCTCCCCTCACCTGATACTAGAGAGAAGAGCTCAACCCCCACCTCACTGCAACATCCTTTCAGAGAGCTGTAGAGAGCCAGAAGCATTCCAGGTGAGGCTGTCTGGGGCTGTGAGCAACCCGCTCCGGTTGCAGACTTCCCTGCTGACTGCAGGGGGTTGGACTGGATGGCCTCTGAAGAACCCTTCCAAACCAACCCATTTTATGATTCTGTGATTCACACAGACCTGGTGACACACAAACATTTCAAATTAGGAATGAAGGATGAGAAAAAAAAAACAAACCAGTAAGATTCCACAGGTGGTTCTTGCCTCTCCCAGCTGCCTGGGGTCAGCCCAGGTCTTGGGGAAGAGCCAGGTGAAATAGAGTTTACCCAGCCTTGCCTCACACAGCCCAGATTCATGTTTCTGCAGAGATGTTCAGAGATGGCTCTGTCAGACAGTCTGGATTTGAAGGGAAAGACTTTGGGGAAATCTTGCTTTGAAAGAAAGCCTGATCCATGAAAAACAAGTAAAAGCTTGAACTCCCTCTGCCCCAGCTCATAAAGTCTGCCCTGCCCAGCTCTCTTGGCCCTAAAACAAGGTTATGGTGCCTCTAAGAAGAATATCATGGGCATATGGAATGATCTTTTGACAAGGGCTTGGAGTGACAGGATGAGAAGGCTCCAGGGCAACCTTAGAGCAGCCTGCCAGTATCTGGAGGGGCTACAGGAGAGCTGGGGAGGGGCTTTTGACAAGGGCTGGGAGTGGCAGGACGAGGGACAATGGCCTTGAGCTGGGAGAGGGGAGATTGAGACTGGAGATGAGGAAGAAATTCTTTAGAGTAAGGATGGGGAGACACTGGCACAGGCTGCCCAGGGAGGCTGTGGCTGTCCCCTCCCTGGAGGTGTTCAAGGCCAGGCTGGATGAGGCCTTGAGCAACCTGGGCTGGTGGGAGGTGTCCCTGCCCGTGGCAGGGCGGTTGGCACTGGAAGATATTTGAGGCCCCTTCCAACCCGAACCACTCCATGACTCTTTGAATCCTTGCCACAGCCTTTTGCCTGGAGTAACACATTGACAAAAGGAAGCACCCGAAGTGTAGCTGGAAAGAAAGTGGCAGCAGAGTGACAGAAGCACAGAATGCTAGGGGCTGGAGGAGACCTCAGATCACCCAGTCCAACCCCCTGCCGGGTTTCTTAGTGTTTTTGCAAGTCCTGTTACCTAGGGAGGTTTGCAAAGGGACTTTCCTGAGGAGACAGACTCCTTCAAAAGCCAAGTCTACCTATGGAGTGTATGCTGAATTTATTGCCTTCCCCCCCCAAACTAACTCCTTTATAAGGAGCTGAATTTGCATGTAAGAAACAAGGAGATTTTGGAAGTTCCTTCAGCTTGGTGACCATCCAGGGGGATCTCCTTCTGAAATGCAAGCATACATTGCAGGGGGCACATCCCCAGCCTCCCCTCTAAAGTTCAGGGCTTTGAGTAAATCAGTGAACCCTTTCCAATCTCCTTTTCACACATCCTTTAGTTCCAGACTGGATGAATTCACAGAAAGGTTTGTGTTGGTGGGCACCTTAAAGCTCATCCAGTTCCAACCCCTTGCCATGGGCAGGGACACCTCCCACCAGCCCAGGTGGCTCAAGGCCTCATCCAACCTGGCCTGGAACACCTCCAGGGAGGGGACAGCCACAGCCTCCCTGGGCAACCTGTGCCAGTGTCTCCCCATCCTTCCAAATGTCAATCCACATTTGCTGTCTCTCTCTGTGCACCAATTCCAGCTTCTCCTTCCCTTCCTAGTTGCTGCATGAACTCATCAACATGGAAAATGTTGGGGCTTTATTACCCACAGATTAAGGGGGCCAAATGAGGGCAAATTATGATTATTCACTATTTATCCTCCCCAAAACCACCTCCCACCTCTGACCCTGGCACAGAATTCTTCACATTTGAGTTCAATTCAAACCACACCAGGGGCCCCTTGCTCACCCCAGGACCACAGGCTGGCTCCCAAATGGGAAAAGATTTCAGGATGCAAACCCAAATTGGTTTATTTTATCCCTCCCCACTACTCCTCCCAGCTTGCTGCACACTCTGCATTGTAATATGTGGGCAGAAACAACCAGCAGCAAAGGGAAAGGAGAAGCTCTTGCCTGGAGCCAAGCCTGGCTGCTTGGAGTCAGGAGCATCAGGGGCAGGAGCTGTCTAACAACACCAGCTGCTGCTTGCAGCTCCAAATTGGTTTCACCTCCAGCTGCCAAAACCAGCAAACCTTGGTGTTTAGGTTAAAGGCAACACTCACCATCATCTGCCCTGTAACAGTTACACCTTAGGGCCATGAGGATGATTTAGAGGGCTGCAGCACCTCTCCTAGGAGGACAGACTGAAAGATTTGGGGCTGTTCAGTCTGGAGAAGAGAAGGCTCCGAGGAGACCTTCTTGTGGCCTTCCAGGATCTGCAGGGGGCTACAGGAAAGCTGGGGAGGGACTTTTGAGGGTGTGAGGGAGGGATAGGACTGGGGGGAATGGAGGAAAATAGAAATGGGGAGATTGAGATTGGATGTCAGGAAGAAGTTGTTCCCCATGAGGGTGGTGAGAGCCTGGCACAGGTTGCCCAGGGAGGTGGTGGAAGCCTCCTGCCTGGAGGTGTTAGCAGCCAGGCTGGATGTGACTGTCAGCAACCTGCTGTAGTGTGAGGTGCCCCTGGCCATGGCAGGGGGCTTGGAACTGGCTGATTCTATGACCAAGCTCTCACCCAACACCATCTAATCAGCTAACCCATGGCTCCAAGTGCTTCATCCAGTCTCTTTTTAAACCCTTCTAGGGGCTATGGTGACTCCACCACCTCCCTGGGCAGCCCATTCCAATGGCCAATCTCTCTATCTGGGCAGAATTTCTTACTAACATCCAGCCTCAGCCTCCTCTGACACTGCTTGACACTGTGTTCCAGCCTCTAATGTTCTGTGATTCGGTGATGGAGAGGAGATGTGGTCACCACAAGCCCCACTTTGCTGAGGACTCCAAGAGAAACATGAATAATCAGCCTGAAAACACAACTCAAACATCCCAAGCAAGAAGGGCACCAAAGCCTCCTGGCACCTGTCCTGGCTAATCTGACTGCACCCAAATGGAAATCACAGCTCCTCACTCCACATTCCTGCCTCTGTGGTAACTAAAATAAACCCAGGAATCCATCAAGGCCTGGAAGTTTGTTTTCACTTAGCAGGTTGGGCAGAGATGGAAAGAAAAAGAAGGAAGCCACATTTCAGCCCTGTCACTGGAAATGAATCAAACCCAATCCAAAAGGCCTGATCCAAAGAAAACTTGGACTTTGAGGCACACCAAATTCTCCACACAAACAGGCAATGTTCTGGATGAAAGGCAGATGCCTGTTGGCCTGCTGGTTTAAGAGGAGTAGGGGAAAAAAATAACAAACCCAAACAAAATCCCTTTTCTGCTCCTACACCTCAGCACTAAGTGCCTGGGAAGATCTGCTGGGTCCTTCTCAAGGAGTAGGTACCTCCAGTACTGCTGGGGTGGTCACAGAATCACAGAAGCATTCAGGTTGGGGAGGGACTTTTGAGGGTGTCAGAGAGAGACTGGGGGGGATGGAGCAAAACTAGAAATGGGGAGATTGAGATTGGATGTGAGGAAGAAGTTGTTCCCCATGAGGCTGGTGAGACACTGGCACAGGCTGCCCAGGGAGGTGGTGGAAGCCTCCTGCCTGGAGGTTTTTGCAGCCAGGCTGGATGTGGCTGTGAGCAACCTGCTGTAGTGTGAGGTGTCCCTGGCCACGGCAGTGGGGTTGGAACTGGCTGATCCTTGAGGTCCTTTCCAACCCTGACAATTCTATGACCCTCAGGACCACCAAGTCCAACCCAGAACCCTACTCTACAAGGTTCACCCCTAAGCCATATCCCCAAGCACCACATCTAAACAACCTTGAGACACCTCCAGGGTTGGTGACTCCACCACCTCCCTGGGCAGCACATGGTGCTTGATGGACTGTGATGAAAAATGAGCCTCAAACTGGGACATGCATTAAAGCCTACAAAATCTGGGGGAAAGGCCATCCATTTGAAAGTTCATCCAGGGCTCCCTTAAATGCTCTTTGAATTTTTTCTACTTATTTTTATTTGCTTTCTCTAGAAGCTTTTAAATTAGCAGCTTCTGAAGCTGGCTGGAGAGCTTTCCCTTGCCCGTGGGGCAGCAGTGTGACTTTGGGGCCCAGAAGGGCCAATGGGATCCTGGGGTGCATTAAGAGGAGTGTGTCCAGAAGATCAAGGGAGGTTCTCCTCCTCCTCTATTCTGCCCTAGTGAGACCTCATCTGGAATAATGCATCCAGTTCTGTGCTCCCCAGTTCAAGAAGGATGAGGATCTGCTGGAGAGAGTCCAACAGACTGGGGTTTAAGGCACCCAAAAATGAATTTCCCTTTCAAGGCACCAAAAAAAGTTGAATGTTGTATGTAAGACTCCAATGTTTAAACTCCCAATTAAACTGTTTCTGGAGTAAAATAATCATGATGTCGGGGATGTGTCAGGGACAACTGAAGGCTTTCCAGACCAGGTTATCAAGTATCTTCTGCTGCCCATCCTTGGAGAAATCAGCAATCTCCCCTTCCCAATGGCAGCATCAGTGCTTGCCAGTCCCTGCCTGGATGCACAAGACCTAAGTGGGTGTTAAAGCAAAGCTAAGTGACAAAAGACATCATCATTAACCACAAACCTGGAAACTTGGAAGCTGGAGAAAACCATTTCCCTGGCAAATCCAACTGGCAAAACCAAACAGGCTGTGATGGGACATCGGAGTCAGGCCCAGGGCACGGAGGAGGTGATGCCATCAGACACAAACAGCAGGCCACGAAGATGATCAGAGGGCTGAAATACTCCCCCATTGGGACAGGCTGAGAGAGTTGGGGCTGTTCAGCCTGGAGAAGAGAGGGCTTCAGGGAGACCTTAGAGCAGCCAGCACCTGAAGGGGCTACAGGAGACCTGTAGAGGGACTTTTGACAAGGGCTGGGAGTGTCAGGATGAGGGACAATGGCTTTGAGCTGGGAGAGGGGAGGTTGAGATTCGAGATGAGGAAGAAATCCTTTGGAGTGAGGGTGTTGGACCTGCATGATCACAGAATCACAGAATCACCAAGGTTGGAAGAGACCTCAAAGATCACCGAGTCCAACCTGTCACCACAGACCTCATGACTAAACCATGGCACCAAGTGCTGCGTCCAATCCCCTCTTGAACACCTCCAGGGACAGTGACTCCACCACCTCCCTGGGCAGCACATTCTAATGGCTAACAACTCTCACAGTGAAGAACTTTCTCCTCACCCTTGAGCTCCCTTCCAACCCTGACAATTCTATGATGCTATGGTTGAATTTTGATGCCTGGTACGTGTCCTCCCATGCTGGCCTTGTGTGTAACACAAGCTGCAGTGCTCTGGGGCCAGCACTGTGGTGGTTTAGTTGTTGTTTTCTTTTTCATCCTTTTCCTCCTTCTTTGGTGTTCTGCTTGATTCAGACCTCACTTTGGATCTCTTTGGCTGCTCCTTCTCAATAGGAATCGTTTCAAGAAGCTCGTGACACGAGGCATTTCAGGTGAAGGTGTTGCTTCCCTCCCTCAGAAAGTGGGGTTGGAGCAGGAAAAGTAAATAAGGAAGGTCTCTGTTTGCTAAGTGGTGATGACAGAAGGGCCTGGCAGTCACAAGAGCAGTCAGCTGGTCTCCTGAAAATGATTTGCTCAATAAAAGATCTGTGGCTTTGTGAGCATGCAGGGTGGTTACAGAAATAAAGAGGAGTTTGAAGAGTTGGAACCATCACAGATTAAAATAGACACAAGGTGTGGGTGGTGGCTTCTAGGTGGCAGAGGTTAAGGATTCTTAAGTTGGTCTCACTGATGGAGAGTGGATTGTTCCTGCTACAACTCAAATTCAGCCTGGTGTGCAGCTCAGATTCGTAGATCTATAGATTCATAGAATGGTTTGGGTTGGAAGGGACCTCAAAGATCATCCAGTGCCAACTCACCTCCCACCAGCCCAGGTTGCTCAAGGCATCATCCAGCTTGGCCTTGAACACCTCCAGGGAGGGGACAGCCACAACCTCCCTGGGCAACCTCTACCAGTGTCTCCCCAACCTCAGGGCAAAGACCTTCTTCCTGAATCCAATCTGAATCTACCCATTTCTAGGTTTGCTCCATCCTCCCCCGCCAGTCCTATCACTCCCTGAGTGATCCAGATCCAACAAGACCCATTAGGTAGAGTCTCCTGAGGGCTTCCTCCCCTCAGACACAGACTCCAAAGAAGCCTTTGAGCAGCCCCACTGGGCAGCAGGAAAGAAAAACCATCCAGGGAGAGAGCTGGGGTTACCAGGGCAAGAGAAAGGATCACTCCTTTTGGGGAGGCCTCACTTCCATAAGCTAACCAGGGAATACCAAAGGATGCATCAGGGGACCTTGCTCAGGCACCCAAGAGACTGGAGGCTCACACAAGGCAGAAGGAATTTTTACCAGCAGCACTCTTTGTGGCAGGGAGCAACCAAACCTGCACAACCCACCTTAAAGAGGAGGAAGGAGGAGAACAAAGCTTGCAAAAGGTTTTGGAGGGGACATTGGTTCATGTTCCGCTGTGCACACAGGGGAGCTCTGCACTGGGCATCAGGGGAGGTGGTGGTGATGCCATCGCAGGAACGAGGCTCCCAGGAACATCTCAAAGCAGAGCAGGAGGGCCAAGTCCCTTATTTGGAGATGTTGATCCTAGAGAAGCTGGAGGGCCAGGGAGGGCTTTTTGTCTGGCATCCATCAAGAAGAACAATTTAGAGAAGGACAAAGGGCTTCATTGTCCTCGCCAAAGGGGAGCAGATGGGTGGCAGCAGCACCCAACAGGCCTTGGGAGACGCGCATGGAGAAGGAGGCCATCTGTGCTCTGCTGTCCCAAACACACCTCCAAGCCTTTTAGAGCTGCACTGATGCATTGTGAGGATGGGGGGGGGGGGGTGGGGGGTGGAAGAGAGGAAGACTCAAGGCACAGAGTCCACTGACAACTCCTGTCTGAAGAAACGCTGCTCAGGTCAGTCATGACCCTACCATCCCTTGGGGATAGACATGAAAGGGTGGGAGTAAAAGGAGGGACGAGGAGCTACTAGAGAGAGTCCAGGGCAGCGGCAGAGAGATGATTAAAGGAGTGGAACATCTTCCTTAGGAGGAGAGCCTGAGGGAGCTGAGGGCTCTTGAGCTTGGAGCAGAGGAGCTTGAAGGATGACCTCATTGCTGTTGGTAAAGATGTGCAGGGTGAGTGCCCGGAGGCTGGAGCCAGGCTCTGCTGGGTGCCCCTTGCCAGCACAAGGGGCAGTGGTGGAAGCTGAGGTATAGGAAGTTCCATGTGAACATGAGGAAGAATTCTTTTCCCTGTGAGGGTGACAGAGCTCTGGAGCAGGCTGCCCAGGGGGGTTGTGGAGTCTCCCTCTCTGGAGATATTCAAGACCCACCTGGATATGTTCCTGTGTGATCTGCTCTGGCAGGGGAGTTAGACTGGATGAGCTTTCTAAGTCCCTTCCAGCCCCTGACATTCTGTGATTCTGTGAAAAGGGAACACAGAGCAGCCTCTCTGGTTGTTGCTAGGGACTGATGGGAGCAGGCAGAGAAACAGCTAATGACGGCCTGTGGGTTTAATTAACACTTCTGTTATCAGAGCATCGGAGACCCCAGGCAGCACCACCCTCAGGACGACAGGTTCCCACAAAGACAGAAGTCGGCCAGCTGAGAAGAAAAACATCTGGTGGGAAGGGTCAGGTGTGACCAAATGCATAGACATAAGTGAGGGACACCATGAGATGGCAAATCCAGAGCTGATGGTATCAAACAGGTTGGGCAAACCCAACTGGTTGAGACCCTGACAGCAAATTCACCTCCTGCACAACTTGAAGCATTGGAGGATCTGTCTGAGATTGCAGAGAGCCTGAAGCAATACCATTAATGTTGGTACTCATTCCATCACTAATGATGGTACTCATTCCATCACTGATGGTGGTACTCATTCCATCACTAATGGTGGTACTCATTCCATCACTGATGGTGGTACTCATTCCATCACTGATGGTGGTACTCATTCCATCACTGATGGTGGTACTCATTCCATCACTGATGGTGGTACTCATTCCATCACTGATGGTGGTACTCATTCCATCACTGATGGTGGTACTCATTCCATCACTGATGGTGGTACCATTATTCCATCCATCACTGATGGTATGGTCCATCCCTGATGGTGGTACTCATTCCATCACTGATGGTGGTACTCATTCCATCACTAATGGTGGTACTCATTCCATCACTGCTGGTGGTACTCATTCCGTTCATTTCAAGGCATCCCATGAGGTATTGCTGCTGGGGAATTCACTGAAACCTGATCCTCAACAAATGTGTTCCTCTTCACTGGTGCTTGAAGGACCTGCCCAGAACTCACTCTTGCTCTACAGGTTGCCTCATGGGAGTTTGAGAAAAGGATCACAGGACTGCAGGATGTCAGGGGTTGGAAGGGACCTCTGAAGATCATCAAGTTCAACCTCCCTACCAGAGCAGGACCATAGAATCCAGCACAGGTCACACAGGAACACCTCCAGATGGCTCTTGAAAGTCTCCAGAGAAGGAGACTCCACAACCTCACTGGAGAGCCTGTTCCAGTGCACCAAGACCCTCACAGTGAAGAAGTTCCTCCTCATGTTAAGGTGGAACCTCCTGAGCTGTAGTTTCCATCCATTGCCCCTTGTCCTATCCCAGGGTGCGACTGAGCAGAGCCTGTCCCTTCCCTCCTGACAGCCAAGAAGGAATCCTTTTGCCACAGCAGCTCCAGGAATACTCAAACCCATCCTTCAAGAGCATGTGTGCAGCACATTGGCCCAAAGAGTATAGGATGTGCTGCTGAAGCCGACACCAAGCTCCCTCATTTCTGTGGCACACACGTTAAAGGAGGTCTTCAAGGTTCCAGCCTAATCTGATGACTTAGAAGGAATTTCTGGACCACCTACACAGATGAAAAGCAAAGCCTCCTGAAAATCATCACTAATTTAACAACAAATATTTTCAGCTCTGAATCAACAACATGTGTGTGTGTGTGTGTGTGCTTGGAAAATGGGCAAAGAGCAGCAGATTACTTGGGAAAGGAGAACATTAATCTTGTGGGAGAATTTGGTCCGTTCGGTTTGCTCCTCTGATTACTGATGCAGCCAATTAACTGTGCCTGAGAAAAGTTATTTAGGCTCTGCTCAGAGACAAAATAAAAATGAGAACTGTCTGTCAGGGAACCTGGAAGTGTCAACAGACAGGAGAAAAATAGATGGTTGCACCTAACTGAGGTATTGAACAGTCTGCTGGAGTTCACAGCTGTCTTCCCACAGAGCTGTATTAAATGTAATGCACTGGGGACTAGGAAAAAAATCCTTGAGAGTGAGAGTGGGGAGACACTGGAACAGGCTGCCCAGGGAGGCTGTGGCTGTCCCCTCCCTGGAGGTGTTCAAGGCCAGGCTGGATGAGGCCCTGGACTGAAGGGAGGTGTCTCTGGCCATGGCAGGGGGTTGGCACTGGATGATCTTTGAGGTCCTTTCCAACCCGAACCATTCTATGAATCTACAGATCCATGAATCTGAACTGCACACCAGGGTTAATTTGAGTGTTAGCAGGAACAATCCACTCTCCATCAGCAAGGGAGGTGTCCTTGCCCATGGCAAGGGGTTGGAAGCGGATGATCTTTGAGGTCCCTTCCAACCCAACCCAACCCAACCCATCCTGTGGTTCACAGAATCACAGAATGTTAGGGGTTGGAATGGACCTCGAAGGATCATCCAGTCCAAGCCCCCTGCCAGAGCAGGATCACCCAGAGCAGATCACACAGGAACACACCCAGGCAGGTTTTGCATATCTCCAGAGAGGGAGACTCCACAACGCCCCTGGGCAGCCTGCTCCAGAGCTCTGTCACCCTCACAGAGAAACAAATTTTCCTCGTGTTTCCATGGAACTCCCTATGCCTCAGCATCCACCACTGCTCCTTGTGCTGTCCTTAGGCATCACCCAGCAGAGCCTGGCCCCATCCTCTGGGCACTCACCCTGCACATCTTTATAAGCATTGATGAGGTCAGCCCTTAGCATCCTCCTCTCCAAGCTCAAGAGCCCTCAGCTCCCTCAGTCTCTCCTCATAAGGAAGATGTTCTGCATGATAGATGAACTGCATGATCGAGGTCATCTGATCTCTTCCATACTCTTGCTGGCCACACTATCACTGATCCAAAGCAGGATGCTCTTGGTCACTTCCCACACAGTACCTAGAAAGGGTCATTGTTTTACACTCTCCCCCTGCAAGGTGTTCACCAAGTAGAGGCCTAAAAATCTCCTAACTCAAGAAGAAAACAAAGCCAGAGATTAATAACGATGCAGAATCAATTTGAACTGCTCTTCAAGGCTGCACCCCCATGCGCAATGAAGGTATTCTCTGAGATGCTGAGGCATAATCAAATGAGTAGGAGAAGACAGGGGAAGGTTCTCTGGGGTTTTATTTTGGTCTTCTGCTCTTCAGTCCCTGGCTAGTAAGTCTAAGAGGATATTTATTTACTCAGAAACAGAACTAAGCTGAAAACAAAAAGCGTTTCCCAGACAAATCCTTAATCCCCCTCGGTCCCTCTGCAGACACCTCAGCATCTCCCTCCGAGAGGGAGACATTTCAAAGCCTTTCAGCAATCAAAGGGCAGGGTTTGAATTTCAGAAGCAGTGGCAGGCAGGGTGGCAGGGCTGTTAGAAAGAGATGAATGAGGCAGGCGAAGGGAGCGGCAGGACCTTGGCCAAGCATCCTGCCGCTGGCACGACCCTGCCTGCCGCTGGCACGACCCGCACGGAGCCGCTGGGTTTTCCAGGGCAAACCTTCCACCTTCCAGCAGCCCGAGCCCACAGCACAGCCTCACACTAAATGGTAAGATGGGCTCCTTGACCTGCATCTTGTTTTGGATTCATGAGCCTGAGCTACACTGGGGTTATTCCCTTGATCTGACTTCAGAGCACAGCAGAAAGACATCAGAGACTCTGCTGAGATCAAACCCTCTCGTGGGGACAGTCAGGAAACTTCAGCCAAGCAACTTTCAGCAGCTCTGACCAGAAGTACAAAGAGAAAAAAAAATGATTATAATGTGTTTATGTCAGCTTGGAAATGTGAAATTACATGAGAAGAAGAAGAAAAGCCAGAACAAAAACATCTGACACACCAAAAAGCAGCAATGGCAAATATCGGCAATTAATCTGTCCTGGGCCCAGGTGACCTTGACTGTAGCTCCCTTAAAGGAGGCTGCAGTCAGGTGGGGGTTGGTGTCTTCTTCCTAGGATCAGGTGATACAAGGAGAGGAAATGGCCTGAAATTGTGCCATGGGAACCTTAGGTTGGAGATGAGGAAAAAATTCTTTGCTGCCAGAGTGTTCAGGGATTGGAACAGGCTGCCCAGGGATGGAGTCAGCATCCCTGTGGCCGTGGCATTTGAGGACAGGGTTTAGCGGCCATGGTGGTGGTGTGCTGCTGGTTGGATTGAATGATCTCAGAGGATTTTCCATCTGAAACAATTCAATGATTCTGTGAATCTATGACAGAACACCTGAGTCCTTCCTTCTAAGCCACGCCCAGAGCTCTGGTTTTACAGAGCCTGCAGGAATTGCAGCGTGCCACCATCATCCTGGAACCCAGCAAGGGGCAGGGAGTGTGTGGGGGTCTGGAGCAGAGCACAGGTAGCAAATGCAGATGCCCATCTACCCGCAATTAACAGGAAACTGCATAACCAGCATCATAACCTGGGCCGGTGGGAGGTGTCCCTGCCCATGGCAGGGGGTTGGAACTGGATGAGCTTTAAGGTCCTTTACAACCTGAACCATTCCATGAGTCTCTGAGGTGGTGACGAGTCAAGGAGAGTCCCACCAGGCACACAATATGCTCGGCCACCCCATGGGTAAATGTAACAGCAGAGGGATGGCCACCAGCTCCTGCAGCAGGGTGTCCTGCCTCTGGCTGGAACAGAAAGGAAAATTCTTCACTGTGAGGGTCACAGAGCCCTGGAGCAGGCTGCCCAGA
Source organism: Picus viridis (assembly GCA_033816785.1). Taxonomy (NCBI): domain Eukaryota; kingdom Metazoa; phylum Chordata; class Aves; order Piciformes; family Picidae; genus Picus; species Picus viridis. The sequence goes on along the minus strand of CM066597.1, from coordinate 7,079,168 downwards.
GAGGTTGTGGAGTCTCCTCCTCTGGAGACTTTCAAGGCCTGTCTGGATGTGTTCCTGTGTGCCCTGAGCTAGATTGTATGGTCCTGCTCTGGCAGGGGGTTGAACTCAATGATCTTTTTGGGTCCCTTCCAATCCCTGGCATCCTCTGCTCCTGTGATCCAAAAGCAGAACAAGGGAAAAACCCAAACCCAGGAAAACCAATAAGGAAAACCCAGTGGCTCAGATTTTTCTGATTATTTCCCAAGAGCTGAGGACTTCACAGGGCTTCTCTTTTCCCCCTGTTTCTTTTTTCCCCTCCCCCTTATTGTTAAAGTTTGGGTTCTGTCTGAGGACTAGCATGGTCATTTCCTCTTCTGAACAAGGCACAAAAATCCTCTTCGTCCGTGTGACCAATCTGGGAGTTATTGGTCTCTGGGATTTGGTTTCCCCCTTTGCTTGATGCCATTAGGACATCTAAATCTGTTTGCTGCAATGGTTTGGAGGACACAGAGGTTGGTTGCTGTTTGGGGTAGGGTGCCCTGACTTCAGCTGTCTCAAAGTGCTGGAAGGTGTCCAGAGAAGGGCCACAAGCAGGGGGCTGGAGCTGCTCTGCTATGAGGACAGACTGAGGGAGTTGGGGTTCTTCACTTTGGAGAAGGGAAGGCTCCAAGGAAACCTTCTTGTGGCCTTCCAGTGTCTGCAGGGGGCTCCAAGAAAGCTGGGGAGGGACTTCTGAGGGTGTCAGAGAGTGATGGGACTGGGGCGGATGGAGCAAAACTAGAAATGGGGAGATTGAGATTGGATGTCAGGAAGAAGTTGTTCCCCATGAGGGTGGTGAGAGACTGGCACAGGCTGCCCAGGGAGGTGGTGGAAGCCTCCTGCCTGGAGGTGTTTGCAGCCAGGCTGGATGTGACTGTGAGCAACCTGCTGTAGTGTGAGGTGTCCCTGCCCATGGCAGGGGACTTGGAACTGGCTGATCCTTGAGGTCCCTTCCAACCCTGACAATTCTGTGATTCTGTGAAAATCAAAGGTCACAGCCAGTTGTCTATTCATCAGTGGGCAAATGGAGAGGGACCCTTCCCATCTGAGATGGGTGTCTGGAACAGATGGGCTGATTCACCCTCCAGCAGCTCCTGCTTCTTGAACAGGTGCTCAACTCTTAGACCATTAAATTAGGTAAAGTTAATTCCTTCCTTCAGTTAAAATAAAAAAAAAGTAGTATGAAAATTGCTGCACTCCAAGTAGGGCATTTAGCAACCCAAGACTGCAGAAGATCCCTCCTTGGTTTGTAGCACCTTCACTTTTGGAAGGCCCACCCTTAGCCAGGGAGGCAAAGGATGGACCTTCAGAATCATTTGGGTTGGAAAAGACCTTGAAGATCAAGTCCAACCACTGTCTAATCCTGCCCAGCCTGGTGCTAAACCATCTGCCTCAGCCCAGAATCATAGACTTGTTGGGGCCAGAAAATACCTCTAAGATCATCCAGTCCAACCAGCAACCCAACACCACCATGGCCACTAAACCATGCCCCCAAGTGCCATGGCCACAGGTTTCTTGAACACCTCCAAGGATGGGGACTCCACCACCTCCCTGGGCAGCCTGTGCCAGTCCCTGACCACTCTTGCAGCAAAGAAAAATTCCCTAATCTCCAACCTAAACCTCCCCTGGCACAATTTCCTCTCTTTCTATCACCTGAGACTAGGGAGAAGAGAACAACCCCCACCTCATTGCACCTCTCTACACCTCAAGTGTTTGTTTTGGAACACCCAGTTCTTCTTCCTTTCCCCACTGCAGCTCCCACCTTGGCTGCTGGCAGGGGCAGGAGCAAAGAGACACTGTGGTTCAGGCTGTGACGGTGAAGAGGTCCCTGCCTGCAGTCCCAGCACATCACCCACATGGTACTACAGGTAGCTACAGGTAGCCTCTGGCCACTGGGCACCCGTTGGCAGGGATGGCAGAAGCAGCACTGCCACTGAAGCTGTCTTTGTCACAGTGTCTGTGGTGCAAACTTCAGTGCTACACACGCAGCAAGCCTGAGTTCACTCAAGTCTTCAGCAGAAAGATCCAGGCTGATAATTCCTGACCACTCTTGCAGCAAAGACATTGCTCCTCAGCTCCAGCCTAACCCTCCCCTGGCACAATATTCCCCATGCTCCTCATTCCCAGAACCCAGGTTGCCTTTGGGGTACCACAGCAGAGAACCAACAGCAGGGGAGGAAACGCTGAAGCTTCTGGGCTTGCCTCTCTTACTCTCCTGGGTGCTGGAGTTTAGAAGCTCATCTGTGAGTCACTTAACCTCCCAACTGGCCAAGAGAAAAACATACCAAGGAGTTTACTTTTTCCCTACTTTCCTCCAACCTTGCAACGGATATATTGCAGGTGTGCCTTGAAGATGCTCCATTAGCTGCAGAGTGGCACAGCCCCTAGCCCATGAGACATGGTCTGCCCAACCCCTGGCAATCTGCTGGCCAAAAAGAGCCAAAAGAGCAGTTTGGGACAGGAAACCCCCAGCCCCTTCTGCAGTGGATTTGCTCTACTCACAAGCTTTTCTCATGCAGCCTGAAGGAACTTCTTCACACAGCTCTACCAACCCACTGAAGTGCCTTTGAAAACCCTCCTCCTCCTCCATGTCCTCCTGCTGCCACCAGGAGCCTTTTCTGGAGCTTAGCTATGCTAAGGCATCACCACACAGTGTCACACAAGCAACACCACACTTGCTTTGCTCTCCCTTTGCCTTTCCTTCCTTTCAGGTTTCACACCCACTTGAACATTTGGTCCACTAAATGGGAAGGAAGGTCTGAAATCATGCCCAGACACAAACCCATCAAGGCAGAGAAGGAAACCAAAAAACCCAAGCAGCCACTATTCCTCAGCTGGAAAATTTTCCTTGCCTGCTGGAGAGTTTTGCAAGCCCTACAAGTCTGGGCTGTGGAGTAATTGTGCAGTTCTGGTGTGTACATTAAACAAGGAAATGGCTCACTCAGTGGCTCCCTGCTTCATTCAAATGAACCAAGGCTGAGATAAACAGCCCCTAGTTGGAAGAGCTTCACTCTGCACAGGACAGCAAAACCAGGGCTGGAGGAGGCCAAGCAGTGCTAAAGGTCAGACCAAGAAGTGTGACCTCAAAGGAGGGGATTCTGCCCCTCTGTTCTGCTCTGCTCTGCTCCCCTGGGACCCCATCTGCAGCACTGCCTCCAGTTCTGGTGCCCACAGCACAAGAAGGACCTGGAGCTGCTGCAGAGGGTGCAGAGGAGGTCATGGAAATGATCAGAGGGCTGGAGAAACCCCCTTTGGGGACAGGCTGAGAGAATTTGGGCTGTTCAGCCTGGAAAAGAGAAGGCTCCAGGGAGACCTTAGAGCAGCCTTCCAGTACCTGAAGGGCTCCAGGAGAGCTGGGGAGGGACTTGTGGCTTTGAGCCAGGAGAGGGAGCCAGAGAGGGAGATTGAGAGTGGAGATGAGGAAGAAATTCTTTGGAGTGAGGGTGGGGAGAGACTGGCACAGGTTGCCCAGGGAGGCTGTGGATGTCCCCTCCCTGGAGGTGCTGAAGGCCAGTCAGTAGAGCTTAGAACTTTAAGGCCCCTTCCAACCCAACCCATTCTGTGATTCTATGATTGGTGTTTGCAATACTTGACATGCCAAATGTGGTGGATTTCCCCCCCCCCCCCCAGTTGCTGATAACATCTGTAAACAAAACTTCTCAGCTCAGGGGTTAGAAGGAATCCTGCAAAGCAGCCACCCTCTGTAATCTCATCCCCGGCTGGCACAGGAGGAGTGTGAGATGCACACAGAACAAGCACAAAGTCTGGCTTCCAAAGATCCTGCATCCTAAAAAGCAGCCTCAGCAGCCTGCTCTGGCCAAGCCAGGCTGTCCCAGAGACACAAAGGAGCTGTAAACCCAGCCAGCCTTGTAATTGCTTTGCATCACAAGCACCCCCAGAAGCCAGACCACACTGGTGACTCTGGATGCAAGGCAGCAGGAGTAAGAGTAAGTGCAGGGTACACGTGGGTTAGGGTGAGAGGAGATGATGGTTGTGTTGTGATGCCCTCTCTACACCCCAGTAGCTCAGTGAATTCATTATGCATAGAATCATTTGGGTTGGAAAAGGTCTCTGAGGTCATTCAGTCCAACCATCGACCCAACACCACCATGGCCGTCAAACCATGGCTCCAAGTGCCATGGCCACAGGGTTCTTCAACACCTGCAGTATGGGGACTCCACCACCTCCCTGGGCAGCCTGTTCATGTATCACAGTACCACAGTACAGAGCTTGGAAGGGACCTCAAGAGAACATTGGGTGCGAGCCCACTGCCAAAGCAGAACCAATTGCTGCTCTAATCCCTGGCCATTCTTTTCCTTCCCTTCAGCCTAACCCTCTTCTGGCACAAATTCAGGCCATTTCCTCTCCTATCACCTAATACTAAAGAGACCAACTCCCACCTCACTGCAGCCTCCTCTCAGGGAGCTGTAGAGAGCAATGAGGTCTCCCCTCAGCCTCCCCTTCTCCAGACTCTTCACCAGCTCCCTCAGCTGCTCCCCAACCCTCTTCTCCAGACTCTTCACCAATGTGGTTGCTCCTTGTACAAGCTTCTTTTAATGTGATTTTCCCACACCCCACCAGAGAAGCACAGTCTGAGTGGGCTCTGAAGGAACCCTGGGAAATCCAGGAGAAGCCTTAAATTATATGGAGAAGCCAAATAAGAAGATTCAGAAGGAGACAAAAAGAATAATCACAGAATCACAGAACTGTCAGGGCTGGAAGGGACCTCAAGGCTCAGCCAGTTCCAACCCCCTGCCATGGCCAGGGACACCTCACACTGCAGCAGGTTGCTCACAGCCACATCCAGCCTGGCTGCAAACACCTCCAGGCAGGAGGCTTCCACCACCTCCCTGGGCAACCTGTGCCAGGCTCTCACCACCCTCATGGGGAACAACTTCTTCCGAACATCCAATCTCAATCTCCCCATTTCTAGTTTTGCTCCATCCCCCCAGTCCTATCCCTCCCTGACACCCTCCAAAGTCCCTCCCCAGCTTTCTTGGAGCCCCCTTCAGATCCTGGAAAGCCACAATTAGGTTTCCTGGGAGCCTTCTCCTCTCCAGACTGAACAGCCCCAACTCCCTCAGTCTGTCCTCCTAGGAGAGGTGCTGCAGCCCTCTAAGGGTGTTAAAATCAGGCTGGCAGGCAGAGAGCAGAGATCCATCCTGCTGTCATTTTTATTTCTGTTGTTCAATTGACAGATTGAGAATAAAGGGCATCAGCTCTCCAAATGACTTCAAATCAGGGAGCAGGAGCCTCAAAGAGCCCTCACTGCAATCAAATTGCAAACTCAAGCATCACAAGAAGGCTGCTGGCTATGTTTTCTCTATAAATTCCTGCTTGGAATCTCAGTAGGAAAATATTAACTTTTATTTGACTTCCACAGCACAACAGCATCCCAATTTCAGAAGCAAATCAAGCACCAGCTAGGTGCTGCTTGGCCTGAGGTGCACCAGCAAACCATGGTAGCAGCAGCTGTGGAAGATGCTGAGGTGCACCAACTGATCACAGGATCAGAGGATGTTAGGGGTTGGAAGGGACCTCCAGAGATCATCAAGTCCAACCCCCCTGCCAGAGCAGGAGCAGAGAATCCAGCACAGGTCACACAGGAACACATCCAGATGGGGCTGGAAAGGCTCCAGAGAAGGAGACTCCACAACCTCTCTGGGCAGCCTGCTCCAGGGCTCTGGGACCCTCACAGTGAAGAAGTTCCTCCTCATGTTGGGATGGAACCACCTGTGCTGGACTTGATATCCATTGCCCCTTGTCTTATCCCAGGGTGCAACTGAGCAGAGCCTGTCCCTGTCCCCTCCCTCCTGACCCCCAACCCTCAGATATTGATAGACATTGATCAGACCCCCTCTCAGCCTTCTCCTCTCCAGACTATACTGCCCCAGGGCTCTCAGCCTCTCCTCCCCAGGCAGTGCTGCAGTCCCTCCAGCATCTTTCTAGCCTTCCCTTGGACTCTCTCCAGCAGATCCCTGTCCCTGCTGAACTGGGGAGCCCAGAACTGGACACAATACTCCAGATATTGCTGTGATGGAGAAGAAGCTCAGGCTGGACCATGAGCCTACACATTTCCAGTGGCCTTGATCTTCTCTACTTCCTAATTTCATAGAATCAGAGAATGGTTTGGGTTGGAAAACCATCCAGTTCCAACCCTTCTGCCATGGGCAGGGACTCCTCCTACTGCACCATCTTGCTCAAGGCCCCAGCAAGCCTGGTTTGGGATATTTCCAGGCTTGGAGCCTCTACAACTTGTCTGAGCAACCCATTCCAGTGCTTCCCCACGCTCATGGGGAAGAATTTTTTCCTGATGTCTAGTCTAATTCCAGTTCCTTCCAGCCTGAAGCCATCACCCTTGCTCTGTCACTCCATGCCTTTGCACAAAGTCCCTCCCCAACACTCCTGTAGCCCTGTCAGGGACTGGAAGGCTGCTCTAAGGTCTCTCTGGAGACTTCTCCAGGCTGAACAACCCCGACTCTCTCAGCCTGGCCTCACAGCAGAGGTGCTCCAGCCCTCTGCCCATGTGTGTGAGCACATCTGGCTCACACAGTGCTTTGTTTTGGGGTGCAGTTAGGTTCCTTCTCTCCTGATGAGCAGAGAGGGACCCGAGAAGCTCCCCTGGCCCTGCAAGTCCTGGGTGAGCAGCCCTGTGCCTGGCAATTTGTTTACTTAATGAGATGCAGAGCGATTGGGTAGCAGTGGGGAGGTTTCTATTCCAAGCCAGCAGACAGCAATTAAACAGCCTGACCCACACAGTCTCAATTACAGCTGAGGGGCTGTTTACCAGCCCAGTTAACCTGCAATTACAGATCCTTCCACTGAGGCCTCAAACCAGCCAACTTCTTCAAAACTATTCTGTTTTCTAGTGAAAATAACCCAAGCACGTTCTGTTACTATCTCAGGTTGTTTATTAAAGACCTCTCACCAAGCTGAGGCCTCCTTTCTCAATATTTTTGACCAAGCCTTGTTACATTACCTCTTCTTACTCAATTTTATCCTTCCCCAAACATCTTAACCTGTCCTGGAGTATTGCAGGGCATCGGGCTGTGAGCCTGGCCAAACACCAGCCACATTGAGGAACCTCCCAGGAAGACCAAGGAGAGCTTAGAGCAGACTTCCAGTGCCTGACAGGGCTACAGGACAGCTGGGGAGGGACTTTGGACAAGGGATGGGAATGAGGAACAATGGCTTTGAACTGGAAGAGGGGAGATTCAGACTGGAGAGTAGGAAGGTATTCTTTAGAGTGAGGGTGGGAAGACACTGGAACAGGTTGCCCAGGGAGGCTGTGGATGCCCTCTCCCTGGAGGTGTTCAAGGTCAGGTTGGATGGGGCCCTGAGCAACCTGGGCTGGTGGGAGGTGTCCCTGCCCACGGCAGGGGGTTGGAACTGGATGAGCTTCAAACCCCTTCCAACCTGAACCATTCTGTGATCCTATCACAGAATCAAGGAATGTTAGGGGCTGGAAGGGACCTTAAATACTCATCCAGCCCAACCCCCTGCCAGAGGAGGGTCACCTATACCAGGTTATAGAGGAACACATCCAGGCAGGGCTTGAATATGTCCAGAGAAGGAGACTCCACAACCCCCCTGGGCAGCCTGTTCCAGGGCTCTGTCACCCTCACAGGGAAAAAAATTCTTCCTCGTGTTCATATGGAATTTCCTATGCCTCAACTGCTGCTTGTGCTGTCACTGGGCATCACCCAGCAGAGCCTGGCCCCATCCTCTGGCACTCACCCTGCCCATCTTTATCAACAGCTGTGAGGTCACCCCTGAGGCTCCTCCTCTCCAAGCTACAGAGCCCCAGACCCCTCTGTGATTGCAGACAACGCATATTGAGTCCAGTAGAGGCGCTTAGGTCCTGAGAAGGTCCTTCTAAGCACTTGTGGCTTTCTGGCACAACCCAGAAACGCTTGTAAATGCCCCAAGAGCGGCCAGCAGGGACAAGGTTTCGCAGCGGGCGGCGGACAGAGACACTCGGCATCTACCACACATCTCCCCAGCCTGAGCTGCGGTGTAAGCTGCTGGCGGTTTGGAGCTGTGAAATTGTCACCAAAATTGCTGAGAAGGACAAGAGAAGAAAGGCTGCAGCACGGCCCAGCCCAGATGCATTATGGCTGCTCAAAGCCCGGAGTGTCAAAACGAAGCCCATTTAGCCGTCAGCTACGGAGCTTCCATTAAAAGCCTCGCTATTTCCCCACCGTGGCAGGCAGGCAGCCAGAAGGGATCAACAGATATTAGCTACACAGCAGCTTCTTGATGTCACACCACGTGCCACAGAGGAGCAGATGTGGAGGCTGCTGCTCACAGGGCAGCCGAGGCTGCAGCGGGATGCTGAAGGCTGTGCGGAACAGGCAGGGGCAAGCCCGGGGAGTGGGAAGTGATGCTCAGAGGGTCACAGGGTCCTCCCAGGGGTCACAGGGTCCTCCCTCTGAAAGGACTTCTGGTTCCCCCCCCCCAAACAAACAAAAAAATGCTTTCACACTTCACATTGAGCTTTGCTTTCCTAGGAGCTTGTTGCTGGAGGAAAGCCCCTGGGTGACTGTCGTGGAAAGAGATGTGCCTGGAGAGCCTGAGCAGCAGCAGCAGTGGGTTGGGTATGGCTGAGCCCACAGCCAGGCAAGCTCCCAGAGTCACTGACTGACTCCAGCTTGAATCTGTTATTATTGGGTTTAATGGTTTTTTAATTATTATTTAAAGAAGAACTAGCTCTTTGCTGCAGAGCCAGAGGTTGGCATCTCCTCCCCTCTACTCTGCCCTGGTGAGACCTCACCTGGAATCTTGTGTCCAGTTCTGGGCTCCCCAGTTCGGCAGGGACAGGGATCTGCTGGAGAGAGTCCAAGGGAAGGCTAGAAAGATGCTGAAGGAACTGCAGCACTGCCTGAAGAGGAGAGGCTGAGAGCCCTAGAGCTGTAGTCTGGAGAGGAGAAGGCTGAGAGAGGATCTGATCAATGTCTATCAATATCTGAGGGCTGGGGTTCGAGAGGGAGGGGACAGGCTCTGTTCAGTTGCACCCTGTGATAGGACAAGGGGTAATGGATAGAAACTCCAGCACAGGAGGTTCCACCTCAACATGAGGAGGAACTTCTTCACTATGAGGGTCCCAGAGCCCTGGAGCAGGCTCCCCAGGGAGCCTGTGGAGTCTCCTTCTCTGGAGCCTTTCCAGCCCTGTCTGGATGTGCTCCTGTGTGACCTGTGCTGGACTCTGGCAAGGGGGTTGAACTTGATGATTTCTGGAGGTCCCTTCCAACCCTTAATATCCTGTGAGCCTCTGATCCTGTTGTCACCCTGCCACAGAGCTATTCACCCTGAGCTCCTTCACCCTGGCTCTTTCAGCAGGGGGATGAAGGAGAAGGATAATCAGGAGGATACCTAGGAGGATATTCACCCCCGTGTGTGCTCCACTCTGAGATCAGCAGGTGGAAGGCACATTACTCTCACTACCTTTAGTAGAGGAGGCCAAAGTGCTGTCATTCTACAACATTCCCAAGCAAAACCCTAAAAACAAAGCAGCTTTCAGTGATGCTGTGAGAGGGTTTGGTGCTATTAGCATAGAGCAGCTCAGAGGAATTTTATCTCTCTCATATCTATGTGCATAAGTGTGGCCTATTAGATGTGCACCCAGATACCTAAGGGTGACAGCAAAGAAGAAGAAGAGGTAGTTTGCCACTCAGAGAGGGCATTGAGGAGATGGATAGAGCAAAACCTAATGGTTTCTAAACAAATCTAGTCTGCTGGTGTGCTGGTAGTGCCTTTTTCTGCACCCCCTCCGCACACACACACACACACACACACACACAAAATGCATTCACAAATGCACTGCCACAAAACTAACTGTACAATGCCTCAATGCCAAGGAAGAAAGAAAAGAGCCTTTTATTCAGGGCATCCCACATCAATGGCTACTTTATATTAAAATCAAGGCACATGCTTCCCAAACTTAAAAGCTGCAGTGGCAGGAGAGAAAAGTGGGGGGGGGGGGAAGAAAGAGAGGGGAAAAAAATTCTCTCTCCTCTACCATTAACACTTTTAGAACCAGAGCTGTGAGCTGCCCAGCGAGGTCTGTGCTGGCCCCACCTGCAGCAGAGGAGCGGAGGGCTCAGCTTTGCAAGCTGAGCTGTTTGCAAAGGAACATCCTTTGATAGCTATTCAGCCCTGCACATCACCTGGCAAAAGCCCTTTCCCAGCACAGTCACTCTGAAGGGGGAAGGAAGAAAGGAAGGAATTCATGAGGGATGAAAAGTGCTGTCACTAGGATTCATCCTTCCCGTGAGCGCTACACCAGCAATGTCAGGAACGACCCCAAACTCCGATGGCCACAGCTTGGGAGGAGCATTGGATGACTTGGCAGCTAAAAGCACACTTCAAGACAGACAAACTTCCAGTCTCCGACCTGGCACAAGTGTTTTAAGCACTTGAAAACCTCATTTATTGACTAAAGCAGCTGAAGTGCCTCTAAGTAATCTATAGCTGAGAGCTGACTTTACCTCAGCACAACTGCAGCATTTGCCGGGGCTTTCTGAGCCACTTTTGTGATGCAAACAAGCACCCTCCTAAGAGAGGGATACGGCTACAGCCCACGCTAGGTACTTACTTGCAAGTATTTTGGTGGGGGAGCTCTCCTGCCCTTACAGGAGTCCCTGCATCCTGTATGGGATGCTTTGGCAGCTTGGCGTTAGCAGCAGAGGCATCCTCAGGCCAGCGAACTGGAAACCCAGCACCCTGAGAGCCCCTGGCCGTGATTCTTCAGCACCACCACCACAAACAGAGCTTTTGTCCCTCGGTTACAGAGCTCAGAGCTCTAGAATCATAAAACAGTAAGAGCTGGAAGGGAGATCTCTGGAGATCATCAGCTCAAATCCCCCCACCAAAGCGGGATCACCCAGGGCAGGACACACAGGAACACATCCAGGTGGGGCTTGAAATTTGCCAGAGAAGGAGACTCCACAACCTCTCTGGGCAGCCTGCTCCAGACCTCCAGCACCTTCACACCAAAGAAACTTCTCCTCGTGTTGAGATGGAACCTCTTGGGTTCCTGGTTGTATTCATTGCCCCTTGGAGGTGCTGGAGGCAGTGCAGAGGAGGGCAAGGAGCTGGGGAAGGGCCTGGAGAATCTGTTGAAGAGAAGAGTGAGTGAAGGAGCTGGGGATGGTTAGTTTGAAAAAGGGGAGGCTGTGGGGAGATCTCATTGCTGTCTACAGCCACCTGAAAGGAGGTTATAGAGAGGTTGGTGCTGGTCTCTTCTCACAGGTAATTAGTGATGGAACAAGAGGGAACAGCCTCAAGCTGTCACTGGGTAGGTTGAGACTGGACATTAGGAAACTTTTCCAGGGAGAGAGTGGTCAGGCATTGGAATGAGCTGCCCAGGGAGGTGATGGAGTCTTCAACCCTGGATGTGTTTACAGGTGATTTGGATGTGGTGCTTGGGGATCTGGTTTAGGGTTGGACTTGGTGATCCTGAGGGTCTTTTCCAACCTGAATGTTTCTGTGAGTCTGTGAAACATGTGAAGATCTCCTGCTGTCCCCAAAAGGACATTTCCAGACAGCTCCTGCAATCTGCTCAATAGCTGTGCTACCAAGAGCCCAGCCATTAAAAACCCAACAGACACCAAATCTTCTTTGCTAAGCCCTGGCAGTGAGGCAGCCTAGAGCCAAGCAACAAACCAGCAACAAACATACTGACTTTCTGATCTGAAACATCCAGCAGCTTCTGCAGGACAGGAACAGGCTGCCCAGGGAGTCACCATCCCTGGGGGGATGTAAAAGACCATGGATGTGGTGCTGAGGGTCATGGCTTAGTGGCAGTGGCTTAGCAGCAGCAGTGGGACAGTGAGCTCTAGGTGAGTGGTTGGGCTGGATGATCTCAAAGGTCTCTTCCAGCCTCTGCAGCTCCATGGTTCTGTGATCACCCAGGGTCACAGAGAGGAATTTGTGTTCAGTGCACACAGTGCTAAAGTAACTCAGAAGTTTTCAGAAAGCAGGGGGAGGGCTGAAAGCCCCCATTATGCAAGGGCAGTTCCAGGGGAAGTGCTCACAGCTCCCTGCAGCAGCTCTGCTCACAGCAGGTGCAGCTACACATCAAGGCTTTAAAGGGCAGGAGGGAAAACTTGGAGAGGTTCCATCTGCCCTGTAGCAAATACCAGTCCAGGGGACTCTGGGAGACTGGTGGGGAAGGAACAGCGTTGAGGAGAACACACACAAATGAGATCAGACTTTTCATCTCCAATGAATGAGACTCTCAAACAAGAATCCCTCCCAGAAATATTTGCCAGGAGGAGGCCAGCCCTCTGACTTCTGCCAAGAACCTGCTCCCCCTTTCACAAAGGCTTTGCTACACAGTCAGGAATTCAGAGAGCTTCACCTTCAGCATATCATTTGCTTGAAAGCATCTGTGCTAGTTTGAGGCTGTGCCTAGAAAATTTGCCACAGATCTGGAACAGAAAGTGACAGAATGGAAATGAATTACCATTGGTTGTGAAAAGGAAAGTAGTGAGAAGGTCTAAATAATCCCAGGGACCTGAAAACCAACATAAAGTTAGATCTGGTGAGACCCCACACCTGGAGCACTGTGTCCAGTTCTGGAGCCTCTGAGCCAGGAAGGATCTGGAGGTGCTGGAAGGTGTCCAGAGAAGGGCCACGAGGATGAGCAGAGGGCTGGAGCTGCTCTGCAATGGAGACAGACTGAGGGAGGTGGGGTTGTTCACTCTGGAGAGGAGAAGGCTCCCAGGAAACCTAATTGTGGCCTTCTAGAATCTGAAGGGGGCTCCAAGAAAGCTGGGGAGGGACTTCTGAGGGTGTCAGGGAGGGATAGGGTGGAGCGAAACTAGAAGTGGGTAGATTGAGATTGGATGTTAGGAAGAAGTTGTTCCCCATGAGGGTGGGGAGAGCCTGGCACAGGTTGCCCAGGGAGGTGGTGGAAGCCTCCTGCCTGGAGGTGTTTGCAGCCAGGCTGGATGTGGCTGTGAGCAACCTGCTGCAGTGTGAGGTGTCCCTGGCCATGGCAGGGGGTTGGAACTGGCTGATCCTTGAGGTCCCTTCCAACCCTAACAGTTCTATGGTTCTATATGCTAAATTGCACTCTGGTCCTCCTGCCATCCTCTCTCCATACTCCACTACTCCAAAACAGGCTCCTACAGGACAGCTTGGAGCTACAGGAGGAGGCTGAGGGGAAAGCTCATTAATCCTTACAGCAACCTCAAAGGAGACTGGAGTGAGGTGGGGGTTGCTCTCCTCTCACATGCAATAAAACTGGATGTGTTGCTGTGTGACCTGCCCTAGGTGATCCTGCTCTGGCAGGGAAGTTGGGCTTAGAATCACAGAATGGTTTGAGTTGGAAGGGACCTCCAAAGCTCATCCAGTCCAACCCCCTGCAGTCAGCAGGGACATCCTCCACTAGATCAGGTTGCCCAGAGCCAGTTGCCTGTCCAGCCTCACCTTGAATATCTCCAGGGATGGGGCCTCAGCCACCTCCCTGGGCAACCTGTTTGGTCCCTTCCACCCTCTACTCTTCTGTGATTCTATGACAAAAGGAAACTGCCTCAGCTTGTGCCAAGGGGGGTTCAGGTTGGCTATTGGGGAAAAAAAAATTCTTCACAGGAAGTTTATCCATGGAAGAGGCTGCCAGGGTTGGTGGTGGAGTCCCTGTCCCTGGAGGTGTTGAAAAGCTGTGTGGATGTGGTGCTGAGGGCAGTGGCTTAGCAGCAGAGGTAGGATTGTGAGCTCTAGGGGACTCTTTGGACTTGATGATCCCAAAAGCTCTCTTGCAGCCTCAACAGTTCTGTGATTCCAGGGCAAGCACTCAGCAGCAACTCCTCTCAGAGGAAGGAGCAGATATGAGAGGGTGTTTTTAAAGACAAAGTTTCCTCTTCAACTTCCAACTGGAATTTCAACAAAGGATTTGAGAGAAAAAGAAAAGAATTCCATTCATTTAATGGCACCCAACTGACCCTCCCAACTCATTCACATCCACTGGGATCACCTGGCAGGTCATGCCCATGAAGGGCCCACCTACTTGGGGCATCTTCTGGCCCAGGCTACAATTCACACCACTTCTGGTACTCACTCACAATTAGGTTTACATCCCATATCTACTCCTTCCCAGACTGGGTGTGTTTTGCTTGGAAGCAGAAGCAGCAAAGGCTTACTTCATCATCTGACCCCCTGCTCTGGCCTTGGGGCTCGGGGGTCTCCAAGGCAGAGCCTGGAAAGCATCCAGGAGGTGTTTAAGGTCTGGAAGAAATAATAAATCAGAATCAGTGGCCTCTCTACCACCCTGGTCTCTCCCTGTGGCTCCCCAGACAGGTCCATCCTTCAGCTGACAGATGGCCTCTTCAGAAAGCCTTTGAAGATCTCTGCTGAACTTCTGATGAAGATGTTTCCAGCATCAGAATTAACACTCTGGGTTCTTTCCACCTGCCTCACCTGGTACTGAGATACCCCTCTGGCACACGTGCAGCAAACAGACCTGAAAATAACTCAATTAAAGCACAAGCACTTGGAAGACAGCTGCAGAGCAATTAGCACCAAGCCAGAGAAATCAGAGAGGAAGAAGGGGAAAATCTCCTCAAGCTGGGTTTGATCTTGACACAGCTTGAAGTCTGAGCAGCAGAACTCAAAACAACTGCATAGGATCATGGAATCCTTTTTGGTTGGAAAAGACCTTTAAGATCATCAAGTCCAACCCTTAACCCAGCACTGCCAGGTCACCACTAAGCCACAGAATCACAGAATTGTCAGGGTTGGAAGGGAGCCTCAAGGATCAGCCAGTTCCAACCCCCTGCCATGGCCAGGGACACCTCACACTGCAGCAGGTTGCTCACAGCCACATCCAGCCTGCCTGCAAAAACCTCCAGGCAGGAGGCTTCCACCACCTCCCTGGGCAACCTGTGCCAGGCTCTCCCCACCCTCATGGGGAACAACTTCTTCCTAACATCCAATCTCAATCTACCCACTTCTAGTTTCGCTCCACCCTATCCCTCCCTGACACCCTCAGAAGTCCCTCCCCAGCTTTCTTGGAGCCCTCTTCAGATACTGGAAGGCCACAAGATCTCCTTGGAGCCTTCTCCTCTCCAGACTGAACAGCCCCATGTCCCTCAACACCACATCTACACAGCTTTTAAATACCTCCAGACATAATGACACTACCATTGCCCTGGGCAGCCTCTTCCAGGGCTTGACAATCCCTCCAGGAAAGAAAAGTCTCCTGATGTCCAACTTAAAGCTCCCCTGCTGCAACTTGAGGCCATTTCCTCTCATCCTACCTCCAAGGACAATGCTTCTGTTCCACACTGAGGGGACAGCTTTGAGGGAGAGCAAGGGGAGGAAAGCAGTAGTAAAGGTTGGTGACCTTGCTGCATGGATGACACAGCTGGAGGTTTCTGCTGGGTCAGAGCAGCTTTGCCATGCTGGGTGCTCCCTGGGGAAGGGCATCCCAACGCACCCCATGCAGCTGAACACACCTCATGGGTGTGCTCGAGCCCAGCACAGGCAGGGAAGCTCAGAGACTTTCTCACCAAGGAGAAGCTGCCCCACACCTCCCAGCCTGGTCCTGTACACAAGCCCTGAGCTGTCAGAACCCTCCCACCTCCCCATGCTCCTCCATCTGTCACCCCTCAGATAGGGCCAGGATTTTTCACAGCTCGGGAGCAGAGCATGGCCCTGCTGGAAAGTGGAAAACAGTCAGCAAAAGGGCAGCCAGAGGAAGCCTTTTCCCCCTTCTCTTCCCAATACAGGCACAAGAGCTCTTTTTGGTTTTTAATGTATTTCTTTTTGGTGCCCTACGCCTCTGTGCTGGAAAGCTCATGGTGGCTCTCCTGGGGGAGGGCATTTAGGGATGGCAATAAACGCTTGCTCCAGCTTGCACTCGGATGGCTGAGAACCTCCAGGCAGCGCTCAGTGTCCACACCACAGGGCAGCACCACACCGACAGCGACGCCCTGGCATAAATCCTCTGCAGCCAGGGCTGGAGATCCTGCTGAGAGCAGCACAAGGAAGACTTGGAGAGGGAGGTGTGAAACGATCAGCCGGTGTCAAACCAGCCTTTGTTGTGAACATTAGAGACATTTCTAAAGCTCTAAGGTATTCCTTTGGGTGAAGCTTTCTGGCTGCTCGTCTTTAACAGGAGCCTGCTGCACAATGCCTTAATTGTGCAGATCTGCCTGCAAACCCAAACATCCACCTTGCAGGCGTCTGCAAGATGACAGCCTCCCCCCAGCCCCTTCTCAACCTCTCAGGAGATTGTCTCCACAAGGCTGTCTGGCTGCTGGGAGAGCAGGCACGGCACGCAGCAAGGTGGCTGGCTCGGGGGATGCCCAACACTGGCACAGCCTCTACCGCCTTGCCTTCTGTCCTGTTGGAGAGTGTTTAGATTAATCCAAGATTAAAAGCTGAAATGATGCATCAAATTCCCTCCCTAATTCCCCCCCCCCCCCCCAGCTCCTCCAAGGACATTACTACGTGGTTGACAGCTAACATGAGCCAGCAGTGTGCTCAGGTGGGCAAGAAGGCCAAGAGCATCCTGGTCTGGATCAGCAATGGTGTGGCCAGCAGGAGCAGGGAAGGGATGGTGCCCTTGGACTGGGCACTGGTGAAGCCACACCTCAAATGCTGGGCTCTGGTTTGGGTCCCTCACTCCAAAAAGGACATTGAGGGGCTGGAGAGTGTCCAGGTAAGGGCAACAAAGCTGGGGAAGGGTCTGGAGAACAGGGCTGGGGAGAAGCAGCTGAGGGAGCTGGAGGTGTTCAGTCTGAAGAAGAGGAGACTGAGGGGAGACCTCATTGCTCTCTACAGCTCCCTGACAGGAGGCTGCAGTGAGCTGGGGGTTGGGCTCTTCTCCCTAGTCTCAGGTGATATAAGGAGAGGAAATGCCCTGGAATGGTGCCAGGGGAGGCTTAGGTTGGAGACGAGGGAAAATTTCTTTGTTGCAAGAGTGGTCAGGGATCCATTCCAGGTCAGGGTCGTTTGGGGATCTGAGAACCTGCTCTAGTTGCAGACATCCCTGCTGACTGCAGGGGGCTTGGACTGGGTGACCTTAAGAGGCCACATCCAGACCAAGCTCATAGATTCCTATGATTCTATCAAAAGAGCTACACAACAGGTTTGAAAGCTGTTAAAAAACACAGCCTCGAATTCTGCTCTTGTGCTGTGGGTCAGAGTGTGCTTGAAGGGAAGGGTGGCGGGGAGTTGCTTCCGTGGATGAGACTGGGAAGCAGCAACAGAAAAGAATCTGCTGCAGGAACCACAGCACTGGAATGTCTGAAGCAGAGGATGGAGCTGGGAGGACAGCACAGCATTGCCATCCCAGATTTACAGGCTGCATTGTGTTGGAAGGGACCCTCAAAGGTCATCTTGTTCACTCCCCTGCAGGCAGCAGGGACACCTCCCGCTAGCTCAGGCTGCCCAGGGCCATATCAAGACGTATCTTGAATGTCTCCAGGGACAGGGCTTCAAACACATCCCTGGGCAGCCTGTTCCACTATTTCACCACCTTCACTGTGCAGAGCTTCCTCCTGATGGCCAACCGACATCTGCCCTGCTCCAGCTTCACACCATTGCCTCTCGTCCTATCACAGAATCACCGAATCACCAAGGCTGGAAGAGACCTCAAAGATCATCGAGTCCAACCTGTCACCACAGACCTCGTGACCAACCCATGGCACCAAGTGCCACATCCAAGCCTTCTTTGGACCCCTCCCGGGACGGTGACTCCACCACCTCCCTGGGCACCACATCCCAGTGGCGAACGACTCAGTGAAGAACTTTGTCCTCAGCTCCAGCCTAAACTTCCCCTGGCACAGCTTGAGACTGTGTCCTCTTGTTCTGGTTGGACTCGATGATCTTTGAGGTCTCTCCCAACCTTGGTGATACTGTGTGACACTGTGGTGCTGGTTGCTATCACCCCAAGCCCTTCTAAACAGCCCCTCCCCAGCTCTCCCGTAGCTCCCTTCAGGTACTGGAAGGCTGCTCCAAGGTCTCCCTGGAGCTTCCACCGAGCTGAACAGCCCCAGCTCCCCCAGCCTGGCCCCGGGGCAGAGGTGCTCCAGCCCTCCTCTGGCAGGTCCAAGTCTCTCTTGTCTTGGGGGGAGGGGGGGGGCAGAGCTGCCCATCCACCACGCAGGGAAAAGGCAAAGAAAAAGAGAGGGAAAAGACTAAACAGAAGTGTCACCCTCTCCATGGTGACATGCAAAGAGCTGTCAGCACCTCCTTGCAGGCAGCATCTCGGGGAGCACTGCATTCATTTATTATTCTCCTGCAGGTTTAGCTGTTGACATTGAATGGTTTGCATTTATTTATTCATTTATTTTATCTATATTTAATTTGTATTATTTTTTTTCCCCCTCCCCTTAAGCATTTGGATTTTCTACAACTCTGCCAAGAAAATATATCCCCCCCCCAAGAAAAAAAAAAGAATCCTTCTGTGAATTCCAACTAATCTCTGCATGCCAAGCAGCCTGAGATCCATTATTCATGACGGGGCTGAGTTCACAGGTGGGAGAGATTTGTCTGGCTGTGAGACCCAGAACTTTTGCAATGCCACACCTAGAGCTGCCTGCAGGTTGCTGTGGGAATGCAGCACAAAGCTCCCAACACAAGACACCCCCACCCCCCCACACACCCAGAAACAAATAAATAAAGCAATTCTGATGTAAATGGAGAGGGAAAATATCCACACACACACAATTCCTCCCCCTTCCGGCAGCCTTGCTGTGGAAATCATGATTGTGGCCTCCCAGGATCTGAAGGGGGCTCCAAGAAAGCTGGAGAGGGACTTTGGAGGGTGTCAGGGAGGGATAGGACTTGGGAGCAATGGAGCAAAACTACTGGGTAGACTGAGATTGGCTGTTAGGAAGAAGTTCTTCCCTAGGAGGGTGGTGAGAGACTGGCACAGGTTGCCCAGGGAGGTGGTGGAAGCCTCCTGCCTGGAGGTTTTTGCAGCCAAGCTGGATGTGGCTGTGAGCAACCTGCTTGTAGTGTGAGGTGTCCCTGCCCCTGGCAGGGGGTTGGAACTGGCTGATCCTTGAGGTCCCTTCCAACCCTGACACTTCTCTGATTCTCTGATTCTACGATTATAGACTCCATAAATTTAGCAACAATCTGCTTCTGACACTTCCACTTTCTGCACATGGATCCTGTGCAGACTTCACTCTTCCCCATCAGCTGGTCTCATCTCCTTCTACGCTCCCTGCAATCACAGAACCATAGAATTCTTGGGGTTGGAAAAGCCCTCCAAGATCACCCAAGCCAACCATCAGCCCAACGCCGCCGCGGCCACTAAACGCTGTCCCCAGGTGCCATGGCCACAGGCTTCTTGTCAGTCTGGAAAGAAAAAAGGTTTTATGATAGCAATAGCATCTCTGATTGTGTACAAGAAGTAGAACTTCAAAATGACAGCATCCCAGAGTCCCAGCATGGTGGAGGACAGAAGGGACCTCTGGAAATCAACCCAGTCCAACCCCTGTGCTCAAGCAGCAGCAGCTTGCCCAGGGTCACAGGCTTTGGAGTTGCTGGAAGGTGTCCAGACAAGGGCAACAAAGCTGGGGAGGGGTCTGGAGCACAGCCCTGGGACAAGAGGCTGAGGGAGCTGGGGTTGCTTAGCCTGGAGAAGAGGAGGCTCAGGGGAGACCTTCTTGCTGTCTACAACTACCTGAAAGGAGGTTATAGCCAGGAGGGGGTTGGTCTCTTCTCCCAGGCAACCAGCACCAGAACAAGAGGACACAGTCTCAAGCTGTGCCAGGGGAGGTTTAGGCTGGATGTTAGGAAGAAGTTCTCCACAGAAAGAGAGTTTGGTCATTGGAATGTGCTGCCCAGGGAGGTGGTGGAGTCACCATCCATGGAAGTGTTTAGGAAGTGACTGGATGGGGTGCTTGGTGCCATGGTTTAGTTGATTGGATGGTGTTGGGTGATAGGCTGGACTCGATGATCTCAAAGGTCTTTTCCAACCTGGTCTATTCTATTCTATTCTATTCTATTCTATTCTATTCTATTCTATTCTATTCTATTCTATTCTATTCTATTCTATTCTATTCTATTCTTCTATTATCCTATCCTATCCTATCCTATCCTATCCTATCCTATCCTATCCTATCCTATCCTATCCTATCCTATCCTATCCTATCCTGTCTTGTCCTGTCCTGTCTTGTCCTGTCCTGTCCTACCCTACCCTGTCCTGTCCTACCCTATCCTACCCTATCCTATCACCACACCTGCAAGTCAGTTCATGCTCCCTCCACTTACCAGGGCAGCAAAAATGCCTGAAAATCAGGAGACCTTAGCAGAGAGCTCCGTTGCTAACACAGAGCAGCAGCTCCAGCTCCTGCAGGTGATGGATGCTGCCATTGCAGAGGCAAAGTGCCTACCAGCAATGAGCATTTGTCCTGGTGAAGCCAATCTAAGAGTCTTTGTATGCACAGAAGAGGCAAGGTTGATTCCAAGTGCACATCACCAGCATAAATTCAAGCACAATTTAAGCAGGAGAACCAATTGATGCAACTTCTGTCAGCACACACAGGTATTAAAAAAAAACCAAACAGAAAACTCTTAAAAGTAGAAACAGAAGCAGATCACTGAGCTTCCAATGAAGGCAAGGCTCCAGTCTGGCTTCCCCCACCCTCAAAAAGGAGATGGTTGAATCTCCATCCCTGGAGGGGTTTAAAAGAGGCAGGGATGTGGTGCTGAGGGTCATGGCTTAGCTCCAGACTTGGTAGAGTTAGGGAATCAGTTGAATGGCTTAGCTTGGGAGGGACCTTAGGGATCATCTACGCCACCCCCACTGCCACGGGCTGGGACACCTCTCAACGAGACTCAGCTGGTCAAGGCCTCATCCAACCTGGCCTTGAACACCTCCAGGGTGAGGACAGCCACAACCTCCCTGGGCAGCCTGTTTCAGAGTCTCACCACCCTTGCGCTGAAGAACCTCTTTCCAAGCTCCAGTCTAACCCTGCTCTCCTCACAAATTCTCTTCTCCAGTCCCTTCACCAACTTGGTTGCTCTCCTCTGGACCTGCTCCAGCACCTGAAATCATGAGGGTCCAGGTACCACACTGAAACTGCCTCTTGCTGGACACCACCCATCCAACCTGAACTCACTGTCCTGGCTCAAAGTTGGTTAGAAGCGTGGGTGATTTTGTTTCTGTGACCAGGACATCAATTCTCATCTTCTCTGTCTCTTCTCAAGCAGCACAAATTCAGCTCACCCACAAGCTGTGCACCCTCCAGGTGCCGAAGCTGTGGACTTACATCGTGGCCATCCTGCTGGCCCCTCTCTACAGAGCACAGAATCCCAGAGTCATAGAATGGTTTGGGTTGGAAGGGACTTCCAAAGGTCATCCAGCCCAACCCTCTCTGCAATCAGCAGGGACATCCTGCTCTGGTGAGACCTCACCTGGGGCACTGTGTACAGCTCTGGAGCCCTCAATATAGGAAGGACATGGACCTGATGGAGCAGGTCCAGAGGAGGGACATGAAAATGATCAGGGGGCTGGAGCAGCTCTACTATGAGGACAGGCTGAGGGAGCTGGGGGTGTTCAGCCTGGAGAAGAGAAGGCTCCAGGGAAACCTACTAGGAGTTTTCCAGTACTTGAAGGGGTTGCAGGAAGGATGGAGAGAGACTTTGCAAAGGCCTGCAGGGACAGGATGAGGGGCAATGGCTTCAAGATAGAGAAGAGCAGATTTAGATTGGATATCAGGAAGAAGTTCTTCACTGTGAGGGTGATGGAACACTGGAACAGGTTGCACAGGGAGGTGGTTGAGGCTCCATCCCTGGACATGTTCAAGGTAAGGCTCAGCAGGGCTCTGGGCAACCTGATCTAGTTGGGAATGTCCCTGATGACTGTTGGGAGGTCAGACTGAATGTGCCTTCCAACCTGGACCATTCTATGATTCTGTGATTCTATCCTCAACTAGATCAGGCTTCCCAGACCCACTGGGAGTTGCTGCAAAACCACAGCCTGTGGTTTCCAGCCTTGATCCATGAATCTGCCCCATTCCTGTCCATGTGGGTTTGGATGTGCTCTGAAGATCCACCCCTGCAGTGCCTGCTGGCCCTGCAGCATCTCAGCTTCCCTGGTCCTCCACTGTGTGCCCATCCTGTGCCCAGCAGCCCCAGCAGAGGTTCAGACCTTTGCTGCCGTGAGCACTACCAGTGACAGGCCAGGGACTTTGGGTCCACATCAGCTTCAATGGGAGTTTGAAACTCATCACAACTCCTGGAGTCCCAATCTGGTCATGTCCCCATTAGATGGACACAGACAAGCAGATTAAATTAGGTAGGCAAACAGAAAGGCTGCAGGAGACTTCTCCCTAAACACAATTACCTCGAGTTGAAAAAAAAGCAAAGCAGTGCCAAGTCTGCTGCTGCTAGCAGAGAAATTTGACTTGATTATAAAAATAAAGACCCATAATGATCAGGATAATTAACATCCAGCAGCACATTGCTCACAGCCCCCAGCAGCAACTGGCTGCCACACGTCTCTGGAAGCACAACGCTCAGCCCCACCCCTCCGAACATGCTGAAAGATGCTGCTGGCCTCCTGCAAAGATAGATTCCAGCTGGCACTAGGAGAGGATGCTCCAAGGAAAGTGCAAGACAAAGAGGTTTTAGGCTGGAGAAGAGGAGGCTGAAGGGAGACCTCGTTGCTCTCCACAGCTCCCTGAAAGGAGGCTGCAGTGAGGTGCGGGTTGGGCTCTTTCCCCTAGTCTCGGAATCACAGAATTGTTGGGGCTGGAAAAGACCTTTGAGATCATCAAGGTGATCTCAGGTAAAAGAAGGAGAGGAAATGGCCTCACATTGTGCCAGGGGAGGGTTGGGTTGGAGATGAGGAAAAATGTCTTTGCTGTGAGAGTGGTCAGGGCTTGGCACAGGCTGCCCAGGGAGGTGGTGGAGTCCCAGAAACCTGTGGCCGTGCTGCTTTGGGACAGGGTTAGTGGCCATGGTGGTGGTGGGTTGCTGATTGGACTGGATGATCTCAGAGGGCTTCTCCAGCCTAAACAAGGATAATGAATGAGAGGGAAAGGATTGAAGCTTGAGGAGGCTGTCTTTAGACTGGAAGATACTCTTAACAGTGCAGGTGGGGAGACACTGGCAAACATTGCCCAGGGAGGCTGTGGATGTCCCCTGCCTGGAGGTGCTCAAGGCCAGGTTGGATGAGACCTTGAGCAACCTGGGCTGGTGGGAGGTGTTTTTGCCCATGGCAGGGGGTTGGTACTGGATGATCTTTGAGGTCCCTTCCAACCCAAACCATTCTAGGATTCTGTGAATGCATTAATTATGTGATTCTACAATTCCAATTCTTACCTCCATGCAGGAGCCAAGGGACAGAGGGAAGGAACCATGGGGAAAAAATCAGGACACAGGCAGACAGAGCAAACCACCCAGTGAAGCCATGGCACAGTGCAGGCAGCCTCATCACTCCCAGCATGCTCCAATTTCTCCTTCAGTATTGAAACCATTTTCTTGTCAATATTTTGTTTTGGCTTCTGATTTTATGAAATGTTGCAATAATGAGCTCTGCTTCCAGTAAGTGAGGAAATTAATGAGTCAGATGCTGGACAAGAGCAGAAAAACCCGAGGCAAATTGCCACTTCTGCTGCAGATCTGCTTCACAGCCTGGGGCTGATCCAGCCAAGCACTGAGCACCTTCAGCTCAGGGCCTTCAGCAGAAAGAGAATCACAGAATTGCTTTGCTTGGGAAAGAGCTCTGAGGTCATCAGGTCCGACCATTACTTAACTCTTCCAAGGCTGCTGCTAAACCATGTCCCTCAGCACCACATCTCCACAGCTTTTCAGTCACTCCAAGGATGGGGACTCCACCACTGCCTGTTCCAGGGCTTGACAAACATTCTGGGGAAGGAATTGTTCCTCATGTCCAATCTAAACCTCCCCTGGTGCAACTCGAGGCCTTTTTCTGCCAACTTGTCTCTTGCTGCTTGGGAGACCAACCCTCACCTCACTCCAATCTCCTTTCAGGAAGCAGTAGAGAGCAATGAGGTCTCCCCTCAGCCTCCTCTTCTCCAGGTTGTATATCCCTAATTCCATTAGCTGCTCCTCCTCAGCCCTGTTCTCCAGACCCTTCCCCAGCTTTGTTGCCCTTCTCTGGCCATGCTCCAGCCCGCAATGTCCTTCTTGGTGTGAGAGACCTGAAAGTGAACTCGGGACTCAGCTGCAGCCTCAGCAGTGCCCAATACAGGTGCACGATCCCTTCCCTACCCCTGCTGGCCATGCTGCAGATGTGGCCCACCCCTGGCAGAACAGAGGGGAGAACAACATTCCCCAGGCACTAACACAGCCCTGAGCACACACAAAACACAAAAGAGACAGAGCCATGGCACAGTGAAGGTCCCTGGTAGGGGGAATCTGGCTGTGGGCTGTCCTGCTCCAGCTGCTCCCTCAGCAGGGCTTGCAGAGCATCCAGCTAACACCAGCAGCTCTCCAGGCAACACCTAAAGGCTCCAAACCACAGGACCTGCTGCAGGTTCAGTGCAAACCCACAAAGACTTTCTTGCTCCTGGCAGGCAGCTGAACATCCAGCCAGCCAAGAGCAAAAGAGAGATAAAGAATAAATTAGTGGAGACATTTATTGCCCTGGCTGAGTGCAAGTGCTGGTACTTAAACCCAGATCCTGCTAGCTGAAGCTGCTTGGGTTCTGTGCAGGAAAAGGCAAGCTGGGAATGGCTTTAACAGAAGACTAAACAGAGGAATAAAAGGCTGCCCAGAGGTGTGGTGGAGGCACCATCCCTGGAGACACTTAGGGTCAAACTTGATGGGGCCCTGAGCAACCTGATCTGGTTGGAGGTGTCCCTGCTGACTGCACTGGGGGTGGACAAAGTGACCTTGGAAGGTCCCTGCCAACCCAATGCAATCTGTGATTTAGATTTAGATTGGATGCTAGGAACAAGTTCTGTACCGTGAGGGTGAGGGTGGTGGAACACTGGAACAAGTTGCCCAGGGAGGTGATTGAGGCCCAAGGTGAGGCTCAGCGAGGCCCTGGGCAGTCTGGTCTGGTTGGGGATGTCCCTGCTGACTGCAGGGGGGTCAGACTGGACGACCTTTGGAGGTCCCTTCTATCCTGGACCATTCTAAGATTCTATGATTCTGTGATTCTGAAGGAATCAGGAGCTCAGAACAGCAAATACAACAACAACAATGTCTCATTAATGAAAACCAGCTCAGCTTCCACCAATCTGATGGACAGATGGATGAACAAACCATTGCAGGACGGTCAGCGAATTGCCAAACACTCCACTGGAAAAGGGGGAAAGAGATGCAAGAGGAGGAGGGGAGAGATGGCTTTGTCCCTGGAGAATCTAAGATCAGACTCAGTGTGGCCCTGGGCAGCCTGATCCAGTTGGAGGTGTCCCTGCTGACTGCAGGGGGGTTGGACAAGATGACCTCCGAGGCTCTTCCAACCCGATGCAATCTGTGAGTCTGTGGATGGAGGCAGAGCAGGGGAGGGAGCAGGAGGCGGCAGGGTCAGGCTGTCACCCAGGACCCGCCTGCTGCCAGGCTTGGGCACGGCGACAGCTCTCACGGGCACCAGCTGCTCTGGAAACCTGTCAGTGGTGGCCAGGGAGAGAGCCTTTGGCTGTAAACGAGGCTGCTGCTACTCTGAAGGCTGCGAATTACCGCAGGCTGCTTACCGGCGCCATCGGCTGCTTACGCACGGAGCGAGGCGCAGGTGGGAAAGGTGGAGGAGCTCCAAGCAGGAGCCGGCAACCCGGCGCCCAGGCGGCACCGCCGAGAGCAGCCCTGTGCGACCTGCTGAGGCGCAGGGTGAGAGACAGCAAGGGTTCCGCCCCTTCCCCGCGTCTCCGACACAGCACACGCAGCTCCAGGCCCCGGGACGCAAAGAGGACTTTGTTCCCATCGAGGTTCTGCCAGTTCCTAGAGCCACAGAATCCTTTGGTTGGGAAAGCCCTCTGAGATCACCCAGTCCGGGCTTCAACCCAGCACCACCATGGCCACCAAACCGTGACCCCAGGTGCCATGGCCACACAGTTCTGGAACACCTCCGGACATGGGGACTCCACCACCTCTCTGGGCAGCCTGTTCTAATCCCTGACCACTCTTGCAGCAAAGAAAGTTTTCCTCCTCTCCAAACTAAGCCTCCCCTGGAACAATTTCAGGCCGTTTCCTCTCATTCTATCACCTGAGACTAGGGAGCCCAAGCCCAATCCCCACCTCACTGCAGCCTCCTTTCAGGGAGCTGCAGAGAGCAATTAAGGTCTCCCCTTAGCCTCCTTTTCTCCTCACTGAACAACCCCAGTTCCCTCAGCTGCTCCTCACCAGACCTTTTCTTCAGACCCTTCTCTCTGCCTGCATGAAGACCACAGTGTTAGTCACAGCTGATTCCCACTGAAGGGGACTTCACCAGCCCCCTCCCCACCAGCCCCCAGAAGATGACAGCTTGTGGTTGTTCCTGGGAGCCAGGGCTGTCCTCCCTGAAGCAGGGGATGAGATGAGTTCCACCTCAGCTGGGGCTGAAATGCAGCCTCTGAGCTCTCTTCAGCCTGGTTTGCAGCCTGGGGATGGTTTGTTCTCTTGGATAAACTTCAGTAGGAAACAAATCTTTAAACAGCCTTTAAATCTCTCACCCTCCCCAGCGAGGATGGATCCAGCTGGTGAATCATCCCAGCTGCTGAGCTGCATCCTGAGGCATGGGACAGCCCCAGGCGGTGGGGAACGGCCCCAGGGTGGCCATGAGCGGGCTGGAAATGCTGGATGGAAAGGATGGATGGACACTGAACACCTCAGTCAGGTCTTGTGCTGGCAGGGAATCCGTGCAGATCTGATTTCATGGGCTGGAGCTCCAGGATGCCCTGGACCAGCTCTAGCAACATGAGAGGATGATCAGAGGAGTGGGAAAACTGAGCAGGAGTTTAGGTCCACAGCCAGGACAAAGTGGAAAATCAGGACTCACTTTCTTCACTGCAGAAGGCTCCACTCAAAACTGTCAGTTTAGAGCACTGAACCCCCACAGACCTAATTCACCTCTTCCTGACCCTTCATTTAACCCATTTGAGTACCAGTGGGAGAAAACCTGAACCTTCCTGAAGCCTTCATCTGGCAGAGCCTTTGGAGCTCAGAACTCAATTCTCTGTCACCAAGAAAGGAGGAAATGATCTTTAAAACAGTGAAAAAAATGAGACAAACCCAAACAAGCAGAGGGAGAAGCAGAGGAAGGATGGCAGCATGACAGCCACCAGCCACAGGCAAAACACATCTGCTGCAGATGTGCAGAGTCAGGCCCTGCCCATGGGGTCATGCCCAGGAATCACTTCCAAGGGCATCCTGCAGTGCTCGGCGCATCCCTCGGTGCCAGCATGGGATGGCAAAGTGACTGGCACACAGGGCTGCTGGCAGAGGCTGTGCTAACACAGGACAGGCACCAGGCACTCCTGCAGGCCTTTTGTTGGGGTTTTTTTGGTGCTTTTCCCCAGGGCTTCACCTAGCTCACATGCCTAGAGGTGTGCTAGCCAGCCCCTGCAGAAGACACAGCTGCAAGATGAGGGATTTGACTTCAAGTCCCCAGGGCAGAGGACAAATGGCTGTTCCTGTGGGACAGAGTGCAGTCAGCTGGAGGAGGTCTGCATCCCTGCATTAGTGCTGCCACAGCCTCTAGACTGATGTGGAAAACAAGGCAGAGAGCTGGCTGGCAAGCTTGGCATCCCAGCCAGGGGCAGACAGAAACCTTCACTCCTCAGCTCTGCTCACTGGTGCAAAGCACACCTTTGGAGGTGCAAAGCACACCTTTGGAGGTGCACTGGGACACTGCTTTTCATAAAACTCAGCCATTCTCAGGCACTAAACTCATCAGCTGCCTGCTGCTTGTCTACCAGGCTCCCTGCTCTGAGCCCCAGGAGGACTCAGTGGCTTTCTTTGTAGAGTCCCTCTTGCCCCTTTGTGCACCCTGCTCAGCTACACTCTGCCCCAGCAGAACTCATTCATCAGCACATGCTGGAGGCTGTGCTCCTCCAGAAACCTTCCCACGATGATGCTTCATTCTCCAGCATGCAAGGGTGCTCTGCTGGAATTAGTCACACCTTTGTTTTTAAGAAAGGGAAAGGAAGGGGGAAGGAAAATAGGGGGGGGGAGGGGGGAAGTAAGAAGAAAACGAAAAAAGGAGAGGGAAAAGGAGGGAGAGGAGAAGAGAGGGAAAAGGAGGAAGAGGAGAGGGAGAGGAGAGAGAGAGGAGAGGAGAGGGAGAGGAGAGGAGAGGGAGAGGAGAGGGAGAGGAGAGGGAGAGGAGAGGAGAGAGGGAGAGGAGAGGGAGAGGGAGAGGGAGAGAGAAAGAAAGGGAAAGGAGGAGAGAAAGGTGAAGAAAAGGGAAAGGAAAAGAAAAGAGAAAGTAAAAGGAAAGGTTTGTAGTGTCCAGGCTGTGAGGACAAGTTGCTAATTTCATCTGCTCCAGCCTGGCACTCTCTCAGCCTCACCGACCTTATGTCCTATCCTGGCAGCTCTTCCTGGAGCCAGCAGCACCTTGGCACAGCCCTGCTGCATCAGCTGCTCTGGTTCTGCTGAGTGAATTAGTGAATGGTTAATGCACAGCTGCCAATGGCCACATTCATCACAGCTCCTAACGAGGGAGAGTGTCAAAACAAAGGTACAGAAGTCCTGAAGCAAACTCCTGGGCTTTAGACCAATTTCAGCTTCTTTTCCTGCTAGTTTTATGATAAAATAGAAGAAGAAGTTCAATCAAAGAGCCAGAGAAGTTCTTGAGCCTGTGTTTGCACAACACCCACTGGCTGCTGGCACAAGGACACAAAACCAACCCAAAGCCTACACTCACTCCTGCTGAGCCCCTGCACAACAGGAGGGTGATGGAGAGTCTTGGTGGCAAGCAGGAAGGACCATCCATGGGTGGTGCCTCCTCCAGCATTCAACAGGCAAGCAGGAAACTTTCTACTCACAGCAGGAGCAGCAGTCATAGAATCATAGAATCATAGAATCATAGAATCATAGAATCAGTCAGGGTTGGAAGGGACCCCAAGGATCATCTAGTTCCAACCCCTGCCATGGGCAGGGACACCCCACACTAGATCAGGCTGGTCAGAGCCTCATCCAGCCTGTGCTTAAACACCTCCAGGGACGGGGCCTCAACCACCTCCTGGACAACCCATTCCAGGGCTTCACCACTGTCATGGGGAAGAACTTCCTCCTCACGTCTAGCCTGAATCTCCCCACCTCCAGCTTCATTCAGCCCATTGCAGCTCTTCACCCACCCTTGCAGAACAGCAACAGGCTGCTTTTCTCCAGCCCAAGGTGGACACAATACTTTGAGCAAAAGTTTATCAGGACCACTTGATTTAAAATGTGTCAAACCCATGAGGAGACTCAGAACCTAAAGAAATTTCACAGCAGTGAAGTGCAGGAGGCCAACAGTGTGCTGAGCTGCATCCAGAGCAGGGAGAGCAGCAGCACAGGGAGGGGATTCTGCCCCTCTGCTCAGACCACACCTGCAGCACTGCCTCCAGCTCTGGGGCCCCCAGCACAATAAGGACCTGGAGCTGCTGGAGAGGATCCAGAGGAGGTCACCAAGTTGATCAGAGGCTGGAAAACCTCCCCTGTGGGGACAGGCTGAGGGATTTGGGGCTGTTGAGCCTGGAGAAGAGAAGATTCCAGGGAGACCTCAGAGCAGCCTTCCAGTACCTGAAGGGGCTCCGGGATTGCTGGGCAGGGACTTGGCTGAGGGTGCCAGGTTGAAGGACAATGGCTTTGAGCTGGGAGAGGGGAGATTGAGAGTGGAGATGAAGAAGAAATTGTTTAGAGTGAGAGTGGGGAGACACTGGCACAGGTTGCCCAGGGAGGCTGTGGATACCTCATCCCTGGAGGTGTTCAAGGCCAAGCTGGATGATGCCTTGAGCAACCTGTGCTGGTGGCAGGTGTCCCTGCCCATGGCAGGGGGGTTGGAACTTTAGGGTCCCTTCCTACCCAAACCATTCTATGACCCTATGAAATATGAGAAAACAAGTGGAATTCTTGCAGGCCAATGTGCTCTTCCCCGCATTAGACACTGGAGGTGTGTTAGTGAGTGTCAAAGGTTTTACCGGCTCTGAAGTAAAGCTCTTGACTCCACATCTCAGGTTGCCCACAACTGGAGTGACACCACATCCTTTCAAGAGACACAAACTCTGGGAGGCTTTCCTGAGCCTGCTGCCTGTTCCAAGGCAATGTGCAGTTTTCCTTGGCTTCGCTCCCGGGCTCCCAGAAGCCAACCTAATCCTCCAGGCTAGCGCTGCAATCCCGATGGGATCACAACCACCAGGCTCTTGATTCCCTCCTTTAGCAGCCAGGACCTCCTGCTTACACAAACTTCCACCCAGAGAGCAAGAAACAAAAAGCATTCTCCTCCTCTCATTAACCAAGAGTTAATTGGGAAACCAAAGGCAGGTAAATTCCCCACTGCTGCCTTCCCTCATTTGTGTCCACCATACAAAAGCAACAGCAGCTGCACGCAGAGCTCTGCTCACTCTTCTGCTCACCCTTCCTCCACCTCACCCCAGAACTGACAGCCCCCAAAGAGAGAGCAGAAAGGACATTTCCTTATTTGCATGTTTAATAGTTCCTGCTCTTAGCCTTTCTGTAAGCACCCAAAGGATGGGTCTGGATTCCTGGCTCTGTCGTGACTTACTCCCTACACGTAACGTCAATTACTTTAATTGAAGCTCTTCCCTAGCTTCTAACCATGAATCCTGTGCACAGCAGTGCAGAGAGCTGCTATGGAGCTCTGACAGAAGTTCCCCAGTTTTGCATAAATTATTCCCCTGTTGGCTTGCAAGAAATCTTTTGTGAAGGCTGGAGGGGATAAAGTCCTGCACCTCTCTGCTCATAGAGTCACAGAATGCTTTGGGTTGCAAAGGACCTCCAGAGCTCATCCAGTCCAACCCCCTCTGCACTCAGCAGGGACATCCCCAGCTAGATCAGGTTGCCCAGAGCCCCGTTCAGCCTCACCTTGAATATCTCCAGGGATGGGGCCTCAAACACCTCCCTGGGAAACCTGTTCCAGGGTTCCACCACCCTCATGGGGAAGAACTTGTTCCTAGCATTCAATCTAAATCTGCCCTTGTCTAGTTTGGAGCCATTGTCCCTGGTCCTGTCCCTGCAGGCCTTTGTAAACAGCCTTTCTCCTTCCTTCTTATAGGCTCCCTTCAGGCACTGGTAGGCTGCTATTAGGTCTCCCTGCAGCCTTCTCTTCTCCAGGCTGAACAGCCCCAACTCCCTCAGCCTGTCCTTGTAGCAGAGATGCTTCAACCCCTTGATTATTTTCATGGCCTCCTCTGAATTTGCTCCATCATCACCCCAGCATGTCCTCCACCACTTCTTGAGCTGAGCAGCTCCTGATTACCCCGGCTCCATGCAATGCTCTATTTCCTCCTGTATTCCTTTTGGCCAAAATAAGAGACCTCACAGTGGGGATTTTCCACTTGTGGATTTCTCCCAGCCTCAAACAACCTTCTTGTGCTCCAATGTTTTCTTGGCTTGATTCACAGCCTCCAAAGGCTTCCTTCCACTGCTCATTTGTGCTTCATTTCTTCTGGTCTCCTAAATCTCACCTACAGGCTTTGTGGGTCTGTATGGTTGCTGGGTACAACTGCATCTTCCTACCCACATATCCACCTGAACTTCTGATCCCCCAGGTTCCTGACAGCCCCCTCAGACCAGAAGTCAACATCCTGAGTTACCTTCCTACAAACCTCATGGATGCAGAAGGAGAGGCAGAAAAGAGTGACTCTACCTGGGTCCCCACTAAATGGCAACACGAATTTATTAGACCACTAATTCAGGAGGTGAACAACATTTTGCATGCTGCAGCCTGCCCAAAAGCTTTATTTGCAACTATTAGACACCAGAGAACACACTCCTGAGTGAAGCATCCCTCCCATGTGGATTCTCTGATGTCTAACAGGCATGGGAAGCCAGTCAAAGCTTGTCCTGGAAGGTTGAAGCATTCATAATTGCTCTGTCCAATGTAGAGCCTCTGGTGCCTAGTAAATAGCTCACTCTGAAGCCTTTTTCAACTTAGTTAGAGAGGGAGGTGACCTCTGGACACAGGTTTGTTGGAAATGATGGAAATGAGGCTGCAGCTATTCTGGTGGTCAGCAGATGTCCTGCTGCTTATCCTTCTTCATTGTTTGCTACTGCAAAAGCATAGAATCACAGAATGGTTTGGGTTGGAAGGGACCTTAAAGTTCATCCAGTTCCAGCCCCCTGTCATGGGCAGGGACACCTCCCACCAGCCCAGGTGGCTCAAGGCCTCATCCAACCTGTCCTCAAACTGTCATAGTTTCACAGATTACATTGGGTTGGAAGGGACCGTCAAAGGTCATCTCGTGCAACTCACCTGCAGTCAGCAGGGACACCTCCAACTAGATCAGGCTGCCCAGGGCCACACTGAGTCTGAACATGAATGTCTCCATGGATGTGTCCTCAACCACATCCCTGGGCAACCTGTTCCAGTGTTTCACCAGCCTCGTTGTAAAGAATTGCCTCCTGATGTCCAAACGTCCTCCCTTACATCCCACATAATTTAACTGTGTGTAGTACTTGCAAGCAGGGTGGTGAAAATCATGGCACAAGCCAACAACTGGCCATGTGTTTGACCTGGGAGCACCTGACAGGGCAATAAGAGGGAAATAACCCTGTGGGTGCCTTCATCTTGCCTAACCCCAGGTGATCTTCTCAAATCTGAAGCGCTGGAGGTGAAAAGCTGCACGTGGCTCAACAACAGGAGGGAAAAGGAGTTCCCAGCTGAGTGCCTGATGGCAAAGGAACTGAACTTCACCAGTGCAAAGGTGAAGCCAGGACAGGTAGAGCACATCAGTCCTCTGAGGTGAAGAGAGGATCCAAGGCTACAATTAAGATCACTATCAAGTGATAGCAGGGCCTGTTGTGACAGGACAAGGGGTGATGGTTTGAACTAGGAGACTGAGACTGGAGGGAGGCAGAAGATTTTTTTCACCCTTTCTTCTAATGTCCAAACTAAACCTCCCCTTGTGCGGCTTGAGGCCACTTCATCTCACAGGATCACAGGATGTTAAGGGTTGGAAGGGACCTCCAGAGATATTCCAGTCCAACCCCCCTGCCAGAGCAGGACCACAAAATCCAGCACTGGTCACACAAGAACACAGCCAGAGGAGTCTTGAAAGTCTCCAGAGAAGGAGACTCCACAACCTCTCTGGGCAGCCTGTTCAAGCACTCTGTGACCCTCACAGTGAAGAAGTTCCTTCTCATGTTGAGGTGGAACCTCCTGTGCTGTAGTTTATATCCATTACCCCTTGTCCTATCCCAGGGAGCAATTGAGCAGAGTCTGTCCCCTCCCTCCTGACACCCAGCCCTCAGATATTCATCTTGTCCTATGTTGAGGAAGAAGAGACTTGTCCAGTTTCTCCCAGTCAACCTTGCACTTTTGCTGCACAAAGCCCAGCATTGCCCAGCCAGAGGATCTTCATCCCCTCCAATCTCACAGTATCCATCCTGGGCCAGAAAAAGAGCACTCCTGGACCCCAGCAGCAACCTCTACAAAGCTCTAATTAGGCTACAGGCTTTGTGATTAACATCCCAAATAACATTTCCCTCTAAATCCCTCTGTGTCAGCAAAGGGCAGTGCTTTTGAAAGGCTGGGAATTATTTTGAGGCACTTAGGAGAGGGAGGCAAAAGCAACTTGGAATTTGCTGACTCCCCAGGATTATTTGGGCATCTGATGGCTCAAGGCCGGCGGCGTCACCTGCGGGAAGGTGCTGCTGCTGTCCCAGGTGGTGAAGTCACTGGGCTGATGCAAAAGGCTCCTGCAGAAGGCTGATCTATAGTGGGATTCATCTGGCGAGTTTAGGGGTTTATTTCAGTGCTTGAGTGAAATAAAAAGGCAGCTGAAATGCAAATATAGAGCTGAAAGGGAATGGAGGGGAAGAGAAAAATTGGGGGGGCGGAGAAAGAAAGGGAAAGGGGAAAAAAAGAAAGAAAAAAAGAAAAAGAGGACAAAAGAAAAGAGAGAAAAAGAGAAAGAAAAAGAAGAAAACAAAAAAGAGGAAAAAAGAAAAGAGAAAAAGGAGATAGAAAAAAAGAAAAACAAAAAAGAGGAAAAAAGAAAAGAGAATAAAGAGAAAGAAAAAGAGAAAAGCAAAAAAAGAGGAAAAAAAGAAAGATAAAAAAGAAATTAGAAAAAAAGAAAAAGAAAAAAAGAAAAACAAAAAGAGGAAAAAAAGAAAAGAGATAAAGGAGATAGAAAAAAGAAAAACAAAAAAGAGGAAAAAAGAAAAGAGAATAAAGAGAAAGAAAAAGAGAAAAAGCAAAAAAAGAGGAAAAAAGAAAGAGAAAAAAGAAATTAGAAAAAAAAAGAAAAAGAAAAAAAGAAAAAACAAAAAGAGGAAAAAAAGAAAAGAGATAAAAAAGAGAAAGAAAAAGAGATAGAAAAAAAGAAAAGCAAAAAAGAGGAAAAAAGAAAAGATAAAAAAGAGAAAGAAAAAGACAGAAAAACCAAAAAAGGAAAAAAAGAAGAGAGAAAGAAAAAGGAGGAAAAAGAGAAAGAAAAATGGGAAAAAAAAAGATAAAATAGACAAGAAAAAAAGAAAAAAAAATTTAAAAGGGGAAAAGGGGAAATAAAAAAAAGAAAAAAATAACAAAGAAGAAAAAAAATAAGTGGGAGAAAAGAAAAAGGGAAAAATAAAAGGAAGATAGGAAAAAAAAAGAAAAGAAAAAAAGGAGAAAAATGAAGAACTAGGAACAAGGGGGGAAAGGACAAGGAAAAAAGGAGGAAAAAAAGAAAAATAATTAAAAGCAAAAATAAGAAAAGGGGGAGAAAAGAGGGGAAGATAAAACACAAGAAAAAAAAAGAAAGGAAAAATCCTATTTTGTACTGAAAGCAGCTGGGGCTGCAGGAGGGGATGAAATACAAGAGCAGATCCTGAAGTGCAGGCCAAGCAGGTGACCTTCTGATTAGGGTTTTGGAAGGGAGCAAATCAAATGCTCTACTGCTAAACACAACCTGCCCCCAAAGCTGAGCTTCAAAAGCCCCAAGCAGCCTCTACAAAACTCTGCCTTGTCCTCCTTCACCCCACTTCTCCCCACCTGACACCGCTCTGGTTTGTTTTCCCCTCCTTAGGAGATAATTGAAAGGATGCTGAGGCTTTGGCTTTAACCACAGCAGAGAAATAATTATGCATTCTGAGAGGAGAAGAAGAAGAAGAAAAGGAGGAGGGGAGGGGGAACAGAAAAGAATCAGGCTCCGAATTTCTCACTCTTCATGTCAGGTGAGATGAGTCATTGCTGCCAGAAACCCTTCGAGAAGAAGTCTTTTAAGGATTCATCAGGCACAGAATGCATGCAGGAAAGGCTGCTAAGAGGAGAGCCTGGCAATTAACAGTGTGCCTGTATCGCTACCGCGGATCCGTGCTGAAACCGCTGGGGATTTTAAGTCATTTTCACAAATATAAGATTCTATTTTAAGTGGGGGGTGGAGGGGAGGGGGGGGGGGGGGGGGGGGGGGTGGGGTGCGCGGGGGGAAGAACTGAGCTCCTTAAACCGGGAAAACTGCCTGGGAAGGCAAAGCAAAACAGTCGGATTCCTGAGCCAGATGGAGCCACTTTGCCCCT
Source organism: Picus viridis (assembly GCA_033816785.1). NCBI lineage: Eukaryota > Metazoa > Chordata > Aves > Piciformes > Picidae > Picus > Picus viridis. Next base: position 7,043,570 of record CM066597.1, on the reverse strand, counting down.
GATCAATCACTGTCTGGGATTATCCTCAAATGACCCCCGAAGAATCAAAACGCCTCCTGGAAAATCAACACGGATTCGGTGCTAAGTGCTCGGCTTTCAGCACCACCATCCTTCCCCCAGCCTCGGTGTTTTTAGAAGGGAACCAGGGAACGTTACCCATAGCAACTGCAAAATGTCCCATCAGATTCAGATGCTGATTGTTCTATACAGAACTGATATGACATCATGGTAATGATTCCAAGAAATTAAAATCACTTTCTTTCTCCGCCGCCTGCCTGCTTTGCTCTGATTCCAATCGCTGGTCCTGGCTGGGCAGGCGCTGACCCTGCCGTGCACCATCTGGACAGGAGCTGGGTCCTGCAAACATCTTTTCTTTCTTGCCCTGCCACGCTGCTTTTTTGTTTGAGAGCCAAGAAGGGGTTTGGATTTCAGCCCTTCTGCTGGGGCTTGGGTGTCGTTCAGCACACTTCTTTTGGCCACCAGTGCAAATCCTTGCCCTTAGCCTAACGCACCCCCGGCTAAAAATAAGGAGCTGGCAGGCTGTGCAAAGCCTGGGCTGTAAACAGGGCTGAGACGTGGAACGTGACAAGAGACCTGCAAAATAAACACCTACTCGGGGGGGTGGGGGGGGGGATGGGGTGTTGGGGTGGAGGGGAGATGCCTGGGGCTCTGCTTCTCCCCATCAGGTCTGGTTTCTGGTCAGTCAGGGACTCACTTCAGGAGTGAGGTGACAGAATTTGTTGTGTTTATTTATTTATTGCATTTATTTATTTTAGAGAATGACTCTTTTCCATGTGCATTTCATTATAGAGAAATGCATGGAAATAGAGGTAGAACAGATATGTCTATATCCATATCATATATATTACATAGATGCATACACAAAGCCATATAATGAATTGATATCTGTAGCTATGTAGCTATGAATACAGCATTGAATATAGCCTAGATATCATAATACAATATATCATATCATAGTACCATAGAATTGTCAGGGTTGGAAGGGAGCCTCAAGGATCAGCCAGTTCCAACCCCCTGCCATCCCCAGGGACACCTCACACTACAGCAGGTTGCTCACAGCCACATCCAGCCTGGCTGCAAACACCTCCAGGCAGGAGGCTTCCACCACCTCCCTGGGCAACCTGTGCCAGTCTCTCACCACCCTCATGGGCAACAACTTCTTCCTAACATCCAATCTGATTCTACCCATTTCTAGTTTTGCTCCATCCCCCCTAGTCCTATCCCTCCCTGACACCCTCAAAAGTCCCTCCCCAGCTTTCTTGGAGCCCCCTTCAGATCCTGGAAGGCCACAATTTGGAGCCTTCTCCTCTGCAGACCGAACAGCCCCAACTCCCTCAGTCTGTCCTCATAGCAGAGCAGCTCCAGCCCTCTGCTCATGCTTGTGGCCCTTCTCTGGACACCTTCCAGCACCTCCAGATCCTTCCTGGCACAGAGGCTCCAGAACTGGACACAGCTCCAGGTGTGGTCTCAGCAGAATGGAGCAGAGGGGAGAATCCCTCCCTGGCCCTGCTGGCCACACTTCTCTTGCTGCAGCCCAGGCTCTGCTTGGCTCTCTGGGCTGCAAGGGCTCACTGCTGGCTCCTGTTGAGCTTCTCATCCTTCAACACCCCCGAGGCCTTTTGTTGAGGGCTGCCCTCAAGCCAGTCCCTGCCCAGCCTGCATCAGTGCCTGGGATTGCCCCAACCTGGATTAGTATAATATAATCATAGAATCATAGAATCATTTAGGCTGGACAAGACCTTCAAGATCAAGTCCAACCATCAGCTAACTCTACCAAGTCTGCCACTAAACCACCTGCCTCAGCACCCCATCTACACAGCTTTTAAAGCCCTGTGGGAATAGCGACTCCACCACTGCCCCGGGCAGTCTGTTCCAGACCTTGACAACTCTTTGGGGGAAGAAATTGTTCCTCATGTCCAGTCTGAACCTCCCCCGTTGCAACACGAGGCCATTTCTTGTCCTGTTGCTAAATATTAGGTGAATCCCCAAAGATTTATGTTTCGGTTTAGAAAATCCCTGACCACATCTGCAGCAAAGAGTTTTTCCCTCATCTCCATTCTCCTCATCTCCAACCTAAGCCTCCCCTGGCACAATTTCAGGCCATTTCCTCTCCTTCTATCACCTCACCCTAGGGAGGAGAGACCAAGACATTCAGTCACCTCCCTGAGCAACCTTTTAGGGAAGAGGTTTCTTCTAATGTCCAACCTAAACCTCCCCTGCTGCAACTCGAGGCCATTTCCTCTCATCCCATCCCTTATTACTTAGGAAAAGAGACTAACCCCCACCCCACTGCCACCTCCTTTCAGGGAGTTGTAGAGAACAATGAGGTCTCCCCTCAGTCTCCTCCAGGCTGAACAGCCCCAGTTCCCTCAGCTGCTCCTCCCCAGCCCCTGTTCTCCAGACCCTTCCCCAGCTTTGTTGGCCTTCTCTTGACCTGCTCCAGCCTCTCCATGTCCTTCTTGGAGCGAGGTGTCCAAACCTGAACCTAGTACTTGAGGTGTGGTTACATACAACACTGTGCAACAATAAATACATGAGAAATCCTCCACATCACACATATTTGGGTCCATATAATGCCCATGCATGTGCAGGCTCTGTGTGTGATCTCTTGCCTGAGCTGCACACTCCAAGTTAATTTGGCAGCTCCTGAATTGGGCTTCTCAGCCGTACAGCTCCCCAGCACTCTTCCTGGCCGTGAGATATCTCCCCTTCTTCCTTTAAATTAGCACTGCAGATGAAACTGGATGCCTCCAGGCTTTGTTAATGCCAGCCTGAATCCAGCCCAGCCAGATCTAGTCAGGATTAAAAGCTGTTCTCCTCCCTTGGATGTTAAATGACCTTATTACAGGCAGAGTTTTGTGTTTGCACACCGCTGTGCTCTGCACCGAGCAGCAAACCCAGGAGAGACCTAGAAATGCATAAACCCCATGGGCTGCACCAGCCCTGACACCCCCCAGGCAAAGCTTTCTCCTGCACAGGCACAGGCATAATGGGGCTAGGGGAAAGGAGAAAAAAAAAAAAAAGACTTCAAGGAGATAAGTGTTTGTTCATATCAACAGTGTTCTGCAGAAATATCCTTGGCACGCTGTGGGGTGTGGGGGGAGGTCAGGGAAGGACGCTGGTAGCAAATGTTAGATGTGATTTGCCTGGGAAAGTGAATATGCCACAGAAGAGCCAAACTTCCATCTTCTGTGGAGACCTTTCCCATTACTTAGTCCTTATCAAACATCAGCCAGCTCCTCTCCAAAATCCTGGGTCTTCCTGAGGGCAGAGAAAGAGCATTGCTAGAGATATTCCAGCAAAGAGTTCAGCTGATTTGTGAAGTACAGAAATATTGTGCCCTAGGCTGCCATCTCAGGATTCAACTGGTGGGCCTTAGAAAACCTACTCCAATTAACTTTGCATTATTATCATTGAAATAAAAAACACCTAGATTCTAGTGGTTCCTGACTGCAGGTGCTGCCTGGACCCCCCACCCTCCATCAGTGCTGCCTAAACCCCACCCCCATTGCAGAGATAGGATCATAGAATGATGGAATCATAGAATGATGGAATCATAGAACGGTCCAGGTCAAAAGGGACCTCCAGAGATCACCCAATCTGACCTTCCTGCACTCATCAGGGACATCCCCAACTAGATCAGGTTGCCCAGAACCCTGCCAAGCCTCACCTTGAATATCTCCAGGGAAGGAGCTTCCACCACCTCCCTGGGCAACCCATTCCAGTGTTCCACCACGCTTATACTAAAGAACCTCTTCCTGATACCCAATCTAAATCTGCCTTTCACTTGTTTGAAGCCATTGCCCCTGGTCCTGTCATCACAGGCCCCTGAAACAGTCTCTCCCCATCCTTCCTGCAGGACTCCCTCAGGTATTGGAAGGCTGCTATCAGGTCTCCCTGGAGTCTCCCCTTCTCCAGGATGAGAGGCAGTGGTTTGGAGCAGGGGAGATTTAGGTTGGACATCAGGAGGAAGCTCTGCACAGTGAGAGTGGTGAGACGCTGGAACAGGTTGCCCAGGGAGGTGGTGGAGACTCCATCCCTGGAGACATTCAAGATCAGACTCGATCAGCCCCTGGGCAGCCTGCTCTAGTTGGAGGTGCCCCTTCTACCTGCAGGGGGTTGGACAAGACAGACTTTTGAGGGCCCCTTCCAACCCGATTCAGTCTGTGACTGAATCAGGGCTGTCAGTGAGACCTTTGCTTCCAGAAGCCCCCAAAACACTTGACTGAGAAAAAGAGCAGCAAGTCACAGAGCCATTCACACACACTTCATTACCCCACCCGTGCCACGTTTGAGGGGAACTGCTGTTGTCTGGATGAAATTAACCTGCTCTCAGGAAAGGAGCTAATCCTTTTTCCTTTCACAAGAGGAGACAACTGCTGCTCCCTAACGCAGAGCTCTTGTTTTCAAGCATTAACGTTAATCCTCAGGCTTCCCCCGTGCCGCTCCGGGTTATCACCAGCACAAAAGGGAGAAGCAGGGCTTAGGGCTGAAGTGGCTGGTGGGGAGGCCGCGTGAGATTCCGCTTTTCAAGGGTTTCAAGTGGGGTAGTTGCCACAAATCAGCGCTTAAAACGCCCTGGATTAAAAAGGGTTGGGCGGCAGCAGTCGGGTGGGTGGGTGAGCAACGGTGTCTGCGTTACACAAGGGGATTAGGCTACGAGATTAAGGCTGGGGTGTTCACAAATGAACCCTGATGCTGGGTGGCTTTGCTCTGCGTCGTGGCACAAGCTCTTGACAGACGAAAAATCAGCTGAAAACTCCTCAGCTCTTTGCACGTGTCATTTCAGCCAAGAACAAGACTCACAGGGCTCAAAATGCAAAGCCTTTTTTTCCTTTCCTTTCCCCCAGCTATTAGCCCTACTGATTATATCCCTTATTCTCCTGCACTAATTAGGCCAATTAAAATTTTCTTCCCCTGCTTCAAAGATGGGTTTGTGAGGTCTCCTCTGTGAGACGGCTCGAGCAGCACAAAGCACAAACTCTCGCATCCTTGCCACAGGTTCTGTTCTGCGGTGGGAGCCGAGGCTGCACCCCGGGCGCCCAGCCCTGCGCTGCCCGAGATTGTGTGATTCCAGCAAGACTTCCAAGGAAAAAAACACATTTCCTGGCCTGGAGACATGTCCCAACACAGCCGAGATGCAGATCAGACCCAACCTGCCTGGCAGCCAAGCTTTTTCTTGCCCTGCCCCCGCACAGCACCGGCGAGCGGGGTGCGGAGGAAGGATGCGTCAGGCTGGCACACGCCGAGCAGCAGCAGGGGCTGGACTCACCAGGCTGCTGCTCGCCTCCCAGAGCCTCCTCAGGTCACCCTCCAAGTCCTGCTGACTGCCACCACGCCAGCCCGTGGCACTTAGTCACCCATCGTCAGCACCGGCGGAGGAAATCAGCGCCGAGGCACATGGCTGGGATGCTTTCTGGTGCCATCTGCATGGGGTCACGGCAGTGCCCATGTGAGCAGACACTTGCCTTGTACTTAATCCTCAGGTTTTTAAGTGCTTTTCATCTTCGAGAGATATTTGTTTAAAATAATAACCACAATAATCGCAACAATCACCAAATCCCTGCTCCCTGCTGCAAGCAGAGCTAAGAAAAGATTCATTTTCCTGGCTTGGCAGGAAAGTTTCCCCCCCACACACACACACACACACACACACACACACACACACACACACACACACACTTTCTAACAGCTCAGCCTCACTCGTGGTCCTGCCTTCAGCCCGGCAGAGCTGGGGCATGAGTTGCTCAGCACTGGCCCCTCTTGACACTGGAACAGAGCAGGCTTCTCTTCAGCCCTAAGGATTTGAATGAAATGGACGATTCAGCCCAGCCTACGCACACAGTTCACTGCGAGTTCATTTTCCTGCAGCCCAGCAGCTTTACCTGTCACTGAAACCAGCCCCAGGCCAACCACTCTGCTCCCTCTGCCTGTGTGGCACCGCTGAGGAGCAGGTTTGGTGCAGCCCTCCAGGCAGCGCCCCAGAACCCCCTCTCCCTCCGCCCCCGCCAAGCAAAGAGAGCAGATCTGGACTCACATCCCCACCCCCGCCAGGCCAAGGCATTTTGCAAGCTGAGCTGAGCCTCTACAAACCCATTACAACACGGAGCTGTAAACTCCATCCTCCCAAGGAAGAGTCCCCTCTGGAGGAGGCTCACACTTTAGGACTTTCTCGTTGCACATGCTGAGTCTCAGCGCAGAGAACATCGCTCTGGGCTGCCCCAGTTATCCCCACACAAAGACAGCATCATACTGGGATAGACTGGAAGGCAGTGCTCTTATGCCAGTGTGTAAAATCACCAGCACATCCCAGCCCTTCACAGCCCTGGATCCACAACTAACCAGACACATAGGTGCAGAGAGAAACCTGGGTACCTACACGCCTGAGTGTTTCCTCTCCAGCTCAGAGGCTCCTCCTGCCAGGTGGTCACAGCAAGATGCTGAAGGTGATAATTCCTCTCTACCAGGCTGATTCCCTTCAGCCAGGGGTAAAATCCTGCAGGATCTCACTACATGGGACGCACAGAAAAGTGATCCCACCAGCAGAGATCAGATTACGACGCCCTTGTTCCGATGTCTAAACTGCTTCGCTGGAGATTTGTCTGAATGTTGCAAACTCAGCATTTCCCCCAGAATATCCTGACATTATTTCCCTTAAAGGCCCAGTTCCTGGAGCTCAGGGAGAGGTTCAGTTATCTTTCACGGTGAAAGCCTGGAGACAACTTGCAACCTAAGCCCTTAAAACCCATGAGATGATACTTAAATAAGTAATCACCCCTGAATCTCAAACTGTGCTGTGCTTTAAATCCTCAGAGAATCAGAATCACAGAAGCATAGGGATTGGAAGGGACCCCTGGAGATCATCAAGTCCAACCCTCCTAAATCACCTCAAACTGAAACTATTGCTCAGTTTCCTAAAGTTTCTTGCAAGGTAAAACAGTTGCCTGTCTGAGTGTCATAGAATCATAGAATGCTAGGGGTTGGGAGGGACCTCTGGAGATTATCCAGTCAAATGGCCCTGACAAGGCAGGATCACCCAGGGCAGGTCACACAGGAACACATCCAGATGGCTCTTGAAAGTTTCCAGAGAAGTAGACTCCACAACCTCTCTGGGCAGCCTGCTCCAGAGCTCCAGCTCCCTCACACCAAACAAGTTTCTCCTCATGTTCAGGTGGAACTTCCTGGGCTCCAGTTTGTGCCCATTGCCCCTTGTCTTGTCACAGGACACCACTGCAAAGAGCCTGGCCCCTTCTTGCCCCCCACCCTTCAGCTTTTCACAAGCATTGACCAGATCCCCTCTCAGGCTGCTTCTCTCCAGGCTAAACAACCTGTTCCAGATGTCACCCAGGAACACATCCAGACAGCTCTTGAAAGTCTCCAGAGAAGGAGACTCCACAACCTCTCTGGGCAGCCTGCTCCAGGGCTCCAGCAGCCTCACACACACGATGGCTATGCATAAGCCCTCATCTTCATTACTTATGTAGCTCTGATTTACTTTTTGTTCCCATCCTGTGCTAACAACTGGTGGTGGCACCAGCCAGCTGTTGGAGACAACCAAAAGGAGGTGTTGGGAGGAGAGAAAAAACACTCTCTTAAGTCAAGCTGAGGTGAGCAGCACTGATTCCTAACCCCCTGCAGAGCGGCACCAGCAGGCTCGCGCCAAGCCAGTGACATTTATTCTCCAGCATCCTTCCAGCGCACTGAGAAAGCTCCATTGAAACCCAGCAGCCACAACAACGTTGGGGCCCATGGGGCATATTTTAGGAGAGGAAATTAATAGAACTAAATGCAAATAATCATCTCCCAAAAGAGCCCCAAGGACCTCCAGCAGCCAGGCTTGCCTCGGCAGGCTCCGATTTCCATCGCCGGGGAGCCGGGCGGCTGGGAATTCCCCTCCTGCCGGCAAGGTTTCAGAGCACAGGAACCTCCCCCCCCAAACAGTCCCCATCTAGGGGTCACTTAGCCTGAACAACTCTTTCTTTTTTTTTAATATAAGGGCTCGTAGTGATAGGGTGTGGGGCAACAGCTCTGAGCTGGAAGAGATCAAGAGTGGAGATGAGGAAGAAGTTGCTGAGAGTGAGGGTGGGGAGACACTGGAACAGGTTGCCCGGGGAGGTTGTGGATGTCCCCTCCTTGGAGGTGCTCAAGGTCAGGTTGGATGAGGCCTTGAGCAAGCGGGGCTGGTGAGAGGTGTCCCTGCCCATGGCAGGGGTTGGCACTTGGATGGTCTTTACTTCCAACCCAAACCATTCTATGGATCTGTGATTGTTTAACCGATCCAACCCTGGCCTTGGCTGCAGTTTCTCAGGACTCTGCTTTCCAGGCCTTCTTACTTCCATCACAGCATCTCTCCCCTCCTCACCGGTTTTCAGTAACCTGGCTCCTCTCCTGTCCCATCTGCTGGTTCCTGTCTTTGCTGGTGCCTCCTGCTACCTTCCAACACACTCTCTTCTTCAACACTTCACATCAGCAGTGCTGCTTTCCCCCAAACACAATGAATCACAGAAGCCAAGAGAAATGGCCACGTGCTTCCAAGCACTGGCACTTGAAATGATCAAAAGATGCATTAAGCCAAATCTTACTTGTCCTCCCATGTCCATTAGGCTCTTTTTCATTAGCACATCAATCAAAGGACCCTGTTTATTCCAGATTATTCTCCACTTAAAAAACTGATGCTGCAGTCTGAAGATGAAGCAGATTGCTTCACTGAGATTAAAAAAAGAAGAAGAAAAAGCCAAGTTGCTGGGGGGGGGGGGGGCGGGGATAAAGACTATCACAAACTCCCATTACCTTAGAGAAGGAGGTGAAGAGAGGTGAAACTCCAGTGCCATGCTCTTACACTGAAGGCAAGACAAACCATCCACATTGGTCTAAAGAGAGGAGAAATGTTCCAGTTAACAATACAGGATTAGAGGCTCACAGGATGGGTTGGGCTGGAAGAGGCTTTTAAGCTCATCCAGTTCCAACCCCCCTGCCACGGGCAGGGACACCTGCCACCAGCCCAGGTTGCTCAAGGCCTCATCCAGCCTGGCCTTCAACAACTCCAGGGAGGAGGCAGCCACAGCCTCCCTGGGCAACCTGTGGCAGTATCTCCCCAGCCTCACTCTCAACAATTTCTTCCTCATCTCCAGTCTCAATCTCCCCTCTCCCAGCTCAAAGCCATTGGCCCTCATCCTGGCACTCCCAGCCCTTGTCCAAAGTCCCTCCCCAGCTCTCCTGGAGCCTCTTCAGGTGCTGGAAGGCTGCTCTGAGGTCTCCCTGGAGCATTCTCTTCTCCAGCCTGAATGGCCCCAGCTCTCCCAGCCTGTCCCCACAGAGGAGCTTCTCCAGCCTTCTGATCATCTTGGTGACCTCCTCTGGACCTGCTCCAATAGCTCCATGTGCTTGTGCTGGGGACAGCAGAATTGGCTATGATTATTCCCAGCTAAATATTTGGTCAAGCCTAGCACCTGGCATGCTTAGCACCCCGGTACCCCCAGTGAAGGCATTTGTGACCCCTCCACCTCCAGCTTTATGAAAGGAAAATCATTTTTTAAGTGGCCTTGAGCACAGGTCTTGGTGAGGAAGAGCTGAGGGGACTGGGGTTGTTCAGTCTTCAGAAGAGGAGGCTGAGGGGAGACCTCATTGCTCTCTCTACAACTCCTTGAAAGAGGCAGGAGTGAGGCAGGGGTTGGTCTCTTCTTCCCAGGAACACAGGATAGGACGAGAGGAAATGGCCTCAGGCTGCACCAGGAGAGGTTTAGGTTGGATGTGAGGAAGAACTTCTCCCCAGACAGCGTTGTGAATCCCTGGGCCAGGCTGCCCAGGGCAGTGGTGGAGTCCCCATTCCTGGAGGGGTTTCAGAGCCACGGAGATGTGGTGTTGAGGGCCATGGTTTAGTGGTGACCCGGGTTAAGGGTCGGACTGGGGGTTCTAAAAGCTCTTTTCCAGCCTAAACACTTTTATGATTCTATGGTTTTAGATATAATCAATAGCTTTTTTTTTCTCTCTATGTAGAGAGGAGAGATACTCCAAGATCCTGGAGCAGGCTGCCCAGGGGGGTTGTGGAGTCTCCCTCTCTGGAGATACTCAAAACTTGCCTGGATGCGTTCCTGTGTGATCTGGTGTAGGTGATCCTGCTCTGGCAGGGGTTGCACTGGATGAGCTTTTGAGGTCTCTTCCAGCCCCTGAAACTCTGTGATTCTGGATGACAACTCATGAGGAGCTCGTGGCAGGCAAGCTGGGTAATTGCAAATGGGATAAACTCCTTGATTTTGTGCCCAAGGAATGCTGGTCCCAGAAGGGAGTGTAATGACCTAATTGTTCCTCGTCTTGTGCCTGCTAGCCTCGTTTCCAACATCATCCCCATTCCCAGGCTTTCTGTTTGTTTGTTATTGTTTGTTTTTAATTAGCTTTCCCTTGTCAGGGTTCTGAGGGTGGTTGAAGACTTCTAAGAACACTTCAAGCACCACCAGAACCCCGACAAGGGAAAACTAATTAAAACCAAACAAAGGCAAAGAACCCAAACCCCTGAACTCCATCACTTTTCATGTCACGTCAGGTCAGGAAAGATTCAGCTCCACCGAATTTTTCCCTCTGAGAAAGCAGGAGCTCTTCCCAGAGGCTGGGTGGGGTTGGGACAGGAGACAGGGATCATAGCAGCCCTCTCCTCTGGACCAGCACAGCACAAGCATATTCACATCCTCGAGAGCAACATCTCTACAGTCAGAACATAAACTGCAGCTCAAATGTTATTTTTAGTGTATTTTCTACCGAAGCATAGAATTGTCAGGGTTGGAAGGGACCTCAAGGATCAGCCAGTGCCAACCCCCTGCCATGGCCAGGGACACCTCACACTGCAGCAGGTTGCTCACAGCCACATCCAGCCTGGCTGCAAACACCTCCAGGCAGGAGGCTTCCACCACCTCCCTGGGCAACCTGTGCCAGGCTCTCCCCACCCTCATGGGGAACAACTGGGGAACAACTTCTACCCATTTCTAGTTTTGCTCCATCCCCCCAGTCCTATTACTCCCTGACACCCTAAAAGTCCTTCCCCAGCTTTCTTGTAGCCCCCTTCAGGTCACAATTAGGTCTCCTGGGAGCCTTCTCTTCTCCAGACTGAACAGCTCCAACTCTCTCAGTCTGTCCTCATAGGAGAGCAGCTCCAGCCCTCTGCTCATCCTTGTGGCCCTTCTCTGGACACATTCCAACATGTCCAAACCTTTCCTGAAGTAGGGGCTCCAGAACTGGACACTGTTATCACTACAGCCTAGGAGATGAAGGGTGGACAGCAGCCTTGTGGAGGACTTGGGAGTGCTGAGGGGTGCAAAGTGGGACAGGAGCCAGCACCGTGTGCCACCAGCCCAGCCTCAGACTGTCCTTGGCTGATCCCCATTAGTGTGGGCAGCAGGGGCAAGGAGGTGATTTTGCCCCTTATATGTGCTCTTCTGAGACCTCACCTGCAGTGCAGGAGCATCTCTGGAGTCCTCAGTACAGACAAGGACCTGTTGGAGCAGGGCAAGAGGAGGCCACAGCAGTGCCGGGATCTCTGCTGTGAGCTCAGGTTGAGAGAGTTGAGGTTGTGCAGCCTGGAGAAGAGAAGGCTGCAGGGAGACCTTCTGGTGGCCTTTCAGTGCTCTTAAAGGGGATGATAAGAAAGCTGGGGACAGACTTTTGAGCAGAGCCTGTTGTGACAGGACAAGGGGGATGGTTTGAAATAAAAGAGGGAGATTCAGACTGGAGAGAAGGAGAAATGTTTGACACCGAGAGTGGTGAGAGCCTGGCTTCGGTTGCCCAGAGAGAGGTGAGCTGCCCACCCCTGGCACCGTTGCAGGTCAGGTTCTTTGGGGCTCTGAGCAACCTGCTCTAGCTGCAGAGGTCCCTACTCATTGTGGGAGGATTGTGCTGGATGACCTTTAAAGGTCCCTTCCCACCCAAACCATTCTATGCTGGGGAGGGGTCTGGAGCACAGCCCTGTGAGGAGGGCTGAGGGAGCTGGGGTTGCTTAGCCTGGAGAAGAGGAGGCTCAGGGGAGACCTTATTGCTCTCTACAACTACCTGAAGGGAGGTTGTAGCCAGGTGGGGGTTGGTCTCTTCTCCCAGGCACCCAACACCAGAACAAGAGGACACAGTCTCAAGCTGTGCCAGGGGAGGTTTAGACTTGAGGTGAAGAGAAAGTTCTTCCCAGAAAGAGTAATTGGCCATTGGAATGTGCTGCCAAGCAGGGAGGTGGTGGAGTCCTCATCCCTGGAGGTGTTCAAGAAAGGCTTGGATGTGGCCCTTGGAGCCCTGGTTTAGTTGTCAGGAGGTGTTAGGCATTAGGTAATAGGTTGGACTTGATGATCTCTGAGGTCTTTTCCAGCCTGCTTGATTCTATGAATTTTCTGGGATGTGGTTGCTCCCAGCCCTGCCAGTCCAGCTGGTTTCAGCCACCCCACTCTGCCGAGCACAGCCCTTCAGCAAACTCTCTGTCTGTGTTCTGCCAGCCCTGGGCCTTTTCCCCCTTCCCTGCCGATGCCGGCGTGCAGCAAGCTCCCTGCTCCAGAGCCAACTGCTGCTGCTGCTGCAAACGTTGCTCATTACATAAGATCCATTCCTCTGCTCAAAGCAAAGCTGCTCCAGTGGCCACAGTGCCAGCTCATTAAATCTGAGATTCTCCTCAGCAGTTTGCCACAGCTACCAACCAAGGAGCACTTCTGTTCCGTTTCAAAGGTACCTTGCAAAGCAGAGAATCATCTCTTTGAACCTCAGATCCTGGGTTCAGTTTTAGGAGCCTCACTCCAATGAGGACATTGAGGGCTTGGAGTGGCTCCAGAGAAGAGCAACCAAGCTGCTGAAGGACAAGACTTATGAGGAAGAGCTGAGGAACTGTTTAGCCTTCAGAAGAGAAGGCTGAGGAGAGCCCTTCTGGCCCTCTACAACTCCCTGAAAGAAGGTTGGAGCCAAGTGAGGGCTGGTCTCTTCTTACATGCCACAAGTGGTAGGACAAGAGGAAACAGCCTCAAGTTGTGCCAGGGGAGGTTCGGGTTGGATAGTAGGAACAATTTCTTCCCAGGCACTGGCACAGGCTGCTGAGAGATAGTGGTGGAGTCACCAGCCCCGGAGGTGTTTAAAAGCTGTGTGAATGTGGTGTTGAGGGATGTGGCATAGCAGCAGTGGTGGGATGTGAGCTCTCAGCAAGCAGTTGGACTTGGTGACCTCAGAGGTCTCTTCCAACCTCAGTGGTTCCATGATCCTATGGTTCTGTGATTTCCTGTTTGAAATCACTCCTAGAGACCTAATTGTTTTTTCCTTCACCTGCCAGACATCCCTGGATCCACAAATGGCACTGGGGGAAGAGTGCAGCTGAATGGAGTTGCTTAAGTGATGGTGTGAGAATCGTCACGTAGCTTGACATCAGCCTGGGCAACCAGGAGCTTTCTACTGCAGAGGCTCAGACAATAAGGAATTGGTGGTTTTCCCCCAAAATGGGTTGCACAAGGCTTTTGACTCTGAGCCTGACAACAAATGATTTCAGTTCTGAGGGCTCAGCTCTACTCTGTGTGACTCTCTTACCTCCTCACCACTGTGGTTTGGCTCCATGCCCACAGCATTTGATGATCTTCTACAAACCAAGCCAAGATGCAGTGCTAAGCTGGGAAAACATCCACTGTGGAGTGGGACATCAGTTACAGGATGAAACGACCCAGCACTGATGTTTGGAAGAGGATGGACTCATATCTAATGACCTGCTGGTGGGGTTCATGTCACCTTGGAGCTCATGGTAACCTGTCCTGGGAATCACACACTCACAGAACTGCCTAGATTGGAAGAGACCTTTAAGATCATCAAGTCCAATCATTGACCTAGCACTGACAAGTCCTTGACTAAACCATGATCCTAAGTCCTATGTCTACACAACTCTTGAACACCTCCATGGCTGGGGACTCCATCACCACCCTGGACAGCCTGTTCCAGTGCTGTGAAGAAATTCTTCCTCACGTCGAAGCTAAGCTTCCCTTAGTGCGACCTGAGGTCACTACCTCTGGTTCTATCCCCTGATATTAGGGAGAAGAGATCAACTCCCACCTCACTCCAGCTTCCTCTCAGGGAGCTGTAGAGAGCAATGAGGTCTCCCCTCAGCCTCCTCTACCCCAGGCTGAACACCCCCAGCTCCCTCAGCTGCTCCTCCCCAGCCCTGCTCTCCAGACCCTTCCCCAGCTTTGTTGCCCTTCTTCAGACACACTCCAGCCTCTCAATATTTTATAGAAGAAATAGAGAGCAGCAGCAGCAGCATCTTCACCCCAGGCTGCTGCTCCCCATGCACTGGGGCATCTCCTTCACATCCAGGCTCTCAAGCTGACCACAGAGCTACCTTTGACTCCAGCCCTGACAGCCTGGAAGCGACACCAAAAGGCGAAGCAGGAGGGAAAGCTTTCCACCATCCCGCGGCAGCCGCTGAGGTCTCGGCTAAATACCATCTGGAGCTCTCTCTCTTGCAGACCTGCTGCCTTTCCTTTCAGCTGGAGGCTCTACCTAACATAACCACAGAGCAGCTGCAAGTCTGGGCAGGCTTCCTGCGAGCCGTGAAGCCGATCTTCACCTGCAGAAAATATTGGCTGGCTCCGGCGCGCCGCGAGCGGGAGGAAGTGTGTACAAATTAATTACTTGCCTGAGGCCACTTGATATTTGCCTTAACTAGGTCAAATAAACTGTAGCAAACCACCCCTGCCTCCCTCTCCCCTTAGAAAGATATATAGAAAAAAAATAAAGGTCTAGCCAGTTGCAGGTTTAATGAACTGAGCTTCCTTCCCAAAGCGGTTTCTGCAGGTTGAGGCTGCAGCTTCCCCATCGCATAAGGTGTGCAGAGAGGAGAGGAAAAAGGAGTCAGTGTTGAGGGTGTTCTGACACCCAACACCCACAGGACCAGCCTGCAGCGCTGTTAACCAGAAGGGAACAGATCCTGGTTTGATGCCTCAGGAATAAGAGCTTAGGATTTTCACCTTTAAGCCATGGGTGGTTCAGAAGCAGCTCTGGTGTTCCTGTCATCCGGGCTTAGGGTCCCAGCTGGAGGAATCCGGAGGCAGGATTGCATCTGCCTTCATTCCATGTCAGCACCTACACTGGTGTTAACTGGAGATTAATGTGCTGCTAAATCACTGAGGAATCCTTGCCCCTCCTTTGGAACCACCAGCACCAAGCAATGGAGGTAGGGGTGTCCATGCCACATCTGTGCATGGGGCAGCTGCTGTGCCCTACACAGATGGTGTCCCTCTTGTTGCCCCCAGAGGGGGCTGGACAGGCTGCCATGAGGCACTAATAGGAGCAGTGCTATTGGAATTGCTGCTTGGGCTGTGTTTGTCTAGGGAGAGACCCAAGGCATGTCATGTGCGGAGAGATGGCTGCAGCAAGAGAAGTGTGGCCAGCAGGGCCAGGGAGAGGATTCTCCCCCTCTGCTCCACTCTGCTGAGACCACACCTGGAGCTCTGTGTCCAATTCTGGAGCCTCTGTGCCAGGAAGGATCTGGAGGTGCTGGAAGGGGTCCAGAGAAGGGCCACGAGGATGAGCAGAGGGCTGGAGCTGCTCTGCTATGAGGACAGGCTGAGAGAGTTGGGGTTGTGCAGTCTGAAGAGGAGAAGGCTCCCAGGAGACCTCCTTGTGGCCTTCCAGTATTTGAAGGGGGCTCCAAGAAAACTGGGGAGGGACTTTTGAGGGTGTCAGGGCGTGATAGGAGTGGGGGGATGGAGCAAAACTAGAAATGGGGAGATTGAGATTGGATGTTAGGAAGAAGTTGTTCCCCATGGGGGTGGAGAGACACTGGCACAGGTGGCCCAGGGAGGTGGTGGAAGCCTCCTGCCTGGAGGTGTTTGCAGCCAGGCTGGATGTGGCTGTGAGCAACCTGCTGTAGTGTGAGGTGTCCCTGCCCATGGCAGGGGGGTTGGAACTGGCTGAGCCTTGAGGTCCCTTCCAACCCTAACAGTTCTATGATTCTATGTTCACCTGCAAATGCTGCTGCTGTACCAAAACGTAGAAGTAATCACAGAATGGCTCAGATTGGAAAAGACCTCAGAGATCATCTACTCCAATCCCCCTGCCATGGGCAGGGACACCTCTCAACTAGACTTGGTTGTTCAAAGGCTCATCCAACCTGGCCTTGAACGTTTCCAGGGAGGGGACAACCACAGCCTCTCTGGGCAATCTGTTTCAGTGCCTCACCACCTTTGTGCTGAAGAATTTCTTCCTAAGGGCCAGTCTGAACCTCAGCTTCAAACCATTCCCCCTTGTCCTGTCACTAGACACCCTGATGAAAATCCCTCCCTGTAGGTTACCTTTGAGTATTGGAAGGCAGCTCTAAGGTCCTCCCAGAGTCTTCTCTTCTCCAGGCTGAACAACACAAGCTCCTTCAGCCTGTCCTCTGAGCAGAGGTGCTCCAGCCCAAAAGCTGCTGGATTCTGCCCAGAAGCTGGAACACTCCTTCCAGACACAGCATGGTTAGAGCCAAACATGGCTAAACCACTCCGGGGTCACATTTGGAAGAGGCAGCAGCTATCCAAAGCCCAACCAGCTAGAGAGCTTGCTGAGGGTTGTCAGGCACCTCAGTAAATGAACAATGCAATTCTTAGTGCTTGGGTCTGGTGCTGCACTCAGAAGGTGACAGTTCCTATTTTCCTGTGCCTAACACCTCTCTGCAGCCCAGGGGCCTCCACACAGACCACAGGGATCTCACAAGAAGCATGCTCCAACCAGGTGGGCTCACTGCTGCAAACATGTCATCTTTTGGAAGGAGGGATTTCTCTGAAAGCCTTTGATACTGTGCTCTGCTCTGGTGAGACCTCACCTGCAGTACTGCATACTCAACACAGGAAGGATACAGAGCTGATGGAGCAGGTCCAGAGGAGGCCAGGGAAATGATCAGGGGATAGGAGCAGCTCTGCTGTGAGGACAGGCTGAGGGAGCTGGGGGCGTTCAGCCTGGAGAAAAGAAGGCTCCAGGAAGCCTTTGAGCAGCCTTCCAGGACCTGAAGGAGGCTCCAAGAAGGCTGCAGAGAGACTGTTTGCAAAGGCCTGCAGGGACAGGACAAGGGGCAATGGTTTGACGTTAGAGAAGAGCAGATTTAGATTGGATGTTAGGAACAAGTTCTGCACCATCAGGTTGGTGGAGCACTGGAACAGGTTGCCCTGGGTGAATGTTGAGGCCCTGTCCCTGGAGATGTTCAAGGTGAGGCTCAACAAGGCTCTGGGCAACCTGATCTAGGGGAGGATGTCTCTGTTCACTGTGGGAGGATTGCTCTAGATGACCTTTGGAGGAGGTCCCATCCAAAAAAACCTGTTCTATGACTCCTTGATTCTATGGGTTTGAGCACATCCACTGGGAGCCTTACCCTGCTCTGCTCTGCTCCCAGAACCCATGAGATGCTGCAGCAGCAAGCAGAGCATGGAGATGCCCAGGGATGCTCACACTTCTGCAGCAATTGCAGGAGCTTAACTCCCATCCCAGCATGGGTGTTGCTAATGCCCCTGTGGCACGGCTGGGGAGCGAAAAGGGATAGCAAGGGAGAAAAAAAGCCCCTCAGGTGAGCAGTAATGGCAGCTCAATCGATCTCTCAGAAGCAGCACTGCTGGTTTCAATCAAAGCAGTGAACAGTTACTGGTTTGGCACACCAGCTAACGATCAAAATCAACAACTGCTTGCAAGCTCGCTGGTGGCTTATAAAACTCCTCTCCAAAACCACTACTGGGCCTCTTCCATCAGCGAAGACAGCCCTAAGAGCATCCACTCAGGCAGCTTGAGCCATTTAAAGTTGCACTGAGGTAACACTTGAGCTTGAACCACAGAGTTCAGTCCCTCCTGAGGAGCTGCTCCCAGTATTTCCAGCAGTGCTCTGCTTTCTCCCAGCAGTTTCTGACTTGCTCACAGATCAGCTTTTGTCCAGCTGCTGGGGCTTCAAGCTTGGGGAGAGACTCAAATCAAACAACATCTGTACATAGAAAATAACTTCCCCCCCTCCTTCTTCTTCCTTTTCTTTCTTTCTTGGAAAAAGCACAGAAGCACCAAGACCCCAAAAAGGTTTTTGAAGCAAAGAAAATAAATCCTCTCCCTAACCCTGAAGATGACATAGAGGCATAGACGTGCTTCAGTTGGAAAAGACCTCCAAGATCATGACCAGCCATCAACCTAAGTAAACCATGGCCATTAGACCATGACCCCAAGAGCCATGGCCACACTTTCCTGGAACACTCCCAGGGGTGGGAACTCTACCACCTCCCTGGGCAGCCTGTGCCAGTCCCTGACCACTCTTGCAGCAAAGAAATTGTTCCTAATCTCCAAACTAAGCCTCCCCTGGCACACTTGCAGGCCATTTCCTCTCCTTCTATTACTTCACCCTAGGGAGAAGAGACCAAGAGATACAGTCACCTCCCTGGGCAGCCTGTTTCAGGGTTGAGGAACCCTGGTTGAGGGAAGAGGTTTCTTCTAATGTCCAACCCAAACCTCCCCTGCTGCAACTTGAGCCCATTTCCTCTTGTTCTGTCGCTTGTTCCTTGGGAGAAGAGACCAACCCCCACCTGGCTCCAACCCCCTTTGAGGGAGCTGTAGAGAGCAATGAGGCTTTCCCTCAGCCTCCTCTTCTTCAGACTGAACACCCCCAGCTCCCTCAGCTGCTCCTTGCCAGTCCTGTTCTCCAGACCCTTCACATCCTTGCTAACAGTTCCTCAACTAAGTTCACCTTCAGCTGTAATATGAAAGTTGTGGGAAACATTAAATAGGAGTGAAAATAGAATCTTATAAATAATTCTCTCCCTGCACTGGGCCACAGGACTCAACACTGGGAAATGCTGCATTTTTGAAAGAAGTGAAAAGTGTCTTTTGAATGAACATCTGCACTTGACAGCTCTGTTTAATTAAAAGAAAAAAGGGGGAGAAAAAAAGAAAGAAAGAAAGAAAAGAACACCAAACAGCTGGGATGAGAAGTGGCTGCTTATCAAGACCTAATAACTGCATTTCCTACTACTCTCCAGAGTGCCCCAGCAGTGAGGCAATCATATAGATGAACACAGAGAGAGACACAGCATCCATATATATTTGT